>OY282558.1:236153862-236473862 GCA_958295665.1 Tipula vernalis | reverse complement strand
GATTAGTAATAAGCGATTTGGTAAGCGATAGTATAAAGATTAAAAGGAATTAAAAAGTGATTTAAAAAGTGTTGTAGTGCGATAAATAAAGTAAAAGTGATCAGTAAAATTTAAGAATAATTTATATAAAGTGATTTTGTGAATTTTTATTGATAAACTGTGTTGTAATAAATGTTGTGAAATAAATAAATTCGTTGGTGATAAATTGAATTGAGTTTGTATTATTCACAATCCAGTGATACGAACCTTGATTGACAAGGCAAAAACGTAACAATATTTTTAATTAATCTCGCCTCCGATAACATCGCGACAACACGTCGCTCTTCAACATGTCGCTTTTTGTGTTGGCCGCTGACCATATTTTATTAACCGTGGTGGTGATAAATAAAATAAAACAAAACTGTGTAACTTAAATTAATTTTGTAATAAATAAAATTTTAGAAACATAAATTAATTTAATAATAATAAATTTGTATTAAAAACAAAATAATTTATAAATTAGAATAAATAAATTTATTCTATAACTTTTTAATTCCTTTTTAATCCTCACACTAGCGCTTACTAAATACGAATAATAATTGTAATACTATCTCGTTCGCTTTTTATATACTCAAACTCTCTTACCAGTAAGATTAGTCTAGAAACATTTAGACCAGTTTTACCACGGAAAACCCATTTTAGTACAGTAAAACTTTGCACTATTAATTTAACTTATTCTATTATACCAATACATGTATTGTTACGGTGACACCTGGCGTATAATAGAATAAGTTATTTTAATAGCGAAAAGATTACTGTACTAAAATGGAATTTTCCATGATAAAACTGTTCTAAATGTTTCTGCACTGTTTTTACTCCAAAAGTCATGAAATTGTTAGAAGTTTTGGTTTGAGTATATAAAAAGGCAGCGAGATCGAATTAGAATCATTAGTATTTGGTAAGCAACAGTGTGAAGATTAAAAATAATTTAAAAAGTGTTTTATGCTGTGTGGCTCAGAAGACTTTTCAAATTTTGAAGCTTTCGCTATTACCTCCTAGATGCTAGATGAAAAGTCAATTTACGAGGTTACTTTTCAACGACTTTTCAATATGTGTGACGTACAGTTTAAAATACGCAGTATGCCCAAATTAAAAATTAAATTATCAAAATGTACAAAATAAACAAAACCAAAATATGAAGTTTTAAAAAAAAGCCCCCAAACTGTACATAAAGTACATGTCCAGTTTGATGGAACTTTCTAGTTCAAGCGAAGATGAGTGACGACATGTATGTATTTGTATTTCATATATGTAAATACATAATAATAAAACTGGCGATATGGTGAAATATATGAATTTTGAAAGGCTGAACTATTTTAAGAATTACTTTTAAATAAAAGACTGAATTCATATTGTTTTATTATATTACATTTATTTCTATGGGAAGATTGCTTAATGTATGTCAATAATCCTAAAGCTGTTTCATCATCTGCATCATTATTAAAATTATCGAAGTATTCATCTAAGACTACTTCAAACGGTTTCAACTCAAAACTCTTATTAATGCAAATATTGTACATTACTCAACAGGCGGTTATCGCAATTTTTAATTTTCAATTCCAGTAATTTTAAAAATCGCCCACCATCGTGCTTATAATTTACAATATTTTGAGTTGTTTATAAAATTTGAATTACATTTGAAAAGTTTAGTTGAGTATAAGCAAAGGCACAATTGAATACTTTTAACCTAGTGACATCTATTGAAATATTGCATGAATTACTGGGTTTTACAAAAGTTTAGTTTGAAAAGTCTTTTAAGGCACACAGCATTAGTGCGATATAAAAGTTAGTTATAACTCTTGTGTAAAATAAATATATTCGTTGGTGATAAATTGAATTGATTTTGTTTTATTCACAATCCAGTGATTCGAACCTTGATTGACAAGGCAAAAACGTAACAGTATTCTCATGGTAACACCTAGAGTAGAATAGAATAAGTTAATTGATAGCGCCAAGTTTTACTGTCTTAAAATGGAATATTCCATGCTAAAACTGTTCTAAATGTTTCTAGACTATTCTTACTGGAAAATTCATGATATTTGCAGAAGCTATGGATTCATTAGTATTTGGTAAGTGATAGTGTAAAGATTAAAAATGAATTAAAAAGTGATTTAAAAAGTGTTGCAGTGCGATTCAAAAAATTATAAGTGATCAGTAAAATTTGTGCAAATAGTGTTGGTCGAAAAGAAAGACGGTAGCATGAGATCCTGCATTGATTACCGAAAACTCAATGCTGTGACTAAAAAAGATAGCTACACAATGCCAACGATTGATGACACGTTAGACACATTTTTGACATTAGATCTACAAAGCGGGTATTGGCAGGTGGAGGTCCAGGAGGAGAAGAAAACGAGAAAACGGTGTTCAGTATGGGTAACGGGCTTTATTAATTTAATGTGATGCCCTTCGGATTAATGGAACGCGTGCTAAAGGGATTACATTGGAAGACATCATCCTCATGGGCAAAGATTTCGATGAATACCTAAGGAACCTGACAGAGGTTTTAGATCGGATACAGGCCGCTGAATTAAAGTTAAGTCTAAAGAAGTTTAAGCTGTTCAGGACTGAAGTACTAATCAAGGCAAAAACGTAACAGTATATATTATCATGAAGTACTAAGGGTAATAGGCTTAGAAAGTCAAAATTGTGTATAGCATGTCCCAGAATTTTTTTACTATTTCTATTTATTATTGGAAAACTAACATTATATTTTAGTAACTTTTGTATACGCCCAACCATTAAATTTAAATAATCATACGTAAAACATTGTTACTGAATAATAATACCTTCATTAAAAATCATGCGCAATACATGGCGGCAGACCGGGGTTACTTGCGTGAAAATTGTTTCGATTTAGCTGAACCCAAAGGATTACAAATTTCAAAAGCGTCTAAGTAAAATACATATAAGTTCAATCCTTTTCTGATTATAAAAAAAAAATTGTTGGTGTGGAGTAAACCATCCGTATAATCTCGAAACGAGAGTCTTATATAGGTGAAATATCGTAAGGAACAATGCCTTCATATAAATCATGTGGAATACATGGCGGCAGACCGGGGTTAGTTACGTGAAAATATTTTAATGTAATGAAATAAAAATTCCCCTTAATTCCGCTGCTAGACACAATAAAATTTAAGTTATAAACGTCCGAATTATATTTATGCTAAAGTAGATATTTATGATAAAGTACCTTAATTTTCTAGCTCGAAGCTGCTTTGTAGTTTTCTAGCTTCTTTGTAGTTTTCTGAACATGCTTAAGAGTATTGGGTTTACCACATCCAAAACAAAATACAGTGAAATCCCGCTATAACAAAGCGAGTTTTACAAAAACATCCGGTTATTACAAACTTTTTGAAAATGCCTCGGATATAACAAGCTTCCTTTATAACTTATAACACTATAGCAATTTTTTCGCATCTGAGTTTACTATAAAAATCTATCAAAATTTATTTTCTAAACAAACTGACTGACATAACAAACCTCCGTTTATAAAAAAAATTTGTGTTCCCTTGGGTGTTTGTTATAGCAGGGTTTCACTGTATTTTTGTTGTTGCCACATTAAAATTTTACCGACCAAACGGCGCAGTGGTTAAAGCTGCGGCGTTTGGGTAGGAAGGTACCAGGTTTCGAATCCCGTTAGGGGCAGGATGCGAAAGAGATTTTTCATCATCTGATTACGATCGGTGATGACAATGAACACAACTATGACCCCCTGTTGAGAGCGCAGAATCCATGGGCCGACCACCTTTCATGTCAGCACTATAGGTTGGCATAAAGCAATGCAATGTACATATGGTTTATACAAAATGGATCTATGGCAGTACATCCTCGATTTGGCTACTACTGCGTAAAGTAGGACGGTAAAAGTTGTAGCGAATTCGTATTGATGCGGGATCGGCTCGCCTATGGGGGGTTCGTTGAGTGACATACGACAAAACTCACTAAAAATAACAAACGTACCTGTAAAAAAACAACAAACAGTAAAACTAACTCACATTGGCCATCACATTTCCTTAATAAGAAAAAAACGAATTTATTTAAACATATTAACTACCCGTGTTTATTAAATTTTCAACCACATAACTTCATAAAAATTGAAAAGAAATAATTTTAAATAATATTTAACTGTTAAAATAATACAAAACTAAGATAAATTTAGTAACTATGTAAATAGTTTTAAATGAATGAATTTGTAACGAACTTCGCACAAAAATATACCATATTGCAGAAACAAAATTGTCAATACACAAATCTATTAAAAATCACTTACCGCTTGAAGAAAATCTTAAAGGCCTGACAGCTTCCCTCGAACAGTATTGCAGCTGTAAACAAAATGTTATCTTGCTCGCACAGTTATCACGCAATATGGATCATAAATTCATTCACTTATCACACTGATAAACTTAAATATTAATTATTGAGAGTCTATGATTGCTTTAAACAATATTAACTAAAACAAACATATTTTTTTTCTTTGCAATCTAATTTAATAACAAAATTGACCACCATATATCAGCATTATAAGACTGAATAACCAAAAGCTTGTTTATACATTTGAATAATATTTTTGTTGTTGTTGTTTGTTCTTGATTTATTTTTTAACGGTCCTACTTTACGCCTGGAGTAGCCAAATCGAAGACGGGCGGCTACAGATCCGTCTTTGAAAAACCACCTGCACATTGCATTGCTTCATGCCAACCTGTAGTGCTGACATGAAAGGTGGGTCGGCCCATGGATTCTGCACTCTCAACAGGAGGTCATAGATGTGTTCATCTTCATCACCGATCGTAATCAGATGATGAAAAATCCCGCACCTATAGGGATTCGAACCCGGTACCTCCCGATCCCACCGTCGCAGCTTTAACCACTGCGCCGTTTGCTCGGTAATAATATTTTTGTTTTTTTTGTTATAGATTACGAATGGATTCACAAATTTAATGATTTTTTTTTTTTTTATAAATGCTTTGGTTTAGAATAATAAAAAAACACAAACACAAAACAGACTGTGGTCGAGATCAGCACAGATAAAGGTGCTTGCAGCCAACAGCGTGACCCTAATAATATTAGCACACCACGTGTGGTTATCGACAAATCAACTGAACTTCTATTTACCCCTTGCACAGCTTCTGTAGAAGGTGCAGGAACTTGTTTTCATGCAGATTGGCTTACTCGGCCCCGTTGTAATAAAAAAATTACGGTTTAACCGCTAAGCAAAATCAGCAACGTATACGGTCAAAACAGATGCGAACGGAATTTATATCCTTTATGTTCGAAATAAAAAAATAATTTTAGTTAAATTATGCGCTATGCGCAAACCAGTTAGAACAAAATATTCTTTAATATTAAAAATTATTTTAACTCCATACAATAGCTATGATAACACTCACTGATTGACTAACGTTTTCCAACTGATTTTAATAATGCCAAACGAGAAAGAACCAACAGACAAATGCGATATGCAATTACTCGCAAGAGAAATTGGTACATTTGATGTTCAACCTTCAACACCGTCTCTGCCATAGCACCACATAATTATTTTGGATATATAGGCGCGACTCTACAAAGTAAACTGCGAAAGAGTTGGGAGTGCCTTGAGCCCCAGAACAGATTGCATAAATTAACACCAAACAAAAAAAAAAATTAAATTTTCGAATACTTCACTGCCGGTTGCAATAGATGTTTAAATTATTAGGATCGTTAGACACATTCTTCTTGGGAACCTCAAAATTAGTTATATTTGTACGAAGCTGGTTACTATGGGTCATGAATATTATTTAATGAATGCTGGTCAAGAATATTATTTAATGAATGTTGAGAAAACACCTACTTCAAAATGAAGTGTTACTGTGTAATTTTGATTTTCTTTAGAATAATCAATTTCAATTTCATTGATACTTTTTCTTACGTTAAAACGCAAGAATGGATTCGATCTTTTCACATAAAACATATAATTTAACTAGCTCTGATACACTGTTAAAAATTCTACCAGACATGATTTCATTGTAAAAATCAAGAAAAGATTCAACGCCTTGTTTACATAGACTAGAACGACTATCTTGGAATCTTTTAATAAAATCATATCGAAATTGTACCCAAGTGATATAAGGATTTAACTCTAAATGAGACCAATACGAATCTTGTGCAGTTTCCATCAAAACATAACATGAACTGACTATGAGTTGTGGTAAGGCATGAGAATTTTTCGGAAAAACCTATTTTTCCTGTGAAAACTGTCTAGAATAAGAATAAAGCATCCTATGTTTGAACAGTAAAACAATATAACAATAAAAATTAAATAAATTTTCTCATGTATTGGACTAGAACGGCTGAGGTCAAGGGTTCAATTGTGCTCAATGCATTTTAAAAAAAATTTTTTTTTTTTTTAAGAAAAGCACAGACTCCCCTATCTGTCGATCTGTCAGGTTTTTGTGTGATGCCGCCGCAGCACGTGTAAAATGTTCCCTTAACCTTCTGTCGGTGTACTGTTTCTGCAAACGTTGTTGGTGAACAGGGGTCACGCTGACCCCATTTTTTTTACATGTATTTTGTATGGGAAATAGAAAAAAATAGATATTTTTTGTTTGTTTTCATTTATTTTTTCTTTATAACATTATACAAAATCATAAATTTCATTTCTGAGACTCATATGGATATAAGCAGAGTGAAAATTAAGGTTAGTTCTTCATCTGAATCTAGGGCCTCTGGGTTAACGCATGTGTCGCAAATAGTTTTGGTGTGTTTGGAACATGTTGGTTTCTCGCAGGAATGGCAACGAATTCTGGTTTTGGTGTCAGCAGTTCTAGGGCACAGATAGCAATGAGGCCTGGAACTGGTAGGTATTTTTTGTCCCGTCGCTTTGAAATTACTTAAAGAAGGCCTTATTTTGATAACCTTGTATCCAATCTGGTGCATTGCTGTTTTCACGCTCTTTCGCATCACTTGAGGTTTCGCCAACCGTTCCAAAATATACGAGTTTGCCAACTGCATTGCCAATTATTTACGAAATAGTTTCCGCTCAGACGATACGCGTTGAATGTACATTTGGGGGTTTGCCAGTTTGAATAGATTGAATGCTGCGATTGCACCGACATCAATCATATTGAAAAACAATACCATTGGCCATCTTTTCGTCTTCCGTTTACATGTGTATGTTCGAACTGAAATACAATAAATGAAATTACGTAAATATAAAATAAAATCGTGAGAAATTTATAAAAGAATCATTGCACATTTCATTTACCTAATTTATCCAGCGTGTCAACGCCGCCTTTGGTTGAGTTGTAGTCCAATATTATATTTGGTTTATTGGACGTTACATCAATGCCGCCATCATTATGTAGTGTCGACAGCAACAGCACGTTCTTGCCTTTCTTTGGGGTATAACTTACGAGTGTCAAATGTTCGTTAAAACAAAACCGTAATGACTCTTCTGGTCTTTCCTTTATGTAAGAGTTATGAGCGAACTCCTTCGGAATGTCCGGTTTGTTACTCCTAATGGTACCAATAAAAGTGGTTTTTCAACAGCAATTGCTCTGCTAATTTACAGCTGGTGAAGAAATTATCCATCGTTACCGTGCGCCCTTTATTAATATACGGCTGTACCAAACGATGGACCAGGTTTAGCGCATACTCAGTAGAGCGTGGTTCATTCGGCTGTCTCCCTACATATATTTCGGCAGTAAGAGGACATGCATTTTTTGCGTCGCATGTCCAAAATATTTTAATTCCGTATTTTCCGGGTTTCGAGGGAATGTACTGCCGGAATGAACATCGCCCTCGAGTTAGCACCAGCTGCTCATCGATCGTCAAATAACTTGACGGCTTATATGGAAAACGAATGTTTTCCATAAACATGTTCCACACATCACGAAACGGTGCTAATTTATCCGATTTATAAATCTTTCCTGTCTTGTTTGGTAGTTGTCGAACCGCAAGAAACGCAGCAGCTGTTTCAACCGATGTTGCGACATTGTGGCTGGGTAAAATGGACGGTTATCTTTATTGTACAGCTCATCCAATTTTTCATATCAATTCTTATGAGCACCAGCATACATCAAAACACCAATCATACAATATTTGATTAGAATTTGTGTCGGACCATCTTATGGATTTCGCTTCGTCTTTACTGCAGTACTCACGGGCCTTTCGATTCGTTTCAGCGACAATGACGTTTACCAATGGTTCTGGAAAAATTTGTTGGAATATCTGTATCAAAAAGATGAACTCTGTAAAAATTGGCACATTTTAGATTTCGATGAATTATCATACCTAGAGTTGTTTACTCATGTTTTGGGAACCCTTTGGCGTCAGCCCATAACTTTCGTTATATATTTGAAAGTTTCGTATTTTGTGTACAGCCGGAGGATTTGCGTTCCATTTTCGGTCAAAATTTTTGTTCTGGGAGTTGTACCACGTTCCAGGCGCATCATCTCCTCCTTATTCTTCAATAAAAACATCATCATCATCATCTCGAACCTTCCCTTCGTTGTCAGTTTCATCTAATTGATTCAACAGATTTTCTCCCGCTTCACCGTTTTCAGAATAGTTATCATCGATGCTGTCATTCGCCACATCATTATTAAAACAATCTGTCGATACCTCCTCGAATAAATCACGGAGATCTTGACTAGTTTGACGTCTTAGTGTCATCTTCCAAATAACATACATTATAATATAAATACACTACGACAGTTATAACAAGACACACCTTTCGATTCTTTGTTCACTGCCTCCGTTTACAAATATACTACAATAACTTACGCTTTTCTACTCACTACACTACCTCCTTTACAAATAATTATCACTAATATAATAAACAATATATGTATAGTCAATGTTCACTCTAAAAATCACCTTTTCAATAAATATTACTTTCTCGATACTCATAAACGAAAAAATAACGGGATGTGATTTATATACAATATTTTCTGTATTTGAGTGTATTCAAAGTAAATTCAAAAATGAAAATAAAAAATACCAGAGTTTACCGTTTTTTATTACACAAATATAATATATTTTCAAATAAATTTTGGACGGTGTTGCTTTACATGCAAAATACATACATATTTTGGGGTCAGCGTGACCCCTGATCAACGTTTTAGGACTAAAAACTTTCAAGCCATAATAAATACCATAAGTGCAACCGTTTCAGATTCGATTTTTTTTAAAAGCATCTTAGAACATTCCAGCACAGGCATTCCTGGAATCTCAGCCAAATCTAATAGCGCAAACGTTTTAAATTTAACATTAAACACGCCTGGGGTCAGCCTGACCCCTGTTCGACGACAGAAGGTTAAAGCCTTTACACTTTGGTTTAAGGTTTGTTTAAGGTACAATCATCTTTAAAAGCCTTTAATCTCGAGCTACTCCTACTCGGCTAGAAAAATATAAAGGCTAAGAAAATATCAAATGGTCAAATAGTGGTTGTGGCAGCGGCCAGTGGACATCACCATTAGGTGAAATATCTTTAGAAAAACATTACATAATTAAAGTTATTCACAAAATTGTATCCGTTCTAGGACTGGCTGTACCCACTGGTTTGTAATATTAGAATTATCATAATTTTTATAGCCTGTCAGATTGAAAGAAATTAAATTTGGTGGTTGATTAATTAGATTTGGAAGACATTTATTTTCGGATTTCGAATTGTTCGAATCTGTTTATTACTAAATAATTTTAATTATGATATAATTGTTCACATAAGATTGATATTTCTTCAGTACCGGGCTTCAGTAATGGGCCTATAAAACATGAAGTACATTTTGAAGATTCAATTTTCAATAATTCATTTATAATTTCTATTTGTTTCATCAAAATTTGCTAAAAAAAAAAATTTAATTCTGCAATTTATTTTTACATTTTTATAATTATCTATTAGGGTTTTTCTTAGCTGTAATATACTGCTAATGTACTGTGCAATATGACAAAGCCGGTGAGACTGAAACGGTAGACCCGATAAATAGCAGATGGAGATCATTATAGAATAAAAAAAATCAAACCTACTTTACATGAATAATTTATTCTCGATCTTGATTAAAAATAAAATTTAACGAAATTAAAATTCAGTAGTACTCTCATATCCCAAAATCAAATTCCGAATGTACTAACATACTACAGGAGAAACACTGTCATAAAATACCTGATGATATAAAAACTTCAATAAATTATAATTAAACTCCTCAGAAGATTACAAAAAATTCATTATACGAAATCTAATTAAACTGCAAAATCAACACAAATGTGTGTAAATGAATAAGAAACGTAAACTGACATGCACATTTTCAATAATCAACTCTACTTTCCTTGTGGGGGAAAATAGTAATTCATTACTTCACTCAAAAAAGATACAAAAAAAATGTAAATGTTGATATTATATTTTCGAGGTTTTTTTATAACTTCGAAGCTTTATTCAGAGAAATTGATACAATGTATTTTATTCAAAGTATTGTCCATCATTAGCTACGACTTTTTCCCATCTTTCAGGCAGCATACGGATTCCGCGTCGAAAACATTCCTCGTCTTTTGAGGCGATCCAAGAATCAACCCAATTTTTGGCTTCTTCGTAAACAGTGGAGTGCTGCTCGGCCAGGACAGGAGTCATCGACCGGAACAAGTGGTAGTCGGGGGAGCAATGTCTGGTGAATACGGCAAGTGAAGAACGACATCCTATTGAATCGCCTCCAAAGTTTCCTTGACGACTATTGCAGCATGTAGCCGAGCATTGTCGTACTGAATTTTCACTCTGTCATGTCTTTTAGCATATATTGTGGACGTTTGAGCTTTAATGCTCGACTTAATTACATCAACTGTTGTTGATAACGTTTTCCAGTGATGGTTTCGTTAGGCTGGAGTAGCGCATAGTAGATTGTAACATCGGTGCTGTTCCAGGCAGAATAAGATCACTCTGGTTGAATTTTGTACTACAGGATAAACATATTGTCCCATTTTAAACTGTATAGTTGATGAAATTTTTGATGGGAATATTAGTTGATTTTCCTTGAACATTATTATACTTGCTTTGATTTGGTTAATTGGTCAAGTATAATGTACCATAATAATTATTGGCATAATAAAATAACAATTAAAACAAAATATGATAGATGGTGATGATCGATGGTTTTCTTCTTGATTTTTTTTTCTCCCTACTAAAATTTGTATTGATTTGTTAAACAAAATCCGGTCGGTCATTCACTTGTTGTACCTCCACAAGAAAATAATAATAATTAAATTATAGTGTCCGAGTAAAGTGTCATTTTTTTTTTTGTTAAACCAAGTACAAAAATAATATCTGACTGATATTGAAAGTTTGTGTATACCCACACTGGATAGTGAAATATAAAATAAAAATTACAGTCGTGAACTTAATGTAAGCTTTGGAATCGATTTTTATATTTTTATTTCTGTGTGGAAGTTAATTTCGTTTTATTTTATTATTACCCATATACAGATTAAAATTGTCGCGGGAAAATAAAAACATTAAAGAGCAAATAATATAAAAAGTGGAAAGCGTACATAAACCAGTGACACCGAAAGTTTTCCCGCGACCTTATTTTTGTTCATGTTTACTGGATAATTATTATTGTTACTAGAAATATAAAATTACTACCCAATATTATAAGCGGGTATGATTCAATAAAATGGCGGACTAAGTTTAGAAGCAAATATGACATCCAATTAAACAAGAGCGGATCATCACCATCGATCAAAAATCAGGATGAGTCTTTAAACTTATTTTATTTATTATTATTTGATTTTGATTTTTTTTTATAATTTATTTATATAATATTCTACGAATTTCATTTATATATTGATATATTTATATTATTTCTATATACATAACATATTTATATATGCTAATATTACGATTTAAACAAGTTTTAATATACATACATATTTACATTATTAAAACCTAAAATAAATAAGAAAAACAGAATTTATATTATATTAAGTGTAGTTCACGAATCATTAAATCAAAAATTTTAAATGGTGGCAAAGCATGCTTAGGGTTTTTTTTTTTTTGTTAGTAATTCGGCCACCATATTGTGTCTTTAAGTTTACTTTATGATTCTTAGTTAGTTATTTATATTATTTAATATTATTGTATAAAAAGTGTAAATAACATAATCTTTATTTATTTGCTAATAATTATTATAATACCGTAAATGCACACGTTATTTATTTTTCATTTAATTTCATCCAGAAAATCATACGTTTAGATATTGTCGTTTATTTTGTGCGCCCATCTTGAATTATGATGCCTTGTCGTGTTAGTGTCGTAGCCTGAATGGAATTCACCATGTTACAGTAAATACAAATAATTATGTAGACTAGCACAATCGAAAAGGGGCATATCAAAATTTGTATGCACGATATTGCCTAGGGAGGGTGGAGAGCATGTGGTCCAACACCTTGACCACAATGAATTATCGGCTGTGACTTATTTTATTTTTATCCGTCTTCTGATGTGATTTTTTTTTGTTTTTTTTATTTAATTATTTTTTTTTCTCTCGGTGCTATACTCCAAATTCAAAATTTCATCTGTGATAAAGTATTTAATACCCTTAGCTGTTAGTAACCGTTCCTTGTTTGTTAATCGCCGTTTGTTAATCAGTTTGTCAGTTTATGGGTATAGCAGCACAACTAGCTCTCAGTAGTTGATGACAAGAACTCCCCCAACCGCCTCTTACTAGCCGGCAAACGTGCTGCAGTCATCGATATATAGAGCTACTGAGAGATTCTGATAGCGAAGTAGACAAAAATTCAACCTGATAAGATATGACCTTCTCGTCACATCTTGATTGAAATCAAGTCGTTCCGTTACAATATCACTCCGAACTGATCCCACCAGATGCGCAGCACTAGCTTCCTGCCATGAATATTCGGTTTGGCGGTTGCAGTTGATTCATGACCGGGCTTACACCACTATCTTCTTCGTTTTGGATTGTCCTAGTGGATCCACTTCTTGTCCCGTCACGATTCTATGCAAAAAAAAAATCCAATTTAGTCTTTGGAGCAATTGTTCGCACGTGAAAAAACGTCGTTCGACGCCTTTTGGCTTGAGTTTATACGGAATCCAATTTCCTTGTTTTTGCACCATATATCCATGCCCTTGAGACGGTTTTGAATAGCTTGTTGAGTCACTCCTAAAGTTTCAGCGAGCTCCTCTTGAGTTTGGCATAAATCTTGGTCCAATAACGCCTCCAACTCAGCGTCTTCCAACTTTACTGGCCTCCATTCGGGTACTTTATCATTGGTGTCAAAATCGAAAATGTTAAAACGCCAGAACCGGTACTCACATGTTTTTATTAACGGAGCATGTTCCCCATATGCTACACACAGCCAACGATGCCCATCAGCTGCACTTTTCTTCAAATTAAAATAAAAAAGCGCTTCCCGCAAATTGTGTTTTGTTGACACAAATTTGACATGGTTAGAGCACAAAAAATATGTTGTTTACACTTCAGCGTAATGATACATACTGATTTTTAGAGCGAAATGATGACACTTTAACTTGAATATAGTTACAAGATCGTCCGATGCGATTAATACTAGTTACGCCATCTTTTGTAAATCTCTCAAAACTTATTTATAGACCGAATATATTAAAATAAAAATTTGCATGATAGAGTTCTGTAATAAAACGGCTATTCTGTAACAAAACGGTTTCCTAAACCAAGATTATGGCTGTAAACCATAACGTCAACCGAACACAAAACGCGGTCTATATTACAGAAATCTAATAATATTTTGACCGGATTGACTGCAGTTTTTCTTTCCCTGCTAAAGCTCAGTCTGGAGAGGTTCTTCTCAGATAAATTATTGGATATAAAAATAATAAACTGAATAAATAATAAACTGTTGAAACCAACAACAAGACAGTGCCACATGTCACACAAATCGTGAAACAATCGGCTTATTGGCTTCTGATGTCAATTGGCCACCAAGGCCATGCGATTTGACACTGGTAGATTATTTTCTTTGCTGGTTTTTGAAAAGTAAATTGTTTAGCAATGATCCACAAACAATTCAAGATCTTAAGGACAACATTTGAGCTGAAATTAAGGCCATTGAACTGCTTTTTTCGAAAAAGTCAACGAAAATTTTGATGTTCGTATACAGGTCTGTAACAGGAGCCGTGATGGTCACATGAACGATGTTGTATTTCATATACAAATGGCATAGAACGATATTTTATAAAAATTTTGAATTTCCAACATATGTGTTTTTTTTTAATATTAATAAAAAAACTAACAGATGGAATTTCCTTTACAATAATATTTTTCTCACGTTTTGTCTTATGACTATGTAGCAGAAAGAAGGAAAATAACTCAGTTTCAATAAAAAAAATCACCACCACTACAAATTCTATAATTTAACATACAGTGAAATTCACTTATAACAACATTGAGAATCCGTTGTTATAACCGAATGTCGTAATATACGGATTTTAATTATATGAGTAACATAACAAATCAGCCAAAGATCATTATATCCGAGGGCGTTATAAGTGAATTTCACTGTACGTATAAACAAGTGCTTTGGTAAACTAACACAGCCATTTCAGCCCACAAAATAAATATGTTTTAGCACACTCTAAAATTTTAGATTTTTTAGAAAAAACTACCAAATCCTAGTACAACCCAAAGTGACCATCAAACAAAATCTCCTTGTTTTGTGCCCCTTTAAAACAGCCAAAACAACCAAAATTGTATTTACTAAAGCAATACGCCATTTAATAAAATGAAACGAAACAAAATGTTTCACTCATTTGACCATCACATGTAAAGCAATATATGTGATGTGAAAATATGTACCTATCTAATGGTACCTGAGCAGTACCGTTATTGATTTTTTGAACATGTTTTCCTATTGTTCAAAATATTCACTTCACACGAAAATAAATAAAATGAAATCACATGCGAGATTTAAATAGTTTTCCAAGATTTTAACTAACTCCGTTAAGATCATTTTTTATTTATTATTTATTTATTTATTTATATTTATTCTTTAATTATTAATAATAATTAATTCATTTAATTTAATTATTAATTACACAAATTGCGCTTTTAATTCACTGAATTTACATTGAAATTAAAATTTAATTTACGCAGAAAGATAAAAACACTTCTTTCTCGTTCGAGCGTTCAACGCGCACCATATATCCGTATTTTTAATTGTACAAAAAAATTAAATTAATGTTGATAGATGTAGTTACCTCTAGCTAACTATTTATAAACTACTATTTAGAAATTGGTAATCTGCGTGCCTGCAGAATCACCTAAGTAACTAATCTCCAGAGAAACCGGCTTCCATGAGTTAGTGGAATAAAAAAAATTGTTCAATCAATAAGGTATTTCGTTATATTTTTTGTTTTTTCTTTTTGGTTTTGTTTTAGGCACTGCCATCCACAAACAAGTATTAGTGTTGTATACACCCGTAAAGAAGATAATCAGTATAACACCAAAAAAAAAACATACCCACTAACACTACACATGTGCACTTTTGGAACTTTATCCTTATTTTTTTAATAAATTTTATTTCGACTATTAATAAACAACTAACCAAACACGGTTCTCTTTTCAAATATGCAATGGAAATGAAAAGAAAATTTGTATGCAAGAAAAACAAAAATTTCCCAGGCCTACCGAAATATTTTGAGAGATCGATGAATGCGAGTTTACGACCATTTTCTGAAAAATTTTCAACAGGCAACCAATCGACGTAGCCTATTTTGTAAACAAATTCCCCTTCCGAACATAATTCTTTTGTTTTCCATATATAAAAAAATTGAGGTGTGGCCAACATACGACTTTCTTTTACGAACAGAGAATTTTTATTTTTTTCTTAATTTTTTTTTAATTTTTAATTTTTTATTTTTATTTGTTTTTAATTTTTGGAAACATTTTGTATCAAGTAGTTTTTTGTAAACCTTATACTTTTTAAGATATTTGCAAAATAAATTTTCTGGACCAAGGGGCCACTTCCGGTTAGCCGATTTGGAGTAAAATTTACTGGGACCTCCCAATTTATCAAAAAAGCTTAAATCTGAAGTTTCAGTTCGATTGGTTAAACCATCTGGGCTGTAGAGAGGACACAGACAGACTGACAGGCGGACAGACAGACACCATTTCGAAATCCGCTTTTTAGGACTCAGGGGACCTCAAAACAAATAAATCTCTAAAAATCTCAAGGTCCAAAATTTTCATGATTACTATACTTTATTTTACTAGAGTAAAAGAAAGGAATGTATGTATTGAATCTGCTGAAAATTTTTCATCAGAAAATGGTCGTAAACTCGCATTGAGTGCAACATTCTTATAAAGTTTTGAAATATCATACAAGATTATGCATTACAATGAACAAGACAGATATTAAAAAAAACAAATTGAATTTCAAATTTAATTTTTTGATTTTCCCGAATTGATTACTGAAGTAACTTAGTTAGTTACATTGATCTTGCATTACCCTGATTATATTTTCATTTAAAAGGGGAAACATAAATTTGTATTCATAATTAATTTTTGTTGTTGTATTTTTGGTCCAATTCAATTTTGACAAAAGTAAGATTGAAAAGGCGGATTTTTATATTTTTCTAAATTAATTAGGGTAAATTTTAAATAATTTTTGTTTTTGGTCCTGTTATAGAGTATTGTGTTTTGTGGTTGTTATTTTTGTAATTAAGTTATTCTGAATTTTGTAATTAATAGAATTATAATCTAAAGTCATTTTGTTGAACATTTTCAAATATTGGTTTTCATTTTGAGAGCGAATTATTCATTTTTCAAACCCTAACTCTCAAGGTTGTTTCAAAAACAACCTAGATACTAACTTATTTTTCTAAAAGCTATTTAACCGAATTTCTTTTCTACCCTTTATTAAGCAAAATGAGATTTAGGTGGAAGGATGAAATGAAAGAAAAAATTGGGCAAAAAATTAATTTTTTTTATATTGAATAGTAAATAATATTTCAAAGAGGAGTAATTAAATGCCCTTGTTCTAATTGCTACTTGTTTGTCTCCGAACTTTTTTGTTAATCATATTCATTATTATTTTTGCTTGTAAGTATTTAATAAAAAAATGAAAATAATTTGTATGAATAAAAAATGTAAATTTTGACGAATTATTTGTAATAATAAAATAATTTTGATAAATTTGCTAGAATATAAATGATGTGTTTCTTGGCCATATTTTCACACTTATATGAGGATGTACGAAAAAAGAACAACTGATACGGAAAAAACAATCCTTATCAGTGTTCTACCTGAAATAATGTACATAATTTTCCAATAACTCATACTAACAATTTCATAATATATTTTATGCTTGCAAAATGATTGATAATAAGAAAATGAATCCATTAAATGTAAAAAACAAATATTTATAAAATATTAGTTTACTTATTATATTCCTAACTATTAATTTTTCACATTTTTCATTTCATCGTATAGCAACACATCAATTTACTTGTATGGGTATGTAATATACACAGTTATGTGTTGCTCGTACATATATTTATTACATTTTTTGTTTATCGTTCAAGCAATTTGTTAAAATTTTTTTGCGCTAATAAGTATGTTTACTTATTTACATATAGTATATGTAGATGAAGTATTTTTTTGGCTATATATTTTATGTAATTACAAAATACAGTAGAATGTGCAGATGTAAGAATGTAACCGAAATGTTTGAAGTATGCTAAAAATTAGGGTTCAATTTTTATTGAAAGCTGGAACTATTCCCGAAATAATTTGCACACGTTATACTTGCAAAATTCATAGTAAATTATTAACTCAACTACTGCTGGAGATAGCTGACACGTTGAATTATAATTTTCGAATTAGGATTTCTGTAAAATGATAGTAGGGTACACCGGGGCATGTCGTTACATGCGGCAAGTGGTTACAGCACGATTTTCTTTATTCTTCTTTCACCGAGCGACATTTGTCAACAGGTGGCTAATTTAACAAAAGACTGTCATCCACAAGATGAAAACCAAAAAAATAAGATTCCGATTATTCTTTTGTCTACGGACAACAGTGAACAAGAGGAAATTTATCTATACACTGTATTAATTAAAATTGTCAACATTTGTATTCTTTCTTACAGTTTCAGCTTGACAACATCTCAATAATCAACGAAGTTGACCCAAATATAACATTTGAAGAAATATCAATGGCGATAACTCCAGATGAGTCAGTGCCACCAAGGTCAGTAATAGGTACCGGGCCAGTAGAGTTCCAGCAAGAACAAATACGGCGATACCCAAAATCAGGTCTAAAAGCCATGACAAACAAGGGACAAGACGGCAACACCTGTAAAAGATGAAATTATTGATGTCGCAGAAATTCCACCACTCAAAATCTAAAAAATTCAATGATATCAGAGAATGGTTACAAGCCGGTTGAGGATTGGGTACAATGCTGTAAATATAAATTGTGGGCACATTTGAAATGTACAAAGAAAAATCTACCATATAAGATGGCGTGTTCTGAATAAGTTGTGTTTGTTTCGCTCCGCAAATTAAATGAATATAAAAATATTCTATGTGTAATTAATTCATTTTATTAATTTATATGTAAACTAAATCAGCATAAACTATTTATAAACCATATTGCTTTGCATTTTAAAGTGGTGTGTTGTGAAATTATTTAATTTTTTTAAAAATTCATCTTTGTTGTTTAACATTATCAAAACTGAGTGTCAAAATGGATGCCGAATCACAAAATAATTTTCTTTTGAATGTTGACAATCTTAAAAAAGAAATTGAGAGACTTGAATCGGGGTTAAACAAAGTCAAATCCGACTTGGATTCCTGTTTAAGTTCAACCAAATCGGAAATCAAATCTGAAATCACCGGCCTAATTGCCCATTTGGAAAGTTTCAATTCTAAAATAAAGTTATATGATGAAAAATTGGATTATTTTGAACATCATAATTCGTCTGCAGTGGTCTTAACTGGGGTTCCGTTTATAGCAAATGTGTCGGTTGAGGATATTTTTGGTAAAGTTGCGGCTGCAGTTAAATTTGAAAGGGGAATTGAAGCGGTGGATGTTATTTATTGGATGGCGTCTCCTAAAGTATCGTCGAGTGATCTAATTTCCAAGAACCAAACACCTGTTTTTGTTCGGTTTATTTCTCATCGTCTTAAAATGATGTTTTTTAAGCAATATAATGTACCGAAAAATCTGTCACTGCATCACTTTGGCTTGGATATCAGTAATAGAATTTACTGCAACCATTATCTGTCGAAAGTAAATTACTCCATCCTTCAAGCAGCATTCAAAGCAAAACGAACTGTAAATAAAATCTCCAACGTAACAACTAAATCTGGTTTGGTGCATGTTACGTATACAAACAACAATAAAGTTTTTATACCAAGAAGTGTACAGGAATTTTACAAAATCGATCGTCAATTTCAATCAGCTGAACATCCTCTAACGGTAGGCGACAATCAGGTCAAAAAACGCAATAAACAGGTAAACACGGTAGTAAATGCGAATGATAATTTTATCGCACCTATTACTAGGTCGCGAAACAGAATCAAATCATAATGTCTATTTTTTGTTTTCTTTTCAAACTTTTCAATATTAATAGTTCAACTGTATTGCATTCAATTTTTATTTTTATTTTTATATTTTATTTCTTTGTTGAAATCGTAATTTCATTCTGTTTCATTCTATCATTGTAATCAATTGTATTATTATTTTTTTTTTTTTTTTTTTGCTTTATTGTAATCATGTATTTTATACTCATAAGTTTTTCCTTATCATATTTTTATTATTTTCATTCATTCTTATTTTGATTCCTTTTTCCATCTCTATTTTGTAAATTGTGTGCCTGTTTGCTTTTCTGGTATCAGTTTTTTGACACTAAATTCGTTACTTCATAATTATGATGGATAGTAGACATATTGACGGGGCTGGCTCGGTGGATGTGAGGAACGTTGTTTTAAAATCATCCCTACCTGACAACAACGTTTTATTTAACTTCTGCCATTTAAATCCTGGTAGTTTGGTTCCTAATTTTGAAGAATTGAAGTTAATCGTTAAGGAGATCCCGTTCCATGCTATTGCCATTTCAGAAACATGGTTGAAATCTAAACACTCTAGTAAACATTTTGATCTTGACAATTTTACTCTATTTCGTAAAGATTGTTCTGGTGGTGTTGGTGTTTATGTCAAAAAATTTCTAAATCCAAAAGTTATATACACTAATGCAAGAAACTCTTTATTCGACATAATCTTCATTGAAATTAGAAATCAACTTAACATGAAAATGGTCCTGGGTGTAGTATACAATCCGCTCAAATTGGAGTCCTCGAAATTAGGATTCCTAAAAGATCTTGAAACTGTCTTAAGTGATCTTAAGTGATCTCTACTAATTTCGCCAATCATCCTAACAACATTAAAACTTTTACTCAAATCTCAATTCCTGGCATTGCAACCACCCATGATATGATTTATGGGTCGTATGTGTTCCCTGTTGACAAAAATGTAAGTAACCAATTTATTTACGTGAGAGATTTCTGGAATATTGACAAGGACGCGCGCTACTGATGGCTGCTAATTCATTAAATTGGGCATCATTATATCATTTTTGTGATGTTAATAAACAGTTATCACTTTTAAATGTATTTATAAGTTATCTTATTGATAACTTTGTACCACTAAAAATGATTTATGAGAAGCGTAAAGTACGTGGTCCGTATTTTAATAATGATATTTTATTGCACCGTAATATTCGTGATTTTCTACATGAGAATTGGAGAAAGCATAAGACTGATATTAATAGGTTAAAATACGTTAGAGCTCGTAATAAAGTAAATTATATGATCAAAGCTGCCAAATGCCAGTTTTTTAATGACCGTTTTAGCAATAATACTACGAGTAAATTGTTCTGGAAGAACTTCAACACATATGTAAATCCGCCAATTCCGGAGTGTAAATGTGACATTACCTCTGATGAGTTCAATAGTTACTTCGGTTCGGTTTTCAACTCCAATGATGTAAATTTTGTTTGTGATGCAGTTCATTCTGCCGCTGACGTAAATGCTTTCTACTTTAAAAATGTTTCTGCTGAAGAAGTTTGTTTCCATCTGGATAAAATCAAATCGAATTCTGTAGGAGTTGATGGTATTCCACTTAACCTCATTCAAATTCTACTTCCGGTTTTGCTACCTCACTTAACTTTTATTATAAATTCTGGCCTCACAAAATCGATATTTCCTGATGCGTGCAAAATTGCGACAATTTCGCCTATTCCAAAAATACCGAATCCATCTACAGTAACCGATTTTCGTCCTATAAGTATATTACCAACATTATCTAAGGTTTTCGAAAGAATTATTCATGATCAGATCAGTAGCTTTATTGCTAAACATAACCTATTGGATGAACTACAATCTGGATTTCGTTCCAAGCACAGTACTACAACTGCCTTGTTGAAAGTTACTGATGATATTACTATTAATATTTAAGATGGTAAAGTTGCAGTTTTGGTTCTCTTAGACTTTTCTAAAACATTTGATAAAGTAGACCACGCTAAGTTGTTATCGAAACTATGTTATGAATATAACTTTTCCAAGAGTGCTTGACAACTTATAGGTTCCAACTTGCATCTGCGACAACAATCTGTAAAATATCATGGCAACTTTAGCGACAACATTTTTGTCACATCTAGGGTTCCTCAAGGATCTATTTTAGGACCTATTCTGTTTTCATTGTACATAAATCAAATTTGTCAATCAATTAAACAAACGGGAAACATTTGCTATCACTTTTTTGCGGATGACTTGCAAATCTATTCTTTCGGGGATATTGATTCGGTTGACGCTGCGATTAATAATCTAAATCAAGCTTTGTGTAATATTTTGGAATGTTCCAAAGTACACAAACTTCAAATCAATCCTGCGAAGTCACAGCCATACTAATAACTAACAAAAAACGTATAAATTTACCGATAAACAGTCTTTTAATTGACAATCACAGAATTGAGTTTTGTGACGTTATCAAGAGTCTGGGGTTGATCATAGACACTAAATTAAATTGGAGTACCCATGTTAATAACCTATGTGGTAAAATTTATGGTATCTTAGGTAAATTGTGGTGCACGGCGAAACTTATTTCAAGTGATGTGAAATGTCATATCATTCGTACTCTTGTGGGACCTTTACTTTCATATTGTTCTTCGATATATTCGAAATGTTCCAAGAAGTCCCTACGAAAGTTAAATGTTTCTTTTAATTCTTGTGCTAGATACATATTTTTGAAGCGAATGGGCGATCCAATTTCGCACCTTTCTGAACAGATATTTGGTGTAAGCTTGAACCAGTTTTTGGAACTGTCGGTGTTGACTGTGATGTTTGGTTTGACTAAAAATAAAGTTCCAAACTACCTTTATGATAAACTGAAATTCTCGAAATCGCAGAGGACATTAAATTTAAATTTGCCTAAATCATGCAAAACTAAGCCAAGACAACGTGCTTTCTTTATCCATGGAGTGAAGTTCTGGAATAGTCTGAATCCATCTATAAAGGCAGCATCTAATTTGCGTGGTTTCAAGGGACTGTACCTCGAGGGGCTGATTGGCACATATGTAATTCGTTTCCATTAATTCGTTTTTTTCTTTTTCTTTTTTCCATTATCACGTCTTCTAATGTTTTATCTTTTGTTCTTAATCTTTTCTTCTGTATTTTTAATTATACCATATTATATTTAATTTTAATTATTGTTCTAATTATTTTTCTGTGTAATTGCTGAAATACAAATAGAAATATATCTCTGGATATTGTAAAAAGGCTATGCCTTATTTGTGTATAATTAAATAAATAAATAAAAATAAAAAATATACATACAATAAATGCTACAAATACAGGGAAATTAAAGACAATATTATTAGTTGAAGCAATTTACTAAATACTGTGACTATTAATTTAAGACTGAACATTACTCTTACCTAAGAATAAATACTGTGAATTAGAAAAGTTAATTTTATATTTTAAATGTTTTAGTTTTAGAAATCTGTAGCTGTTGTTTTAATAAGCAATAAAAATATATTTCTTAAACTCATAATAATTATTTTATTAAATACAATTTTTGGATAACTATTAGAGAAAATTGTCTTTAGATTTGATGTAACAACTCATCCCATTTCACGTAACAACATGCCCCATAAAGGGATTGGTCGTTACAATCGTATACCATTTCTAAAATTAAGTTAATTCATAATTAGGATCGTTTTACACTTTAAAATTATAAAAATATTGTACTAAAATAAAACTTTAAAATACCAATTTCAACAATCAAAAGTTACCCGATATATCAAATACATGTGCTACAGATCTTCGTCTAGCCTATTTATTAAAATATGTTTAATTTTGTATGGGTCCAGCTTCCTCAAAAGTTCTGCTTCGCACATTAAGCCATCCATATATTAAAACCTGTTAAAGCTATTTCTAATGCTTCAGGACAGCATATTTTCCATATCTTTCGAAATTTATTGCAATACTCTAACCGCTCAATATGGAGCGGATTTTATTCCATAAGTTGCTGGGCGTATATATTGAGATGCACCCAGCAAATTATGGAATAAACTCGCTCATTTTGTAGCGGTTGTTTTGAAGTCATAATTTTATTACCGTAATAACTACAAAAGTTGAATTACAGATTTATATCATAAAAAACAAGGTCGAGTCACGAGGCTTCTATCGTCTTACAAAAATAATACGGTTGTCAGAGAAAATTTTGAGATTATCAGATGTGACATCTCCCATGTGACATTTCATTCTGAAAATTTAACTAACGTTATGATCCAAAATGGTTATCAGAGAAGGGTTTCGGAAAATATGCGTAAACCCAAATTTACTCATTGAAAATACACCTAAACTTTCCATTTCAGTTACTTACGTTAAAATTATTTTCGAAAACACAAAAGATTCTTTTACAAAATTATAATATACAATACAATAAAAACAGGTAGAACATTTCAAATTTTGGATATGATTTTATTCAATGAATTGAAAGACAAAATTCCTATAAGGTCACAATCAAATTATTGAGCCAACAACAATTTACCACATCGAAGTAAGTTTTTTTATTCGATAACGTCGGAAAGTGAAGTTTTTTGTTTGAGATATGGTATTCGTCCGGAGAGTAATTTTCTCACAAAAAAATTCTGACATAAGTGATGACCAGCGAAAAATTATAAACTTAAAAATTAAGAATTAAGAAAACTTAAAAATGTTGTAGATAGCTTTTCTGTATTATCGCCTAGCGAAAAATTAACGTCACTTAAGAAGTTTAACGAAGCCTCGTTAAATTAGATCTGTCACTTAAGAGAAATTAGGAATGCGCGATTTTGCGTCCAAACTCAAGAAATAAATAAATGCAAATATTTTTATTTCATGCGATTTAGAAATTTAAATTTCATTTTAATAGGTTTTACCGTGGTATTAATTTATTTTATAATTTAGCAACATTTTTTGCCGATTTTGGTTGCACGTAAAGAATAATAATTTGTAATATTTTTTTTTATTTTGTGACACAATAAAATAGTTTAAAATATTCTAGTTTATTTCAGTAGAAGAAAAAAGTTTGGTGGTAATCAAATGTTGATAAATAATGCAATCGTTTCACTAAAATTTTTAAGTTTATAATTTTTCGCTGGTCGAGCTTTTAAACGGTCTTGTAATTCATGCTTTTTAAAATTTCTTACGTCCCTACTTTTTTAGAATATTTGTAGAATAGAATAAACTTGATTTATTTTTTATTTCTCAGGGTTTTGTTTCAGTATATCGCTGGCAAAAATCCATTACCGTGTTTCTAAAAAATTTCTCAAAATCGTTTTATTATGTTATCAGTAAAAAAATTAGGATTAGCTCGTATTTTAATGAAATTTGTGACCACAAAACGTTTACAACCATTATTCAATTTTACTGTGTAAAGTGTGTTCCAGGGGTGTTCCAATTTGAGGTTATTTTTAAATTGTTTGTACTAGAGAGAGTGCCGTATGTTATTTGATAGATGACAAGTAGAAACATTACGGTTATTAAAAATGGAGAGATATACGATTGCACAACGCGCATTTATTCTTAAAAATTATTTTAAATTTAGTGAAAGGTATGCAGAAATTGTAAGAAAATTTCATACAGAATATGGAAGAGAAAATTGCCGGTCAATTGTGGCCATTCAAAAAATTTGTGTGTTCGATAAAAGATGAAAAAAGCAAATTATACCATCATAATGATCGTTCAGAAGAAAATATTGCTGCTGTAAGTACTAGTGTTAATGTTAATGAGAGTCCAAAAACATCTATTCGTCATGTTTACAACAATTACACATTCCACCAACCACTTTATTCAGAATTTTGCGCAATGATCTTCATTTGAAAACGTACAAGCTTAAACAACTGAAGAAATAAAGCCATCAGACTTTGGATTACGTCGCCAATTCGGTAATTGGGCCGTACAAAAAAAAATTGAAAATGCGAAATTTTTCAACAAAGTCATCTTTAGGAAAAAGCAATTTTTGAACTAGGTGGATTTGTAAACAAACAAAATTGTCCAATCTTGGGTAAAGAAAATTCACGGGAAATCAGGGCTGGAAACCAATTTGTGTTTTAGGTCGGTTTGGTTTTTTCTTTTTCTGCTAAATTTTGGTTTTGCTTTGGTTTCATTTTTACAAATTTTTGAATTTTGGTTTTGGTTCTGGTTTTGGGTTTTTAAAAATTGTCAGGTTTATGGTTCTCGTTTTTAATAATTGAAGAAATATTTTATTTTATAAAATAATAATTTTTAAAAACCTTTGTTCAAATTAAGACATAATCACAAAAACTAAAATTCTAAAAATTAAAGGAATAGAAATAGAAATGGTTTCGGTTTTAAAAATTTTTAAATTTGGTTTTTGGTTTTATTGATTTTGGAATTTGGTTATGGTTTCGGTTTTGGTTTTATTAATTTTTATGGCTTATCGGTTTTGGTTTTGATAAACCGGTTTCCAGCCCTGCGGGAAATAATAGAAAAACCGATGCATCCACAGAAAGTGATTGACTGGTGTGGTTTTTGGGCTGGTGGTAATAAAGCTGGCATTTCTGTAAGTGAAAATGAGCCTTGTTATCGGAATATTTTATTTGATAAATTGAAAAGTACGGAAGTCCAGAATATCATGTCATCATCTCATTTAGAAAAATAGTGCATGCAGTCCTGGCTACTCAATGTAATGTCGAAAAATATTTTTCAGTAACCTATATGCTTTCGATGATGATTTTTGAATTTAAATTATATAAGAAAAGGATGGTTTGTACAAATCGTGTTGCAATTTCATTGCACAACGATTTCTCAATTGCCACACGATTTGTGAATACCCAAATGTTTCAATTATATTGTGAACGTTTCAGTTATTAGTTATGTTGATCCGTACAAGTTTGTACAAGTTATATTGCTAATTATTTATAAATATTACAGAGCTATTGTATCGTAGAAAAAATAGCGTGTATAACTCGTGTGAAAACGTGTAATTGTAACACTGAAGTGCTTCCGGTCCTCGCTATCAATCAGGCTGCAAATTTCACTTTCGCGTTGCTATGACTCGTTTTCTCCACTTGTTATATAATATACTATTTCCTCATAAAAACAGTTAATATCTGATCAACCAAGCCGATTATCAGCAAGTTTGATTAACGACATTTTAATAGTCAAGTGTAACTCTCATTTTGAGAATGAGGAGGAATACTGAAGATATTTAGCGATTAATAACAATGTTCAATGTGATAAATATAAATATGAAATTTACACACATTAAGATGGAAGTTCACGATGAAATTCATTTTCATATATAGTCTTATTTTTGAGTAACCAAAAATAAACTAATTCTAATTCCACCAATCATGTTTTTTATTAACCGATCGGTTTCGATCATTGGGATAAACATTGACGAAATATCGGTTGCAACTCGGTAGTTGAAAATTGTCGAGTTTGTCCAATATAAGTGAGCTTCCAAATATCATCAGGAGTACCATTCTCAAGGCAAGGGATTTGATAAATAATATTCCTTCATTTTTCAAAGGAATTTTATCCTTTAATTTGGTGAAGATGTTGCCCAGGCACACACTACTCCTATGTGCGATTGGCACTTTGTAAGTATACGTTTGTGTAATCTTGTTAATTTTCTCAGAAAGTCCTTCAATGTATATTAAGCTTTTATAAGTTTTATTTAGTGTGTGTGAGTGTGTTGTGTCAGTGTTATGAAAATTAGTAAGTAGACAAGATTTTTGTAAAAATGAATTAACCGCACGTTTAATGACCCAAACCGGGAAAATTTTATGTTTTGCTGTGGTAACAAAATAATAATTTCAAAGATGGAAAATTTTATGTTCTTTCTGTGGTGTGCGTCAAATTGTATGCAGTGCTATGTTTTTGATTTCAATTCAACAACCAGCCAGATGCAATAATTTTCTAGTACCAATCTGTAGTCACGACACCATCAATCCCACACTTGACCAAGACATCCAAAAAAGGTTGTTCATTATTGTCCTCATATTCGATCATGAATTTTCACTCTTATGAAAAGAGTTTAACACGTTCAATATTGTTTTAATTATATTTACCGATAAAACAGAAAAAATGTCGTCAACATACTTGACTAGCAATTTAGGTTTAAAAGGTACGATATTCAATGCCGAGTTGAGAAAACATTGAGTTACTATATCTGCGATCACACTGAATAACGGGTTACCTATTGGCATACCATAGATTTGTCTATAGTAAACTGAGTAATACACAAAATAATTATCGTTGACAAGAGAGAATTTTAACAATCTGCAAAACATCCCCCTGCTCACTATTGTGTGTTGCCTTAGTAAATCCCATTTACCAGCAATGATATCCATAGCAAGGTCTACTGGGATATTGGTGGAAAGTGACACTACATCGAAACAAAATTCGGTCAACCTCATCCAGAGTAATCACAGACACCTTGTTTTTAAATTGAGTTGGTTATATTGAATTCATCATCAATCAAAATGTTTTTGAGAATATTGGCCAGTTATTTGGATACCCGTGAAGACTGTGTTATTAACACGTTGTAATTTTTCCGTGCGATCACCCTGTAAAATAATCTCATGTGTATTTGTGCCATTAAGCAACTCCTTAACTTTTGTATCATAATCACTCGCATACATTAATATGGTGCAACCAGATTTATCCGACTGTACCACAATGACCATTCTATTCTGTTTACTAAAAATCAACACTTTTTATACATATATGTTTGCGATGATGTTTTGTGTTAGGTTAGAGTATTTATGTGTATTGTTTTTATGAATTCGCTCCACTCTAACAACGGGTAGTAAAATCGCATAAAAATGTGTTATGTAATGGTGTTATGATACTGACTTGAAAAAAGTGCTGTAAAGTGCTATAAAAAAAGTAAAGCGAAACAAAGATAGCCAATGGGGACAGCACTATGATTATTTTTTAGAAATGTCACAATTTTATTTATTGTTTTGAATTCAATATCGTTGGATTTTAATATGAAATCAAATAAAGATAAATAGGATTTTTAAAGTTTTTTTCACTCTCTAAAATTTTGCGGAACTGTACGAGGCACTCTTAGAATTGTTCTATATAATATTTCATCTTCTACTTCGATTTGTTTTAGAAGTTTTGGCTAAATCCTTCGCTTTCCCGCTATAGTAGCCAGTAGTCACATTGAGAAATATTTGTTTGATTTCAAGTTTTTAATTCGATTGGACATAAACATGATTAATTAAAACTGATTGATTAGCAATCTAAATCAAAGATTTATTTGAACAAAGCAGCAAACAAAAAAGAATACATTATATGGCTGATTAATAGAAAAATCTTAAAACTACAGCATCTTAGAATCCGAAACAAATTATTAATTTAAATTTGCAACACTTCCAGAATTTAATTTCAGAGTTGCTAGCTAAAATGCAACAAATATATAATGTTCAAGAATCGATGTTTTTCGCTGGAACTGTAATCTTAGAATTTGGATAAGTTGCCCATATTAAGAAGAGTGCAATTCAATTTATTGCTACTCCTTAAGTAAAAGTTCCTAAAATTCAAAAATATTAACTTCAATTTGTAATTGTGGAACTTCCCAAGTTTCACTTTGGTTTTTGGTGTACACAATTGTTGGTGTGATTTTAGACAATAATAGAGTTACTTTCCTCGTTTCAGTGTGTTTTTCTTTGCATATTTTATTCACACAAAATCAGTGTTTTTTACCGTGTTTGTTTGTGTTTATAGAATTAGTAATCGTGTTTTTACACGTTTTACTTTCTTTTACTCTAGTAAAATAAAGTATGTATAGTAATCATGAAAATTTTGAACCTTGAGATTTTTAGAGATTTATTTGTTTTGAGGTCCCCTGCGTCCGAAAAAGTGGGTTTCGAAATGGTGTCTGTCTGTCAGTTTGTCTGTGTCCTCTCTACAGCCCAGATGGTTTAACCAATCGAACTGAAACTTCAGATTTAAGCTTTTTTGATAAATTGGGAGTTCCCAGTGAATTTTACTCCAAGTCGGCTAACCGGAAGTGGCCACTCCCTTGGTCCAGAAAATTTATTTTTCAAATATCTTAAAAAGTATAAGGTTTACAAAAAACTACTTAATTCAAAATGTTCCCAAAAATTAAAAACAAATAAAAATAAAAAATTTAAAAAAAAATTCAAAATTTAAAAATTAAAAAAAAAAAAAATTTAAAAAAAAAGTAATAAAAAAAATAAAATTTCTCAAAATTCTCTGTTCGTAAAAGAAAGTCGTGTGTTGGCCACACCTCCATTTTTTACTAGTTTTGAAAACGACGCTACTCGATTGCACTATATACGGCATAAGTTATATGTGAAATTGAACGAACCGCATATGCTACAGTTTAGATATAAAATTGAAAAAAAAGATGTAGCAAAACCTGTGCTCTTTAGACCACACGAATGGGGGGTATCGCCTCTGTGAAAGCAGGGGGGAGCAAAGTCGTCGAGGAGGACCCGAAAGGAACTGTCAGCAGCACTGACAAACCTTCCGCGGCTCCTCGCGTGAAAATGCGTGGGGCCGCGAAGAAGCGGTACAGGAGGCTTCTTGCTGAGGGCAAACCGCCCGGAAGCGAGACAAGGCTTCTGGCGATGCGGCCACAAAGGGAGTCTTGTGCTCCCGCAGAGGCCCCACCGTCAAAGAGGATCCGCTCGGATGAGGGTACTCCACCGGCACAAAAGAAGGCCAGGGGAGAGGAATCTGTCCCGACGGTCTCGGGTTCTGCGGTCCGGTCTGGACTTACCTTCAGGCAGGCTGCGGAGTCGGAGATAGTTGGGATCTTGCCCACTGGTTTTCCAGAGGTTGTCCTCACTGGAGAGCAGCTAAAGGCTGTCCAGGAGGGCATCCTAGATAAGGTGCTAGAGCAGGAGGCCAAGGAGCTTAAACCTAAGTTCCTTGGTAGTCAGCTTCGGCCTGGTTGGCTGGTACTAACCTGTGCTGACCGGGCCACTGTTCAGTGGCTCAGGGAGGCCATAGGTAGTATCAAGCCATGGGAGGGTGCGCAGCTGATCGTGGCCGAGGCGGAAAACCTGCCTCGAGCCAGGATTGTGTTCGGCACCTTCCCAAATAGTGCTGAATTGCCCACAGAAAAGCTTTTTGGGTTTATAAAAAGCCAAAATGAGGGCATGCAGGCGATCAACTGGAGAGTGATCAGGAGAGAGGCGAAAGGCTCTTCGGCCTTTTTCACGTTCTCTATGGACCACTCTTCAGTTGAGAAGCTCAAGCGGGTTGGCTTTAAGGTCAACTATAAGTTTGGGACTGTACAATTGCATCCCAAGGGTGGTCAGAGCGGAGCTAAGCCGGCTTCTGTCGGCGGGACCCAAGTGGTGAAGCCTGTAGAAGCTACGGTAGCGGCACCTGTAGCTAAGACCACCGGGGTGACCGCCCTCTCCAGGAGACAGGTGAGGAGAAGGCGGGAAAGGGAGAGGAAGGCGTCAGGGGTTCCGCGGGGGAAGGCCTCACAAGGACTCCCCCCGTGCAAGCCACTGGTTAGGCCTGGAGGCTCTCAGGCAGCGGGGGCCAGCAGAACGGCGATGGAGGACACTGGTCAGCCATCGGCCGGACAAAGAATGCATGCGGGTGGTGGCGTGCTGAAAAGGAGGCTGAGCAGGGCCTTCAGAAGGGGCCTTCGGTAAAGTGAAGGCACACATCGCCTGCCTGCAGATAAACCTGCATCATGCAAAGGCGTCTTCGGACGTCCTTTGTCGCAGGTTTATCTGCCAAAACATTGGCATGGCTCTAATCCAGGAGCCATGGGTGATTGGTAACCAGATTAGAGGTATACCAAATCAAGTGGGTAAGTTAGTTTATCATAACGGAACTCAGAGTCCAAGAGCGGCTGTGTTGGCCAGTTCGCAAATTAATTGTATTCCCATTTCAGAGTTCATCTCCAGGGACTTGGTTGCAGTAATGGTGGAGGTTCTGGGTGAAAGAGGCAAACAGGAGGCTATAATGGCCTCCGCCTACTTTCCTGGAGACTCAGAGTTAATACCTCCACTTGAAGTTAGGCGGCTCATAGCTCATTGCAAACGCAATGGGCTGGCCTACCTGATAGGATGCGATGCAAACGCGCACCACACGGTGTGGGGTAGCACGGACATCAATAACAGGGGTGAGTACCTTTTTGAATTTCTGATCTCAAATAATGTAGACATTGTCAATAGGGGAAGGAAACCTACTTTTATAAATGCGATTAGGCAAGAGGTCCTAGATCTAACACTTGCTAGTCCGCATTTTAGCGACTTGGTCAAAAACTGGCATGTGTCTGAAGAGGCCTCATTATCGGATCACTTGCACATCAGATTCGATTTGGCGGCTGAGACCATGCAGCGGCAGGAAATCAGAATTCCAAAACTGACCGACTGGGACTCTTATAGAGTCTCACTCGAATCAGAAATGCCCTCGGTTGTGGGGAACATAGAGTCTCCAGAGGGTTTGGAGATCTGTTCAAACCAGCTGCATAATTCTATACACTTGGCTTACGAGAACAGCTGCCCAGTTAAGCGAAGAGAGTCCACAAAGATGGTCCCTTGGTGGAACGGGACGCTGGGTAAACTGAGGAAAAAATCGAGAAGATTATTTAACAAGGCTAAACGCACCGGTGAATGGGGTGAGTATAAGATGGCCTTGACGGAATATAATCTCGAACTAAGGAGATCCAAAAGGGCTACCTGGAGGAATTTCTGTGAGGGAATCAATGAATTGCCCTCTGCAGCTCGTCTCCAGAAAGTCCTTTCCAGGGATCATTCAAATGGTTTAGGACTTCTCCAGAAGCAAGATGGGGGGTTCACTGAAAACCGGAAGGAAACCTTAGAGATACTGTTAGAGACCCACTTTCCGGATTCAGTAGTGGTAGGAGCCCAAGAGGACTCATATGATCCTTCGAGTGAGGTGGCCTATTCGCCTCACAGTAGGATCTGGAGTCTCTCTGGGAAAATTTTCACACTCAGCAAGGTTCGATGGGCTATTGGGTCTTTCAAACCTTTCAAATCCGCTGGAGGGGATGGTATCTTTCCAGCTTTACTTCAAAAAGGTATTGAGGAAATACTCCCCAGCTTGATCCAGATGTTTCGGGCAAGTTATGCTTTTAACTATATTCCGAAACTGTAGAGGAAAGTAAATGTGGTCTTTATACCAAAGGGCGGGGGTCATCCAGACACCCAGGCCAGGGCATATCGGCCAATTAGCCTCACATCGTTTCTTTTGAAGACGATGGAAAAAATCCTGGACTATCAAATAAGAAGTGAGGTCCTTGGAAAGAATCCGCTGCATCGGGACCAGTTTGCGTATCAAACTGGTAAATCCACGGTTATGGCCCTTAGCGGGCTAGTCACGAGGATTGAAAAAGCAGTGACATATAAAGAAATTGCCCTTTGTGCCTTTGTGGACATTGAGGGGGCGTTTGATAATACCTCCTATGGATCTATAGAGAGAGCAGCAATGGGAAAAAGGGTTCCACTTTCCACAATTAGGTGGATCCGTTCCATGCTGGAACATCGTGAGATTACTGCCAGACTAGGTGGCGAATCAGTAACCATCAAGGCCGTAAAGGGCTGTCCCCAAGGAGGCGTATTATCTCCTCTTTTGTGGTCATTGGTTATTGACAGACTACTGGTCCTTCTGAGTAGCCATGGGTTTGATGTCCAGGGCTATGCGGATGATGTGGCTATCATAATCAGAGGCAAGTTTGATGAGGTCATTTCTGATCGCATGCAAAATGCACTCAATATAATATGGCAGTGGTGTTACCAGGAAGGACTCAGTGTCAATCCAAGCAAAACTGTCATTGTTCCTTTTACGAGGAGGACAAAGCTTGCGCTTACAGCTCCCTCGTTAAACGGTACTACTGTTCCTTTTTCCAGCGAGGTTAAATATCTAGGGGTTATCCTACATCAAAGACTGAACTGGAACCAACATTTGTTGAAAGTTCAAAATAGAGCCATCAAGGCTCTCTGGGCCTGTCAAAGACTCTATGGGCGTACTTGGGGACTACAACCAAAAATGATCTACTGGTCATTTCTTACAATCATTAGGCCTATGGTCACCTACGCATCGGTTGTATGGTGGCCTAAAACTGAGCAGAAGACAACGCAAACCTTATTGAATAAGGTTCAGCGTGTAGCCTGCATCGGTGTTACGGGCTCAATGAAGTCATGTCCAACCGCGGGGGTGGAGACACTTCTAGGACTGACACCGTTACACCTGCATATTAAAAAGGACGCTGCAAGTATGGCCCTGAAAATGCAGGCGGAAGGAAATATCAAGCCAGGCAATATGGTGGGTCATATGGAAATCCTTAAGGAATTTCAGACAGACCCTACAATAGGAATGCCTTCCGACTGTATGCCAGCTAAACTGGACTTCCACAAACCATTCTGTGTTAGGTTACCTGACCGGGATGTGTGGAGGGCAGGTGGACCATCATTTGAGCTAGGGTCCATGGTATGGTTTACAGATGGATCAAAAACGGAAGATGGGGCGGGGATAGGAATACACGGGAGTGGCACTACCCTCTCGAAGTCCTTGGGTACCAATGCCACCGTTTTTCAAGCAGAAGTACATGCTATAGAACTTTGCGCTAGGATAGGCATAGCAAAAGGCCTAAACGATGCAAAGATTTATATTGTATCAGACAGCCAATCAGCCTTAAAAGCTCTTAGGTCTTGTACCGTTGAGTCAAGGCTGGTATGGGATTGTCTGAAGGTTATTAAACATCTGGCAGGCTCAAATAAGGTAACACTTATGTGGGTGCCAGGTCATACTGGAATCGAAGGAAATGAGGCAGCTGATGGCCTCGCCCGTGAGGGTTCTGCCTCTCCATTTTTTAGACCAGAACCCTTCTGCGGTGTCACTAAGGGACACCTTAGAGCAGCGGTAAAACGCTGGGAGGATGTTCAAAAGTCCTCCTACTGGCGCAGAATTCCAGGTTTACGGCAGGCGAAGAAATTTATATCACCTTCGTCTGTCAGGGTTAAGGAGTGTCTTGAACTTAGAAAACCTGAGTTGAGGCTGCTTACTGGCTTCCTCACAGGTCATGTCCCCTTAAGGTATCACCTTAAGAAGATGGGCCTAAGTACGACAGATGGATGCCGCTTCTGCGGTCTGGAAGCGGAATCAGCGGAACATGTTCTGTGCCATTGCCCAGCCATTTTCCAGCAAAGACTGCAACATCTAGGAGGGAGAACAATGAGCCCGGATAGTATGTATCTTGTACCGGCCAGTAGTATTGTCAGATTCATTAAGAGCCTGAATATTGACTGGACGGATAATTAAGTAGGGTCCAGCACAATAGATCTTTTAGGTCGCGGTGCGACGTGGCTTATCGCCCACATGGCCCTCCAGTAAATAATAAATAATAATAGACCACACGAATGCAATGCTAGACTACATTAAGAAATGAAATCTCCACGAATGCAGCATGGGCATCTTTTGTTGGTAAGTGAAAATAATTTTAAGAACGTTTTATTAAATTACAAGTTTAATTAAAAATTTTTAAATTTCAGAATCTTCAGAAGGAACACTGATTTACGTTTTAATAGAAAAAATACAAGAACATATTTTTACATCCGTCAAAATCGATTTGATGAAAACAGTAACATTAATAATTTGTAATTATTTTGCTTTTAATATAATGTTTTCGCAAGAAATAACACAATCCATGGAATTTTCGATTCGCTTCTTGAATCATGCCCTGTAGATGTCGAGGGATCTAAAAAATCCATAGCGCTTCTATTCCACAATACAAAAAATTTAATTTTGAAAATGTAATAAAATTATCGAACTTATATTTAACTATATTTAAATACTATTTAATAAATAATTAATAAAAAAAATGTAAAATCCAATTTATTTATTTAAAAAAAAAAATGGAGAAAAATGCACACCATTTTTGTGGTTTTTAATATTTCAAAGGATAGATAATATACACTTCAAATGGTGGGCTTTTCGTTTTCGAAGGTGGTAATAAGAATGTGTATTTTACTTGAAGTTTGAAAGTATTTACCTCTAAAATTATGTTTTTCATTTCGTTGCTTTAAAGGTAGTTCACTTTAAAATAGCGTGATTTCACACTTGAAGATTTTACACATTTTTTGATTCACTCGAAAATGAGAATTAACTACTTTTAAAGTAGGTTGCCTGTTTCCTACTTTAAAAGTAGTTAAATCACATCAAAATTTCTAAGAGTGTATAGTAGTTGTATTTTGTTGAGAAATTTACAACAATAATTGCACGTGAGAGGAATTAAATAATTCGAACAAAAAATTTGAGTTATTTAATTCTAGCTCGAACAAATAAAATACGTAACTGTTTGAATGAAAAACAGAAGAAATACCAACATAGAATATAAAAATTAAATCGAAAAAATATTTCGCGGCTTATTCTGTTAAGAAAAAAATAACTCCAAAATAATTCGAATTAAATTTTTTTGAACAAAATACAGCTAGTGTTAGCAAAAGTTTGCTCAACTCAACAATGACTATCTTACCTTCTAAACCTAAATTATTAGTCAAGTATGTTGACGACATTTTTTCTGTTTTACCGGTAATGATTGAAACAACATTGAACGCGTTAAACTATTTTCATAACAAGTTAAAATTCACGGTCGAATATAAGGACAATAATGAACTACCTTTTTTGGACGTCTTGGTCAAGCGTGGGATTGATGGTGTCGTGACTACAGACTGGTATTTAAAAAACATTGCATCTGGTCGGTTTAGTTACTATTCTAACCATCCAATTAATCAAAAGCATAAGTAACTACCCGGTTTGTGTCATTAAACGTGCGGTTAATACATTTTTACAAAAATCTTGTGTGCTTACGAATTTTTATACACTGACACAACACACCCACACACACAAAATAAAACTTATAAAAGCTTAATATGACTACTTAGTTTCGATCTTGTAAAGATCATCTACAGGTAATTTTTGCAATTAAAAAACTAAAGTAAAAACAACTCTTATACTCGTATATACAAAAATTTTGTTTAACAGGTAAAAAAAAAGGACTTATATATAAAAAAGAAAAAGGAAGGGGACAAACCCACAAATTTAATTAAAAATAAGGGATGTTGCGCTTGGTATGGTTATTTTTAAAGGATATTTTAAATAAGGGGGAATTAATTTTTGCATCATCTGTGTTCATGAGATTTGTGGTGTTGGCGATGTGGTATGACTCGTATGCATCTAATTTCCATTTTTGATGTACTGTTTTTATTATTTTTGAAATAGTGGTATCTATTTTGTGGTTATGGTGGAACATATGATATGCAACACTAGATTTATTACAGTTGGCTTTTTCATGTTCTTTAAGCCTGGTGCTGAAATCTCTCGATGTCTGGCCGATGTAGGTGTCCTGGCAATTAGAACATTTAATTTGGTAAATTCCAGACCGTAAATCTTGTGTTACCTTATCTTTAAAGTTGTTTAAATCCTTTTTGATGGTTGTTGATGGACGGGTGACAAGTTCTATGTTGTGTTTGTGGAAGACGCGCTGTAGTTTATTGGTGATATCCGGAAAGTATGGAACGCTGACTCTAGTAGTATTCACCGTTTTCATGGCTGGTTGTAATGTGGTGAGTGATGATTTGATGTGCTTGGCTTTGTGCTTGTTGATAATGTTATCAGCAACCTGTAGATGATCTTTACAAGATCGAAACTAGTTGTAATTTTAAATAAATAAAAATAAATTCGCTATTTATCTGCAGGTCCTTCAGAACGAATTTGAGCCTTCTTTCTTCTTCTATTTTTCAACAGGACAACGCTCCGTGCCATACCGCCAAAATTGTGAGTTATTAATTTTGAATTGTAGATAGACAAATTGGCTTTCAAATAAACATAAATAATTTGTTAAAAACTTGTTTTTTTTTCTTATCTCTTCATTTAAAGGTAAAAAAGTACTTCGAAGAAAAAAGTATCGATGTGTTGAGCTGGCCCCCATATAGTCCAGACTTAAATCCAATTGAAAATATTTGGTCTATAATGAAGCTAGAAGTAGCAAGGAAGCGCCCAGAATCGATTGAAGCTTTAAAAAGTTTGTTGATGAATGATGATTTGGGAATCCATATCTCCTGCGACTTTGAAAAATTTATCAAATTCAATGAATCGGAGGTGTATCGCTGTAATAAAAGCAAAAGGCGCTCCAACAAAATATTAATATGAAAGATTGAACTTCTATAAATCAATAAAAACAAACAAAAAAATAAAAAATAAGTGTTTAATTTATTACATTACTTTAACACCAATCAACGTATTTTGAATATTTTGGCATTTTTCGGTGTTTTGCCCCTAAATTGCAGGTCAATTTTTTTTTTTTTTCAAAAAATTACGTCATACATGTATTTAAAATGAAACAATAAACCAATTGCTTTCAAAAGTTTTGTAATTTTAGCAAAAAAAGACTCCAATTTGCAATAAATTTGTTTGCCCAATTTTTTTTAACAGCACTGTTACTAAAGATACATGTTAAACCGAAAGTGATCTGACTGAGTTTTATCTGAACGTGATCTGACTGAAAATTTGGGTTGGTGTTTACATGGGACTTTTTTATTTGATCTGAGCTGACAGTTCAAATGTCACTTTGTTTTAAAATTACATTTAAATTATTAAAAAATTATTTAAAATAATTTAAAAACTACTTAGAAAATGTATAAAAACATTTTGCCCTTTTAACAGTAAGAAAAAATCTGTCAGTTCAACTAAACTAAAGTTTACATGTTTAACTCAATATACAAGCTGACTCAACCAACCAAATTTAAGTTGACCGAACTCAGACTACTTTCAGATAACTTTCAGTCAAGTCACCGTTTACATGTTGAATTTATCTCGGACGTTTTCAGTCAGATCACTTTCGGTTTAACATGTATCTTTACTAAAGAGTTGTTTTTACTGTAGTTTTTTAATTGCAAAAATTACCTGTAGATGATCTTTACAAGATCGAAACTACCCTTCAGACCAGGTGTATCATAAACGTACGGTTTACGAAGACTTTGCTATACTAAGGTGTTCGTAAACGTTACACTAAAACAGTACGAATATAGTACGTAATGTGTACTTTTGTCACATGAGAAGTGAAACAAATTTGCGAAGACTTGTGTATGTATTAGTATGTATAAAAGTGTTCATGACGTGTACGCTTAAACGTAATGTTTACGAACTGCTTAAGCGTAAGATTGACGAACGGTTTAGTGCGAATTGCCCCATTTAATTAGAATAAAACCATTTTTTTAAATCAATCTTTTCTTTTATTAGTATTTTTCTTCAAATAAGCCGCAACACAAGACACAACGTGCCAAATTTGTTTTTTCTGAAATGAAATAAAATGTTTCAATCATAGATGAAGTACTTCGAGTATTACTTAAATACCTTTCAAAATATTCATTTTAATGATTTTTATATGATATTATGGATATAGGCTGCTCTTGAATGCCACGAAAAACTAACAATAATTATCAGAAGTTTTTATATTTTCACAATACGACAACTTTAATTTAATTTGTATAAAAAAAATGAAAATAAAACAAAGCCGCAAGATATAATTGACAGCACTGTGTATAGAGAATGTAAATGTAGTAGTGTGTTGTAATAAGAACCTTTCGTAAACTGTTCGTAAACGAAATACTTTTGATGTATACATTTTTGCGCCGGGAGGGATAATATTTATTTTAGAAGACTCATAAATGTTACGCCCATATGAGTTCAAAAATGTTACGTAAAATGTGTACACATTACGAATACTTTTTTATAAACCAATACATACATAAGTCTTCGCAAATTTGTTTCACTTCTCATGTGACAAAAGTATCATTTATGTAACATTTCTACTCATTTTTAGCGTAACGTTTACGAATTCTTTAGTAGCAGAGACTCTGCGTAAAATGAACGTTTGCGTTACGCGTGGCCGGCAGGGTTCTAGCAGTTGAGAATTATTTTTTCCAAAAGTGCATTCTGGCGATTGGGAATTTTTGAAGATAGAGAAAAATAATTCCTTTTTATGTAAGTTTTGACGTTTATTTTTCCCAAAAAAATTTTTAAGTAGTGTTTTCACATTGAAAAATATTCCCAATTACGCCAGAATACATTTTTGGGAGTTGGGGAATAAAAAATTGGGAATTATTGAAGTTTGGAAATATAGCAATATTTTTCCCAATTCCCAGCGAATGGTTAAAATAGGGCCACTGGAAGGTAAAAGTAAAAAGTTTTTCATTATGAATGCTGTTATCAACATTTTTTCCCCCAAGACAAAAACAAAAATTTGTTGGGTTTTTTCTTTTTTTTTTTACTTTGTTACTATAAAAATAAAATTCTGACTATAAAATATACTCAACCCGAGTACACCGTAAAATATACTCGACCCGAACAACAAACACAATAAAAATGACGATTTGTGGAATGTTTAAAGCGCTTTATTTTATTTTTTTTAAATTTTAATAATAAAATACAATTTATGTTTGAAAATGTTTCATTTTACGCATAAAAGCCAAAATTTTGAGAAATAAACTAGTATCACCGCCGTATTTATTAAAAATTAAATCGTCAATTTTATACCGCCAAAAAATTATGGTATGACGAGATTTTTGTTATATACTTTCTCTTTTCATCGCGTGTAAATTGTTTTGTATTGCGTGCAGCTCTGTGTCAACAAAAAAAAACGTTGGTACGTCTAAATCGGACATAAATTTTCAACTTTGACATATGAAACGTTAACGGACCGGCGGGATGCGGTGTCATTGGGATTATACTTTAAGAATACTGCTGCACCTCAAAAACTCTCGCCAGTAACGTTTATGGTAATTTCGCAACAGAAGAACTTGACGGAATTAATTTTTCCTCATTTTTTTCAAACATTACTAAAAAAAATTTCGCCTTCAAGTTCTTCTGTTGCGAAATTACCATAAAAGTTACTAACGACAGTTTTGAGGCCGGCATTCGTGCACACAAAGGACGTGTTCAATCGGGCAAAAATGATAAAAAATATCATGATATTTTATCCCACCCTAACTTCATTTCGTAATACTGTACGTCAAACCCGAACGAACAACCAAAATTGATAAAAAATGCTAAATTGAATTTAAATGTCACATTTTGTTTTAAATCGCTTTGTAAAATTCAATAAACTCGTTTTGTCGTCAGATTTTTAATTAAATGTTTATATTTTTTAATTAGTTTTATTTATAAATTATTTTGATATTGAAACTATTTGGTTTTTATTCAAATATTGGAGACACAAATAATTTTAGTTTGAGTTTCGTTGTGTTTGTGTTCTCAGATAAAAAATCGAAATATAAATTATTATTTATATTTATATAAATAGGTGACTTTGTAAATACCATATAAATATTTTAAAAAAGTAAATTTAATTTAATTTATGCACCGAAAATTGCTCAAAGAAAATTAATCCAAAATTGACAGCCAGAACCCGAAAAACCGAGAAAAAAGTTGATTTTTTGTTGTGATAAATGAGTGCGTTTAATGCCAAAGATGATAAAATATATGTATCATGATATTTTTTATCATTTTTGCCCGATTGAACACTAGGAAAAGTAATGTGGTTTTCGATTCACCAAAAAAGAGCAAACCGGCTTGCTCTTTCTGCTGTCAAACTGTTCGATTCGCCAAGAAAGTCGCTCGATCGAGCAAAATTGTTGTTGTTTTACGAATCTCGATTTTTTGGCAGATTTATGTCGAATTCTTTTCGTTTTTTCAAATCAATGTAAATTTTGTGGTGCGAAAAGTACACGGAACCAAATTGATGTTTTTTTTGACGTTACTAACAACAACAAAAATAGAAACTTCATTTTGTATTTGTCAAAGTTGTGAATATACGAGTTTTTTGTGTCTTGATTTTAAATCATTTAATTGTTGTTTAATTATTTTAATCGTTTAAATAAAATTTTCAATATAAAAAGTTTTTTCCGTCTAGATTTTTATTATCCTTTTGTTTGTTTGTTGTGTTTAATTATTTTAATCGTATGAAATAAAGTTTTCAATATAAACAGTTTTTTTCCGTCTCGATTTCTTATCCTTTTAAATTGTTGTGCTTAATTATTTTAATCGAATTAAATAAAATCAAGACACAAAAACTCTAATTGACAACTTTGACAACTAAAAATTGACGTTTCTAATTTGTTGTTGTAGTTGATTTATGGAAAAATATACATTTCGTAAAATTGATGTACATCGAAAAAACATTGATATTTTTTGGCAAATCGAATATGGTTTTCGATGTACATCAATTTTTTTTGATGTTTTTTGGCGAAAAGAATTTAACATTACAAACACAAACACAAATAGAACTGTCATTTTGAAAGTGTCATTTGTGTTTTGTGTTATATTTTGTGTTTCTGTTTATTTTTATGTAAATATTTTATATTATAGAATTAACTTGTTGTTGTTATGTATTGTATATAACATTAGAACATGTTAAGTTGTTTTTTATAGAATATCGATCTTTTATAAAAATTGTAGGTTATGTTTATATAAACGTCAAAAACACGCACACGTATATATTACGGAGCAACTGTTCGATTCACACAGCCTAGAAAGTGATCTTTTAAAGATTTGGGGTGAGATGTTGTAACCATCACGTTTTTCGCTTCGATGCATTTTCGATAGAATAACGGTATTTTAGAACTAAATTGTTTTAAAATTGTATATTTTTAACAAAGCAGTACAGTTATTCTATCGAAAATGCATCGAAGCGAAAAACGTGATGTTTACAACATCTCACCCTTGGTAAAAGGTGAATCGAAATCGACATAATAGAAAGGTTTACCGAACACACTCTTACAAGCTTGAAAATCGTACCCAATTTACAGTGTATCGTGTGTGTATAATCATCGATTGACCTTTGTGTCAAAAATTCACTTCTCGCAGACATGAAATTCTAAGTCGTGATTCTTTAAATAATATATTAATTTTTTAATTAAAATTTAAATTATTTCCCATAATGAGTGACGATTACTTAAGTAAGCCATTTTCATTGAGCGAAAATTTACCTCCAGGTAATATTTAGATAGAATTATGCAATACTATTCACAGATTGTAACATAACCTAAATTCTAATATTTGTTTGTAGCACCATCACAGAAAATCGTACCATTATCACCATACTTAAATTATGATTCAAGATTTATACAACAAGCCCAGCCAGAGTTTATTTTTCCGGAAGGTGCTTCAAAACAACGTGGCCGATTTGAATTGGCGTTTTCACAAATAGGATCTTCTGTAATGATAGGCGCAGCAATTGGTGGTTCGGCCGGATTATACAATGGTGTTCGAACAACTGCTTTACTAGGACAAACAGGACCATTAAGACGTACGCAACTACTAAATCATGTAATGAAACAAGGGTCAGGAACAGCAAATACATTGGGGACATTGGCTGTAATGTATTCAGTGTTTGGTGTTGTACTTCAGTACGCACGCGGCGAGGACGATGATGTTAACACAGTGGTGGCTGCTGCAGCAACAGGTCTTTTATACAAATCATCCGCCGGCTTAAATAAGTGTTTAATCGGGGGTGGAATAGGTTTAGGGTTAGCTGCTGCCTATTGTTTGTATACAACAGCAAACGGTCAGAGAAAATCAAATAGTCAATATCTTTAGATTGCTGTATATATTTTTAAATTTATATTAAATTACCTAGTTATGTTTAAGAAGTTATGAGAGAAATGAAATTAATTGTATTATTTATTAATCAAGTGTAAGCTTTGTATATTAGAATTGTTATTTTATGCTATTAAAATCGCGTACACTTAAAAATATACAAATTTTATCTAATTAATTATTTTTCATTTAAAAACAAGAATCTCTCTCCTTATGTCAAAAATTAATTTTGACATTAGTTTATTAATCATACTCCGTGATCTTCATTCTGTTTGGTGTATTATCTAGTGAAACCATTGAAAATGGCAGCAGCCCATAGAGAAGCGGTACAAAAGCAAATACATCAAGATTGGGCTAACCGAGAATATATTGAAGTGATTACAGCCAGTATAAAAAGGATCTCCGATTTTTTAAATTCTTTTGGTGAGTAAAGTGAAATGTTTGGATTTGATTTTTAATTTAATGTTAAATTCTTTTCGCCAAAAAACATCAAAAAAAATTGATGTACATCGAAAACCATATTCGTTTCGTCAAAAAACATCAATGTTTTTTCGATGTACATCAATTTTACGAAATGTATATTTTTTCATAAATCAACTACAACAACAAATTAGAAACGTCAATTTTTAGTTGTCAAAGTTGTCAATTAGAGTTTTTGTGCCTTGATTTTATTTAATTCGATTAAAATAATTAAGTACAACAATTAAAAGGATAAGAGACGGAAAAGAACTGTTTATATTGAAAACATTTCATACGATTAAAATAATTAAACACAACAAACAAACAAAAGGATAATAAAAATCGAGACGGAGAAAACTGTTTATATTGAAAATTTTATTTAAACGATTAAAATAATAAACAACAATTAAAATGATTTAAAATCAAGACACAAAAAACTCGTATATTCACAACTTTGACAAATACAAAATGAAGTTTCTATTTTTGTTGTTGTTAGTAACGTCAAAAAAAACATCAATTTGGTTTCGTGTACTTTTCGCACCACAAAATTTACATTGATTTGAAAAAACGAAAAGAATTCGACATAAATTATCTAACAAAAATAGGTGCACTAATTAAATTTTCGCCAATTGTTTATTTCAGACATGTCATGTCGTTCGCGTTTAGCAGTTTTAAATGAAAAGCTTACAACGTTAGAGCGCCGAATAGACTATTTAGAGGCATGCGTTACAAAAGGCGAAACCCTCACATGAATATAAGTAGCAAACTTCTCGAAGATGTAGAAATAATTTCCAATATTTTTAATTTAATATGAACTACAATAAAAACACAAATAAATTAAAAATGTGATTTTATTCCTTTTTCAAACTTGTAATACTTATTTCACCTAATTCCAACTGACGCAAAAGACGGTACAGTGCCGCTGCCTCTTTAATTCGACTGAATTCGACACAGAATGCTTCAACTTCCAGTGTCAAATCCTTCACATTAACGATTTTGTTACGAATTAAACTTTGTAGAAAAACACAGACTAAGCGAACCAGTCGATTTTGAAGGTACTTATCTTTAATAGTTTCACACGTTGAAATGCAATTACTGATGTAAAGATGAACGAATTCGGTTGGGAGATCAACTGATGTGGTGAGGCGGTTTACAACTTCCATTGAATGCAGCGACAATTCCATGTTTACTAGAATACTAAAATAATCCGTGATTTCAGGTGAATTCATTAATTTCAACAAGATTTCTATTGCGATTAGCGGATTATTCTCAACCAAGTTCGGTAATTTATTTGGTGTCAAACCAAGGTGGTATACTAGGTTCGGATCCTTTTCTAACTCTTTCAGTAAAATTTGTTGATCTTGAAGATTTAATGCCTGTTTAAAAGCTTGCGAAATTAAGGATTTAGCTTCATTCGCTTTATTATTGGTTGTACACATTGTTGAATCGTAGATCGGTTTGTGCCATGCTCGATTAGTTAGGTCAAACCATATCAATTCATCTTCGCATGATAATAGCGGTGGAGATATTGTCATAAATTGAGGTGATATTACATTTTTCACAGGGGAATCAAGTTTTAAAAATCCTTCGATTAGGCTTTTCATTTTTGTTGATGTGTCTGCATTTCCGGAAATATTCAAAACCGTTGGAGCAGGAACTATATTCATGAGGCCACATTTTACAGTCGATGGTAATTCCTTGGACTTTTCAGTACACACATTTTTTAAATATGTGTTATCCATTGGAGGAAATTCGATTTGTAAAATTTGATTAGGGGTTTGTTTCCCAATCTAAAAGGAAAAGGAAAGAGTATTAAGTGATGGTACTGAAAACACTAGACTTACTTACATCTTTGATAAAAGAATTTGGTGATGTCAGCTGGATTAAAAAATTTCTTTCGATAATATTTAGCTTTGGCGCGGCCAAGTCTTTATATTCCAATAAATTTAAGAAAAATGAATAAAATGGAGATTCACTTTGGCCGTCAGATTTAAATAGATCCTGTATCAGATAGAATGCGCTGATTTTTTGAATAGTCCCTGGCAAATCACCTTGCCTGATTAGGAGTGTTAATATTGTTCCAACTAAACGTATGTTGCAGAATAAGAATACGTAAAACAAAAAATTATATTCAATTCTTACCGCTTAAAAAGTCATGCTTTGGGAACTTCTTTTGTACCAGGGATGACATGGCCTCAAATGTTTGATGTTCTATACTTTTGTCCATCAAAAATCTAAAAAAATATTTATTATACGAAAGTTAATATATTTTAATTTTTCACTCCTTACTCATATAGAAAAATATAATCATTAATTCCTCGAGACATATTTTATTTTGCGAAATTTAGATTATTTTGTAAACATATAATATGTGGTTTTCGATTCACCCAAAAAACAATCCGTTGTGAAAAGTTATTTTTGCGCTGCGTCAAGTTGTTCGATTTGTCAAGCCTGTCTCATAAAAATAGGTGAGCGACCCATGTGCAACATAACAAAGTTAAAAAAATTAAAAATGTGTGATCTCGTCTGTAATATCCGGTGTCTACACTGGTCGATGGTCGTGTTTCGCGCACTCATTTATCACCAAAAAAATCCTAGAGTTTTTGATTTTACCTGTCAAAAATATTGTTTTTTTATACAAAAGAAACTTAATTAATAATTTTAATTAATTTCAATTTCAATTTAAGTTTAAAATATTAAACATTTAAAAAAAAAAAAAAAATTTAAAATACTACAAAAAATTATTTTTTTGCACCCCTATTCCCATAGAATACGTTTATGCTCAGAGTCGAGTCATCTTTTAGTTAACTTTGGACGTGTCCGAACTTTGTGATAATTATTCCAGCTGTAATAATTATGACTTTATTTTGTATGCAACCAAATTATCACAGCTACAGTGTCTTGTAAATTTGACACTTCTGTAATAATATTCGTAAACAAAAGCGCGCAATAACAATAATTAAGCCGTATTACGTTAAATTATTTCTAAAAAAATTAGTACAAATAAAACTTATTACAAAATATGAAAGAGAAAATTATTTCACTCCTGTCAAAAATATTACAAAACCAAAATTATTACAAACTTCGAACACGTCCTTAGAATCATCTTGTAGTTATCTTTTTTAGCGTTTATACTGCAGTCAAATCGTAGTCGAGTCGAAACTAGGTTGAAACCGAGTCAGAAACGTCAAAAAAAATCATTTACTATCGTATGTTTATATGTTTTTCTTGTATTATTTTCTGAATTTTATAAAAATAAAATAACAAAGTTTTATTGCCACACAAAAATCGAAGATTCGCACACGAATTAAGAAATCAAAATGGTGTCTTTTTATTACTATTTTTTTGTTGTTTTTATTTTTCGACTCGACTCCGTTTATAGTGGCTGTTTTTAGAGTTAACTCGACTCGACCCTAGAAATTTTTTAGGTCGAGTCGAGTTAACTACAAGATGACTCGACTCCGTTTATAGTAAAAGTTAACCTAGGTTCAAACCAGGTTGAACCCTAAGCATAAACGTACTCTTAGTCGTGTCAGTTGTCACTTGTATCGACAATCAAATTTTGATATTCTCTTATGTCGTTTTCCTGTTGCAACAAAAAACAGATTCGGAGCGAAACCCAAGTGACAGCAGCTGTCATTCGTCGCTCGGTAAAATTTTTCGGAGCGATTACTAACACAATTACATTTAAATGTTATCGAAATGTCATTTAAACATCAAAATAAATATGCGGAAAAATATATTTAAAAAACAGTAAAATAATTAACAAATAATACAACAAATAACATGATTACAATAAATTATTTACACCCCTATTCCCTTAGTCGGGTCACTTGTCACTTGTACCTACAATCAAATTTTGGTATTCTCTTAGTCGATCGATGCGACAATCGTCGTTTGAAGTGACGAACATTCTTTTACATCGCATTCTCTTTTATTATCACTTCGATCGACTAACACCCCTATTCCATTAGTCGTGTCACTTGTCACTTGTACCGACAATCAAATTTTGGTATTCTCTTAGTCGATCGATGCGACAATCGTCGTTTGAAGTGACGAACATTCTTTTGCGTCGCATTCTCTTATATTATCACTTCGATCGACTAAGAGAATACCAATTTAAAGTTGAAGTGACGCGACAATTATCACTTCGAATGAAGTGACACGACCAAGGGAATAGAAGAATTAAAATGATATTTAAACAGAAAAATTAAAATGATATTTTTTTGTGATTTTTTTTGTCCATATGCGGTAAAGCAACAACAAAAAAACGAACCGATTATGGTTCGTATTTGAGTCGTATTTTGCGAATTCGCTTTTTTGTTTAGAGGGAATCCTTGTGTTCAATCGGGCAAAAATGATAAAAAATATCATGATATTTTTTATCACTTTTGGCATTAAACGTACTGATTTATCACACAAAAAACCAACTTTTTTCTTGGTTCCAGCTGTCAATTTTGAATTTATTTTCTTTATGATATTTTCGGTATTTAATTTAAATTAAATTTGATTTTTTAAGATATTTATATGGTATTTACACCGTCACCTATTTATTTAAATATAAATAATAATTTATATTTCGAGGATTTGTCTGAGAACACAAACACAACGAAACTCAAACTAAAATTATTTGTGTCTCCAATATTTGGATAAAAACCAAATAGTTTCAATATCAAAATAATTTATAAAAAAGAAATAATTAATAAATATAACATTTAATTAAAAACCTGACGACAAAACGAGTTTATTTAATTTTACAAAGCGATTTAAAACAAAATGTAACATTTAAAATCAATTTATCATTTTTTATCAATTTTGGTTGTTCAATCGGGTTTGACGTACAGTATTACGAAATGAAGTTAGGGTGGGATAAAATATCATGATATTTTTTATCATTTTTGCCCGATTGAACACATCCTTTGTGTGCACGACCAATGATATTTTTTATCATTTTTGCCCGATTGAACACAAGTATACTGTTTACTGTATATGCTTCTAGTCGAGTTTAATCCGAGTTTAACTCTCACTATATACGGAGTCGAGTTAAACTCGGCTCGACCTAATAATTTATACTGTATATGCTGCGAGTCGAGTCGAGTTTAATCCTAGTTTAACTCTCACTATATACGGAGTCGAGTTATTTTCTAACCAACTCTAGTGCCCGGTTTCACAAAATAATAGCAATCTCTAGTTAAATAATATTCCCTCCCTTTCTTCTTTTATTAAATTGCGATTTATTTCATAATACAAATTCAGCGCTTGCTAATTTTATTTCTTTTTTTACATCAACATTTTAACTAGAGAGTTAAATATTTAACTGCCAAATTTCATCGAGCTCAATATTTAGCTGAATGCTAAATAATTCTATGTAAAAAAAAAATATTATCAACTTGCATAGAATTTGTATTATGAAACAAAACTTAATTTTATAAAAGAAGAAAGGGAGAAAATACTATTTAACTAGGGATTGAATATTTTTTTGTGAATCCGGGCATAGGTGTATATACTGCAGAGTTAAACATATGCAGAGTTCAAATAGGATTGAAACCGAGTTAAAAAAAATGGAACAAAATATCATTTCAGATGATCATAAGATTGATTATTCTTTTTGTTGATCGCCATATGTTATTGTCATTTTTCCAGCGATATTATGTCTAAAAAATTGTAATTTTCAATCAAATTCCATGAAAATTATGGGATAGATCACCGAAATGTTGGAGTAATTTTTTCGAAAAACTAAAAAACTAAATACCAAAACAAAAATTTATTATTAAAATTAATTAATTAAAATCTTAATAAATAAGATTTTAAAATAAAATAATAAATTTAATTGAAAAAATTAAAACGAATATTTTTTAATATTGGTGCAATTTTTCTTTAATTTTGTTGTTATTTTTTTAACTCTACTCTATGCGTATATAGTGCATTTTTTAGAGTAGAGTTTAACTCGACTCTACTAATTATTAGATCGAGTCGAGTTTAACTCGACTCCGTATATAGTGAGAGTTAAACTTGGATTAAACTCGACTCGACTCGCAGCATATACAGTATAAAGGCTTTGCCACAGCTATTTTCGTGCGATGCGATTCGCGTCAAATTTCGCACTGGATGCCACACTTAACAGCGACGCGATTTTTTTCGTAACAACTGTCATAGTCATTGGTTGAAATTATTTTGTAGTTTTTTCCCGAAATTTTAATTATTTTTATTTATTTTATTTATTTAATAATTGTTTATTGTATATTGCATTATTGCACATACATCAAAATATTTAATTATTGCGAATTTTTCGATCAATTTCTATTGTACAGTTCCATGTCTTCTCAAAAAAGTGAGGTTAAAACATGCGATAAAAAAATTCGTATGTATGTGGAAAGTCTCCAAACGCGAAAAAAGTTTTTTCTCCAATTGCGAAATTTCAAACTTCGCACGATAAAATATAAAATGAATTATATATGAATAAAAATTATTATATTTCAAAAGACAAATGTATAGGATTTAAAGATTATAATGATATTTGATAGTTTTTTCATATATTTAGTATCAAATCTATTTTAATTGCAGTAGAATTTGGAAAGAAAAAATAAATCGCATCGCACGAAAATTAGCTGTGGCAAAGCCTTAAGGCTTTGCCATAGCTATTTTTCGTGCGATGCGATTTGTTTTTTCTTTTCAAATTCTACTGCAATTAGAATAGATTTGATACTAAATATATGAAAAAACTATCAAATATCATTATAATCTTTAAATCCTATACATTTGTCTTTTGAAATATAATAATTTTTATTCATAATAATTCATTTTATATTTTATCGTGCGAAGTTTGAAATTTCGCAATTGGAGAAACAACTTTTTTCGCATTTGGAGACTTTCCACATACATACGAATTTTTTTATCGCATGTTTTAACCACTTATCACTGAGTACGTTTATGCTTAGGGTTCAACCTGGTTTGAACCTAGGTTAACTTTTACTATAAACGGAGTCGAGTCATCTTGTAGTTAACTCGACTCGACCTAAAAAATTTCTAGGGTCGAGTCGAGTTAACTCTAAAAACCTTCACTATAAACGGTGTCGAGTCGAAAAATAAAAACAAAAAAAAAATAATAATAAAGACACCATTTTGATTTCTTAATTCGTGTGCGAATCTTCGATTTTTGTGTGGCAATAAAACTTTCCTATTTTATTTTTATAAAATTCAGAAAATAATACAAGAAAAACATATAAACATACGATAGTAAATGATTTTTTTTTGACGTTTCTGACTCGGTTTCAACCTAGTTTCGACTCGACTACGATTTGACTCTGCAGTATAAACGCTAAAAAAGATAACTACAAGATGATCCAAAAGTTAACTAAAAGATGACTCGACTCTGAGCATAAGGCTGGAAACACACCGAATTAGACAAAACGTTTTTTTCTTGTCTTAAAGCGACTTGCGGTCAAAATGCATACGATTGTATAGCGCTATGCACACTGGATCAGTGTGCTTAACTGCTTAGCGCTGTACAATCGTATGCATTTTGGCCGCAAGTCGCTTTAAGACAAGAAAAAAACGTTTTGTCTAATTCGGTGTGTTTCCAGCCTAAACGTATATCACTTATCACTATCGCATGTTTTAACCACTTGTAGAAACATCATTGTTGAAAACGTAAAGCAAAGTGCTCTTTTGTTTATTATTTCAGAATACACTTCTCTAGTACATACTATGTTTACAATGTTGCTATACAGCACAATTATTATTCAGCGCTTTCAGCGTGACATCCCCCTTATTAATTTAAACAAATACACCCTATGCCCTTTTTTTTTTTTTTTTTTTTTTTAAATTTCAATTAACCCGTTAGTTCAATTAAGGTTTGTTTTTAAAAACTACTTTATAAATCTAATCGTTGTGTTGGTTTTATAATTCTTCCATACCTTGTTGTAACTGTATGCCGGGTGGCCTCACCGTTAGTTGATGTTGGAGAGTTATTCAACTGAGATTGCATCCTCGGCTGGATACTATTATCGCTTGTTATTCGAAATGTGCCCTCGTGATCTGGTATGCTTGAAGTGTTTGGACTGCTATCTACGGCTAACTTGCGTTCCTGTTTAATTTCTGCTTTCGTTTTATGAATGCGAATAGTGTTGCGACGATATGATTTTCCGTTGTTGGCACGAATATTATATGAACGCGGATAATCCGTAGAGCTTTCAACTGTTGCTCCGATCCATTTACGGTTACCAACCTGTACACGAACTTTTTCTTCAGGTCTAAATTCTTTAGAAACTTTTGTTTTCTGGTCGGCATAAATTTTTTGATTTTTTCGAATTCTTGGCAACTCTTCTTTAACGTCATACTCAACAATTTTCGGTGTTAATTTTGTTACGGAAACCGGTAACACATCGATCGGGTATTTCTACTCAACAAACGTTGATTAGGCAAACCTAATTCGTTGTTTCTCGGTGCGTTGTGATAATTTAACAACGCCAAATGTATGTCTGAGCTATCCTTAGCACATTTTTTCAACATATTTTTCGCTATCTGTACGTATCGCTCACTTAATCCGTTTGATCTTGGATAATAAGGCGATGATGTGCGATGATTTATCGACCAGTCTCTCACAAAAACTCTGAATTCTTTGCTGGCAAATTGGGGTTCATTATCACTTTCGATAGTGACTGGTATACCGTGCACAGAGAACCAGGACTTGAGCTTTTTGATGACCTCACCAGTTGTGCTATGCTTCAATTTTTCAAAGTCGAAGAATCCGGAATAACCATCGGCCAGAATGAATTATTACTTCTGTTCCTTTGAACAAAACTCCGCCATAGTACGAGATTCTGTCCCGAAAATTCCAATAATGCTTTACATTAGTAGGTACTTCTTTTTGGTTGTTTGGTCATCCGTTCAGTACCACTGAAATTAAGCTTTGAAGTTCTACATCCGTCGAAGAAATCATGTCTTTAAACGCTTTATTTGTCATGTTCAATACTATATGAACATGTAACTCCTCTTCATCTGGATCTATGCTGTTCTTGCAACCCCGACTTAAAGTGTCTGCGATATAAAGACTCGTCCCTTTTTTAAAATTTATGTTTGGTGAATAAGGCATGACGTCAAACAAGATGCGATGCAATCTTTGTGGTGCCGTATGAATTGGCTTTCAGAAGATTATTTCCAAAGGTTTATGGTCAGACTCTATAGTCAGCCTCTTACCGTATATACTCGTATATGAATGCAATTTCTGTCAGGCAAATCGTATAGCAGCCGTCTCCTTTTCTATCTGTGGATAGTTTAGCTGGGCAGGAGTCAACGCCTTTGATGCGTATGCGACTGGCTGCTCATTTTGCAGAAGTACGGCCCCAAAGCTTTTGCTGCTTGAATCTACTTGCAATGTGACCTCCGCTTTAGCGTCAAAAAACTTCAAAACAAGCGTTGTTGAAAATTTTTGCATTAGCACTCGAAATGCCGCCTCCTGTTCCTCCGTCCACAAAAATTCTACATTCTTGTGCAATAGCGCTCGCAATGGCTGTGTTATACCGGACAGATTTTCAATGAATTTGCCCAAATATGTGGCCATTCCTAATATCCTTTGCAGTTCCTTTTTATTACTAGGTTCCTTCAGATTATTGATTGCCTGAATTTTGTCCGGATCCGCAGATAGACCGTTTTCATTTAAACGATGTCCGAGGAATTTGATCTCAGTAGCCTCGAAAATGCATTTTTCTTTATTTAATTTTAGCCCCACATGATTCAACTTCCTCACAACGCGGTTTGTAATGTCCCTTAGCTTTTCCTTTGTCTCGGCGTAAATTAGTATATCGTCCATTGAATCTTCAGTGTTTTCAAACTCTTCCAGAATTTGACTCATTCGGTCTTGGAACACTTCCGGTGCTGAAGCCAAACCGAACGGTAGCCGTTTGAACGAATATCGCCCCCAAGGTGTTGCCATAGTTAAATATTTTTCTGTTCTCTCTGGGACACGGATTTGCCAAAACCCCTTTTTGCAGTCTAATAGAGTGAAATACTTAGCTTTTTGAATTCGAGTGGCAATTTCCTCGATTGTACACAACGGGTGATATCTTCTAAGGATATTTTTGTTTACATGCGTCAAGTCATCGCAAACGCGCAGTTTACCATTTCGCCTAACTACCACCATTGGAGATACTGCTGGTGTAGCTCCTTGAGTCTTGATTAAAACTCCAGCTTTAACTGCTTCCTCGATGTATTTCTTCGTTTCCTCCCGAAGTGTAATGGCCAATATTCGCGCCGGAAAAATTTGAAATTTTGGATCGTCAATAAGATCTATGTCTTAATCATAATCCTTTAGACATCCCAGACCCTCAAAAATGGCTCCTCCGATCTCCGAAACTCTAACGATCAATTTCAATTTCTCGCATTCAGTTTTTCCTAATATTGGGCTGACATTTGCATCTACCACTATAAACTTCAGTTTATGAAAAAAATGGAATACAAAAAATGGAAAAAGTTTACAAACACATCCCTGCAAAATGAATTTTAAGGGGAAAATGATGAATCAAAGTGATACCCGCTGTTCACACGCAGTTAACACTGCAACACATCATTTCCTCGTTTCTTACCTCTTTGCCAATAAACTACTTATCCCCACCCGTTAGTTTATTGGCAAAGAGGTAAGAAACGAGGAAATGATGTGTTGCAGTGTTAACTGCGTGTGAACAGCAGGATAATACCACGTTTACATTAATAGAATAAAAGTATGTAGCAAAAAAGTATCGTAATGTGAACTCAAATTTAAATATTTAAATATTTTATCACATACTTTTTTGATATTTCGGTAAAGTATGTATCAAAAAAGTATTAGTATATTACGTTGTAATGTGAACTCTAACTAATAACTATATGTTAATGTCATTCGTATATTTGTTGTCAAAACAAAAACTTATTACGTTTTTTTGTTTAACTACGTTAATCAAATAATTTGCCGACAAATCTAATAGAGTTTGAGAAGAAATTCACAAAACATAAACTGAATTGAATACAGAAACCTATATGTCAAAACAACAAACTTTTATAGTACGCGTTCACACTACAAATCGCAAAGCTAATGTGAACTGCAGCGGAAAAATAATTAAATAGCAAAAAAGTACATACTTATTAGGTACGTATAATGTAAACGTGGTATAAGTTGATGTTTCCATATAACCTCAAATGACATATGAAAATTTTATACGAAGTGCTAATTATGTGATGATAAAGTAATACTTTAATGCAAAGGTGTTTATTATTTAAATTAAATGTTAAAAATATAATAATCAGTCCTTTGTCAATCAACAATTTTATTTTGCACTTGGTTTCATGATAATTTTCATTACTTTTTTTAAAACCCCAATTTAGTTGTTTTCCATCAAACTATTTGGAGTTTGATCAAAAATAACTAAATTAAAGTTTCAAAAAATGAATGAAAATTATCATGAAACCAATAGTGCAAAATAAAATTGTCGATTGAAAAAAGACCAATTAACACTTAAACGACGGGACGAGTAGTATCTACCGGTCTCGTCAGCTAATGGTAATCGGCGGGGCCGGTAGGGACTACCTTTTCGACTTCTGACGTTTAACGTCGGGTTTTGTAGTATCTAACGGCAAAAAATAAACCATTTTGTGCTTCCATGTATGAATGAAGGTTTGCACTACAAGAAAAAAATATTAAAAGGGAAAAATATTTTTACTTTCGCCACAACTCTTGTTAACTATTATGTTGTGCGGAATTCTCGCGAAATAGCCCGTCGTAACGGCGCACGCGGCAGAAAAAAGACCCGTCGGTTAAGTGTTAATATAATTTTAACATAACATAACTAGAAAGGCCTTTGGTTTGTTAGAATTTGATGTTTAAACATTGACCAATATTTGCATTTTGTGGGATTTTGTCAGATGGTTTATGTTGATTTTTGTTTAAGAACTTTTTTTTTCTTTGTTATTATGAGCTCCCGATGAAATTTGTTATTCTAGGCAACTAGAATGTTATTTTTAACAAATAATTTACTACACAAAATTAAAATAATTGTTGATTTTTGTATTTCGTTTTTCTTGTAAATTTAACAATAACCCATTAATTTTATTTCAAAAATATATAAATGATCATTTTGTTAATAAATACCATTCATATATATTTCACGTCAATGTAAATTTCATTCATTTTTGATATTTTTATTAGAGCTTTTTTTAACTAAACTCCATTTAAACAAATGTAAACAACAAAATAATTTTTTTCTCCACTTGTAAAAGTTCACGTCCATCATGATATTTTTTATCATTTTTGCCCGATTTAACACAAGGCATGTGTACCGGCGTTTTAAGTAGAGTTTGATGTATAAAACCAAATCTTTCATTTCTGGCTGTTCGGTCAGGTTTGACGTAATATTTAACGAGGTGAAGTTAGCAGGAAATCTGTTTGACGTAAAATATCGTGATTGTTTTTTTCATTGAACGTGTTCAATCGGGCAAAAATGATAAAAAATATCATGATATTTTATCCCACCCTAACTTCATTTCGTAGTACTGTACGTCAAACCCGATTGAACAACCAAAATTGATAAATTGATTTTAAATGTTACATTTTGTTTTAAATCGCTTTGTAAAATTCAACAACCTCATTTTGTCGTCAGGTTTTTAATTAAATATATATATTTTTTAATTATTTTTTTATCAATTATTTTGATATTGAAACTATTTGGTTTTTATCCAAATATTGGAGACACAAATAATATCAGTTTGAGTTTTGTTGTGTTTGTGTTCTAAGACAAATCCTCGAATTATAAATTATTATTTATGTTTAAATAAATAGGTGACTGTGTTAATACCATATAAATATCTTAAAAAAACAAATTTAATTTAATTTCAGTACCGAAAATATCATAAAGAAAATAAATTCAAAATTGACAGCTGGAACCAAGAAAAAAGTTGGTTTTTTTGTGTGTTATATCATGCTATTTTTTATCATTTTTGCCCGATTGAACACAAGCATTTTGACCAGACCGAACACGTCCAATTAAAAGCAAAAAACTCTACGTTTATAGTACGCTTATGCGATGTAGATTGCGAATTCGCTTCAATTGTTTAGCGGGTTATCACTTTGATTCATCATTTTTCCCTTCAAATTCATTTTGCAGGGTTGTTTGTAGACTTTCTTCATTTTTTTTATCAAATAAAAAATGTCCACTAGTGATATAAAAGTGTGATACAGCACGACAAAATGACTACCCAAATTCTGTTTTCGTTGTTTTGTTTTATTATGTGTTCTATTTGCAATTAATTAATCGAGCTAATTAGCGAGATATTATTATTGTTTGTATTGTACGATTCCATTATGTTTACTGATGCAAATAATTAATGAAATATTTTTAATCTAAAAAGACTTGTGCGATCGAAAAAAATGGCTTTAGAGTTGAGCATTTTAACATTGAATGTTTGGTATAAAACAAGATTTCCACATCTAATGGATTGTTTTTAATAAACATATATTTTTTTATTTTAGGGGAATACCATTCATTTCAAAGGACCGTGATTTACGAATTCAAGCGATTGGAGATCAACTTGCGACTGGAAAATATGATATGGTTTCACTGCAGGAAGTATGGTCGGAGAATGATTACCAGACTCTAAAGAAACAAACTGAAATAGTTTTACCATTTGCTCATTATTTTTATAGGTAAATGTGACAAAATTAAGAATCATAAATACAATTAGGTAATTCTGTTTATTTTAGTGGTGTTTTTGGCTCGGGCCTTTGTGTTCTCTCAAAATGGCCAATTCTCTCAGCTTTCTACCACCAATGGTCAGTAAACGGCTATGTTCATCGTATCCAGCACGGGGATTGGTTTGGTGGCAAAGGTGTTGGTATGTGCAAGATTAATGTAAATGGTAAATTAATCCATTTATATACGGCTCACGTAAGTTTTCCGCAAATGTATACCCCTATTATGGTTATCAATTCACCGAGAATTACTATGGAAATGTGACTAGATTTGTATGAGATTTTTCGGTGAGGTGAGAACCATAATAGGGCTATTAACGGTGTTTCTATTCTAATAGTTTTTCTTTTTAGTTACACGCGGAGTACGACCGAAAGTTTGATGACTATAAGGCCCATCGTGTTATACAGGCCTTTGACACTGCCCAATTTATAGAAAATACGCGGGGCAACTCAATTTTACAAATCCTTGCGGGAGATTTAAACACAGAACCAGGAGACTTAGCTTATCGAGTATTATTGACAGCATCCCAACTAAATGACGCTTATAATGACCAGAATAATTTAGATGGGACAAATGAATGTGCCAAAAACTATTACACTGCACTCAATGTGGCAAAAATCGCTCCGAAGGGTAAACGCATTGATTATATTTTGCATCGTCCGGGATATAAATATGAAAGTGAGATTTTAGAATATTCCCATCCTTTGCCAAGTAAAATTCCAGGTTACGAATTCAGTTATTCAGACCATGAAGCGGTATTTGCCAAGATAAAAATAATCAAATTAAATCAGATGCAATTAAATAATAAATTAAAGCGTGAACTTAATTTATTATTAATTATGTCATCACCAAAACATGATAATAAAATTAAATTGTCCAAAACAGATTCCAGCGAAATGAAAAAGACTGATTTATTAACAAACTTTAATGAGGCCAGTGATCATGATGACCACAATTATAATAAACTTCAACAAAGTATGGTTACGCTCAAGGAAAGTATAAAAATCTGTGATGACAGCATACGGCAATTGGAGTCACATAAGAAAATTTATTGGACGATGGCTATTGGTGTTGTATCATTTTTATTCTTTTTGATTGATAGATCACCGCCGTACGGTCTGAAAACTTTATATCTAGTGCTTAAAATCATTCTTTCTGGACTAACAATATTTTTCCTATTTATGGGTACACTTTGGAATACGATCGAAAAACATGGTCTTTTGTCGGGAAGAATTTCTATGGACATTACGTTAAAGAGTATCGAGCAGATCATCCTAAACAATCCTCCTGATTTAAATCAGTAATTTTTAAAGATTCTAAATATTTTTAACCGTCCTTTTTATCTTATAATTTATTACGTATTGTTATTAAGAATTTAATTCGCTGTTTTAATGTTTCAACATAATTGCTCAATTTATTATAGTAAATAAAAATAAATTATAAATCAAGTTAATAGCAATAATTTGTTTTAATTTTTATTGCTTTTGTAAATTACTTTTGCTCCATTTTGAAATAGGTTTTTGTTTAGTTGATTTTTTTTTAACACGTTCGCCCCTCAAAGGCACATAATGTGTCACGCAAGATTCCCAAAAAACTCATGTTACATATTATATGTGTCACAAATTACTGAAACTTTACATAGGTATAACTTTGGAATGGTTTGTGTTATGATTATTTTCTTTTCGCGGTAGTCTTTATGAGTATGTACATATATGACACACATTTGTGTCACATGGTTTCAATGAGAAAGTATTATTTTTTGAAATATTTTCATATTTCGGGAAACCCCCGATATTGGTTCAAAGAAAAGGGATAACGATTTATTTAACGTTTTTATGTTAATATGTTAGTTTATAGTTTGTCGACGATTTTTGTCTACTAAAGAGGTATTTTGTTTGCATTTTTGGTATTATAGTGAAAAATTAACGATTTAAAATTCAAAACTAAATTTTTGAAGTGTAATAAAAATTATTCAAGTTATTTGTGTAGCATATAAAGTTGTAAGGTATAGTAATTTTATTATTTACTCTCCGATTTTCTGATTTGGGTGAGTTTCAAATTAATTGCAGATTTTTTTGTTGTTGTTATAATAGGTTCTTGGTTTTAAAGGAGTTTGTACATAATGGAAAGTCGAGGAAAGCGCATGCAGCTTGCGCGTAAATCTGACGAATCTGAATTGGACTCCAGCAACAGTGAAATAGACTTTTAAGCTTCGGGCAGCAGCTTTCACATCTATGACACTGACAGCATCTCATCTGAATGCTCAGTAGAAATTGACTTGCAAGAGGTACCAATTCAAGAATATGTTGCTGAAAATAACAAAGATGAGTGGACTTATGTTGGGCCTGAAACAAATAACATAGTTTTTACTGGAGCAGAATTGATATCGATAGATCTACCACCAACCGCCGAACCAGTAGAATATTTCAGAAAATATTTGACGATGTATTTCTCGAGAAAATAGTTACTTGGACTAATGCACGTGCTAAATTCATTATTGAGCATAAGCCTTTATCAGCAAATTCAAACCTTCGCAGATGGAAAGATGTGACCAGTATGCGAATTGAAACAAATGCTTGGCTTATGACTACTAATGCCTCTAAATAGAAAACCAAGCCTAAAACACTCTTGGGCCAAAACTGGGCTTTATGTTCAAAATGTATTCAGTCAGACAATTAGTAAAGATACATGTTAAACCGAAAGTGATCTGACTGAAAACGTCCGAGATAAATTCAACATGTAAACGGTGACTTGACTGAAAGTTATCTGAAAGTAGTCGGAGTTCGGTCAACTTAAATTTGGTTGGTTGAGTCAGTTTGTATATTGAGTTAAACATGTAAACTTTAGTTTAGTTGAACTGACAGATTTTTTCATACTGTTAAAAGGGCAAAATGTTTTTATACATTTTCCAAGTAGTTTTTAAATTATTTTAAATAATTTTTTAATAATTTAAATGTAATTTTAGAACAAAGTGATATTTGAACTGTCAGCTCAGATCAAATAAAAAAGTCCCATGTAAACACCAACCCAAATTTTCAGTCAGATCACGTTCAGATAAAACTCAGTCAGATCACTTTCGGTTTAACATGTATATTTAGTAAATGAGTCGAATAAGGTTTGAAAACATCCTTAGGTGTATGTGTTTCTATGACGAGCAACACGACGTCAAAACTAATAGATTGTAAAAATACAAAATGTCACAAATCACGTTCTGGCTAACATAAAAAAATTGTATAGCCCACCTCAAAACCTTTCATTAGATGAAGCTCTCCTGTTATGGCGAGGAAGACTGTCATTCCGGCAATATATACCGAATAAGAGGTACAAGTACGGAATCAAATATGAATTATACAATCCCGAAGGTTTTTTAATAAATATGATTATATATACCGGAAGAGGCACGGTGTCTAACGAGAAAGGGCATGCATTTGGCGTTGTTGAACTAATGAAGGAATATTTGGGTAAAGGTCATACGTTGTATATGGATAATTACTACTGCAGTATTGACCTGGCAAAGCACTTGGTGAATCATCAAACTAATATATGTGGAACATTACGTTCGAACAGGAAACGCAATCCCTTTCAAGTTATAAAAAGTAAATTAAAGCCAGGACAAATTTCATGGCGGTGAAACCGCAAGAACATTATGGTGTTAAAATGGAAAGACAAGCGAGACGTTTTGATGATTTCTACCAAACATAATGCCGAGCTTAATAATTTAATAACAAAAAGAAACAAGGACATAATAAAGCCAAAAATAGTGGTAGACTACAACGCTAATATGCCGGGGATCGATAGAACGGATCAAATGATTTCAAATTATGCTTGCCCAAGGCGTTCAGTGCGATGGTACATGAAAGTGTTTTTTCACATACTCGACATAGCAATATGGAATTCGTGTTGGATATATAACAAACAAACCCAGCAGCGACAATTGCCACATCTAGAATTTAGAGAAAAAATTATATCCTCGTACTTAGGGGAGATTTTAGCGCGGCAAAAGAGCCCAAGAAATCGGAGATGCGCACACGAATTAAGAAATCAAAATGGTGTCTTTTTATTATTATTTTTTGTTGTTTATAGTGGATGTTTTTAGAGTTAACTCGACTCGATCCTAGAAATTTTTAAGGTCGAGTTGAGTTAACTACAAGATGACTCGACTCCGTTTATAGTAAAAGATAACCTAACTCACAGACTTTAATTAAATAAGAAACTACAAATAAAAACAAAAGTATTACAGGATATACTATATAACAAACAAACCCAACAGCGACAATTGCCACATCTAGAATTTAGAGAAAAAATTATAACCTCGTACTTAGGGGAGATTTTAGCGCGGCAAAAGAGCCCAAGGACCGCAGGAACTTCAACTTCAAATACAGCACATTTCCTTAGCATGACCAACAGCCGCAGGATATGCCGCATGTGGTACAAAACTGGTAAAAGGGCTGCGAGTAAATACGTTTGTGATACATGCAAAGATGCTAAAGGCGAGTTGATCGGTCTATGCCCATATGCATGCTTTCGGCTATGGGATACCCAATAAAAAATTTGAATTTTTTTTTATAAACTGTGACTGATTTACGCTTATATAATTTATATGTAAATCATAATTAACTCTTTAGAAATATAAACCTAATATACTGAATTTTGCAATTTCTTGTACACCTTAAAATAATTTATGTTCCACCTAAACCTCCCTTTTTATTGTAAAAATGAAAGACTCATGTCTCACATATGTGTCGTACACCTTAAAATAATTTATGTTTGACCTAAACCTCATGTCAAACATACGTGTTCTTTTTATTGTAAAAATGAAAGACTCATATGTCTCACATATGTGACGTAGAAGCAATCAAAAACTCATGTTACATGTGACATGCCAGCTTTCCACAAACTCATGACCCATATAGGTGTCGTAGAATTGTTAATATGTGTTTTTTCCGACCATCAAAAAATCGTTTGAGGGGCGAACGTGTTAAATCGGGTTAACTCTGTCATGGAAACGTAGCAATAGTCACCCTTATCACAGAATACAACTTAATCTTTCTTCTGTGCCCTTATTATGATTCAAGATCAAGAGTCGATCAACAATCGACACGACTCTGTATTGCGTTTTCGTTTTTTCATTTTATAAAAACATTAGGGAAAGGGAAAAGGCAAGACAGGGTCGTATCGATTGTCAATCGATTATGCTATTGACGATGGAAAATCGGTATTATTTTGTCCAATCGAACTCTACATAAAAATCCTTAAAAAGATGCGTTACATTTACATCTAACACGCTCGCCCCTCAAACGATTTTTTGATGTTCGGAAAAACTCACATATTAACAATTCTATGACACCTATTATTAGCTATTATCACCTATTATTAGCTATTATTACCTATTAGCTATTTTTTTTCGATTAGAACGAAATTTATTTTGTTTAATAATGCATTTATTAAAGTAGATTTAATTATATTTATTTATGTAAAATATAAAGGATATTAATACCTTTTAATTGGCATCAATAACTCAATTTCGCCAAAAATGTAGATCAGTAAAACTTGTTTAGCACGGCAGTATATGGGTCATGAGTTTGTGGAAAGCTGGCATGTCACATATATGTGACATGAGTTTTTGATTGCTTCTACGTCACATATGTGAGACATATGAGTCTTTCATTTTGCAATAAAAAGGACACGTATGTTTGACATGAGGTTTAGGTCAAACATAAATTATTTTAAGGTGTACAAGAAATTGCAAAATTCAGTATATTAGGTTTATATTTCTAAAGAGTTAATTATGATTTACATATAAATTATATAAGCGTAAATCAGTTACAGTTTATAAAAAAAAATCAAATATTTTATTGGGTATGCCATAGCCGAAAGCATGGATATGGGCATAGATCGATCAACTCGCCTTTAGCATCTTTGCATGTGTCACAAACGTATTTACTCGCAGCCCTTTAACCAGTTTTGTAACACATGCGGCACATCCTACGGCTGTTGGTCATGCTAGGGAAATGTGCTGTATTTGAAGTTGAAGTTCCTGCGGTCCTTGGGCTCTTTTGCCGCGCTAAAATCTCCCCTAAGTACGAGGTTATAATTTTTTCTCTAAACTCTAGATGTGGCAATTGTCGCTGTTGGGTTTGTTTGTTATATAGTATATCCTGTAATACTTTTGTTTTTATTTGTAGTTTCTTATTTAATTAAAGTCTGTGAGTTAGGTTATCTTTTACTATAAACGGAGTCGAGTCATCTTGTAGTTAACTCAACTCGACCTTAAAAATTTCTAGGATCGAGTCTAGTTAACTCTAAAAACATCCACTATAAACAACAAAAAATAATAATAAAAAGACACCATTTTGATTTCTTAATTCGTGTGCGCATCTCCGATTTTTGTGTCGCAATAAAACTTTGTTATTTTGTTTTTATAAAATTCAGAAAATAATACAAGAAAAACTAATAGTAAACGATTTTTTTTGACGTTTCTGACTCGGTTTCAACCTAGTTTCGACTCGACTACGTTTTGACTCGACTACGTTTTGACTCTGCAGTAAAAACGCTAAAAGACAACTAAACGATGATCCAAAGTTAACTAAAAGATGACTCGACGCTGAGCATAAACGTACTCATAGTTTTATTATCGTGATTCCATTCGCCCACTACAACACATTTTAGGCATCCATGTTTACCATTAAAATTAACAACACCTTTTAAAAACGTTTATGCTCAGAGTCGAGTCATCTTTTAGTTAACTTTGGATCATCTTGTAGTTATCTTTTTTAGCGTTTATACTGCAGAGTCAAATCGTAGTCGAGTCGAAACTAGGTTGAAACCGAGTCAGAAACGTCAAAAAAAAATCATTTACTATCGTATGTTTATATGTTTTTCTTGTATTATTTTCTGAATTTTATAAAAATAAAATAACAAAGTTTTATTGCCACACAAAAATCGAAGATTCGCACACGAATTAAGAAATCAAAATGGTGTCTTTTTATTACTATTTTTTTGTTGTTTTTATTTTTCGACTCGACTCCGTTTATAGTGAAGGTTTTTAGAGTTAACTCGACTCGACCCTAGAAATTTTTTAGGTCGAGTCGAGTTAACTACAAGATGACTCGACTCCGTTTATAGTAAAAGTTAACCTAGGTTCAAACCAGGTTGAACCCTAAGCATAAACGTACTCAATTGTCGTTTATATATTTTTAAATCAAAATAAATTATTCGTTATACTTTTTAACAAACTATGTTGTTGATGTCAGTTATGCGAGCAAAATTTCCATTCATATTTCTAATCCTGCTACTATAACGATACATATAAGTACATAATTTAAGAATACCACTGGTTTATTTGATTTTTTAAAATGCTACCTTTGCTAAAATTTTCTACATTAATTTAGTCAATTGTTTGAGGAGCATTTTCTGTTTATTCAAGGTAAACAAATGCCTCACTTTTTTTTTGTAATTTCATAATAATGTTTTCCTTATAGGGAAATAGACAACCGACAAAAAGACAGAACCTTATTGTATAAAATTTGAATTCCGTTTTACCCTTAAACTTTCGCGGATAAACAAAATGTTGGTGGATCTGCTGAGACAAACGCTAATATTTCATATAAAGTTTAAGAATTTAAAACAGTATAAAACTTTAAATGAGTCAAAATTAAAGTCAAACGATGTTTTGCTGGGACTAGGACTTAAAGATAAAATTTTAGCTGCAATTTCTGTTATTTTATTGAAAAGTTCCATTTTATAGAATAATTTTATTTAAACGATATGTAGCAGCATTTTTGTTTGATAGCATATGCCAGTATATCCACAGAAGTGTTAACAATATTTGCTGCACATTGGCCAAAAGATTTTTTAAACTGTCATATTAGATACCTAAAATTTAATCAATATATTTTTAATTGGAAAAAATTAAAATCGCGCAAACTGAAAATATCTGTGTCTGATCTTTATGCCACATTGCCACAAATTTTTTTTCAAAACGTCAAAGTATTTTGTAAACAACGTTTATGTTCAGAGTCGAGTCATCTTTTAGTTAACTTTGGATCATCTTGTAGTTATCTTTTTAGAGTTTATACTGCAGAGTCAAGTCGTAGTCGAGTCGAAACTAGGTTGAAACCGAGTCAGAAACGTCAAAAAAAATCATTTACTATCGTATGTTTATATGTTTTTCTTGTATTATTTTCTGAATTTTATAAAAATAAAATAACAAAGTTTTATTGCCACACAAAAATCGAAGATTCGCACACGAATTAAGAAATCAAAATGGTGTCTTTTTATTACTATTTTTTTGTTGTTTTTATTTTTCGACTCGACTCCGTTTATAGTGAAGGTTTTTAGAGTTAACTCGACTCGACCCTAGAGATTTTTTAGGTCGAGTCGAGTTAACTACAAGATGACTCGACTCCGTTTATAGTAAAAGTTAACCTAGGTTCAAACCAGGTTGAACCCTAAGCATAAACGTACTCATAGCAAAATGAATTAAAAATGCACAGCCGTCTGCTGTAAAAAAAAATAAAAATTAGAAGTAAACGTACGTTTTTCTGGCCAACTACAACCCTCCCGGCGCAAAAATGTGTACAGCAAAAATGTACAGCGTACGAACAGTTTATGAACGCTTTTTTTTATAACACACTACTACACGTACATTCCATACACAGCGATGCCAATTACAGATTGTAGAATTCTAGTCCAGCATTCTATTAATGTGGTTTTCCTGTTGCAACAAAAGTCAGATTCGGAGTCGAATCCGAGTTGAAAAATGACAGTTTTTTGACGTTTTAACTGGAACAGCCAAAAATCCGGATTCTGCGATTTTTTGTTTTTTATATGGTTGTGTGAATATACGTATTGATTGTCAAATTTTATTTTTATAATTAGATTGATAATATTGATGAAATTTTCCGTAAATTAATAAATAATTTATTGTAATCATGTTATTTGTTGTATTATTTGTTAATTATTTTACTGTTTTTTAAATATATTTTCCGCATATTTATTTTGATGTTTAAATGACATTTCGATGACATTTAAATGTAATCGTGTTAGTAATCGCTCCGAAAAATTTTACCGAGCGACGAATGACAGCTGCTGTCACTCGAGTTTCGCTCCGAATCTGTTTTTTGTTGCAACAGGAAAACGACATAAGTATATAGTTGACAACTTAAAAGATAAACTATGGTGCGTGTTTTATGTGGATTTATTTAAATAATAATGATAAATGATGAACAAGTTGTGGTTTTTCTTGGCATGGCCAGCACGACAACATTACCGTAAATTCATTTACGACGATGCTTATTTTTAAAGGTATTTTGAGTTATATTTGTATTATTTAATAAATGATTGAATAATTTTATTTCATTTTAGAAGATTTATGATATAGAACACATCAAAAAAAATAGTTCCAGTATGCCAAAGACCGTTGCCGTCGTCAACATTTCAAACATTTTTATATACTAATATTTTTTATTGAATTTTTATATATATGTGCATACCTTTTTTAATAAGGCAGAATATAAAGTCCTTAGTATTAATTAATTTAATATGTATGCATGTAAAAAACAAAACTGTGTTTTTAAATTATTTTAATCATTTTTTGATTAACACAATAAAAAATCTGTCTGTAAAAATTATAAAAATTTGTTTTATTAAAATTAAATTAGGCAATTCGCACGATACCGTACATAAATGTTTCGCCCAGGAGGCTCGTAAATGTCATGCGTAAGGCGTACACATTATGAACTTTTATTTATACTAATACATATACAAGTCTTCGTAAATTTGTTTCACTTCTCATGTGATGAAATTATCGTTTATCTTACATTTCCGTTCAGTTTTAGCGTACCGTTTACGAATACCTTATTTTAACAAAGTCTTCGTAAACTGTACGTTTATGTTACGCCTGGTCAGGAGGGAAATTTCTTTTATTTTTTGCTCATTCCCTTTTTGTCGGTAGCTAATTTTTGAATTTCTTAAAAGTTTTCTAGTGGATGGATATGTTATCGGTGTAAATTTTTAAGTGTTCTAATTTTGTTTTTGTGTTTTGATTGTGCTATTTGTGGAATTTTCTTATTATTTTACCATTTTATTAATAAAACTTGTTTCTTTTTCGTACGATTTAAAGTAATTTTTTATATTTGTATTTTTCCCGCGATTTAAAACAGTTTCATATTTTAATTTTTTGACATCTGTGTAATTTGTTTTGGTTTTTTTTGAATTAAATTTCATTCGTTTTTTCGATTTTTTTTGTGTTGTAACAAAATGGCAGAATTACCACAAGAATTGTCTTTATTCAGACAACAACAATTGTCTTTATCAGGACAACAACAACCGTCTTTTTTAAGACAACATCTGCAAGGTCAGTTGATGTTGTCTTTAAAAAGACAGTTGTTGTTGTCCTGATAAAGACAATTGGTGTTCTCTTGATAAAGACAGTCAACATAACATAAATGACGAAATATCGTCCGACAACAATACACACCATCCAACTTGGTTGGTTGGTTGGTCGGTTGGATGGAATTTCCATCCGACACATCCAACTTAAGTTTATCGGACCCAACCAAAAACCGGACCAACCAACCAACCCAATTGGATCGTGTGTAGCGCCTATTAGACGTTCGGAATAGATGGGTAAAGGCAGCCGCATGCCAAAAGACTTCAGGTTTTTTGACACGCAGTCTACACTAAAAAGATAACATTTTTCCATCTCTCTTGTGTTATAACCGATTTAGACGTACCAACATTCTTTCCCCAACAAAAAATTAAGATATTAGTATATTACGATTTTCAGAAACGTCAAAAAAACTCATTTACTATCATATGTTTATATGTTTTTCTTGTATTATTTTCTGAACTTTTTAAAAACAAAATAACAAAATTGTATGCCACACAAAAATCGAAGAAGTGCACACGAATTAAGAAATCAAAATGGTGTCTTTTTATTATTATTTTTTGTTGTTTTTATTTTTCGACTAGACTCCGTTTATAGTGAATTATACTGTATATGCTGCGAGTCGAGTCGAGTTTAATCCTAGTTTAACTCTCACTATATACGGAGTCGAGTTATTTTCTAACCAACTCTAGGGCCCGTATTCTTGAAATTCACCGAAAAAAATCGCCGGTGACTTTGGTATGAAACAATTTAAATTTTCGACTGAAATGATGTATTTCACTAGAAAATAATGGGCGACTTTTTTTGGTCGAATTTCAAGAATACGGGCCTAGGTGTATATACTGCAGAGTTAAACATATGCAGAGTTCAAATAGGATTGAAACCGAGTTAAAAAAAAATGGAACAAAATATCATTTCAGATGATCATAAGATTGATTATTCTTTTTGTTGATCGCCGTATATGTTATTGTCATTTTTCCAGCGATATTATGTCTAAAAAATTGTAATTTTCAATCAAATTCCATGAAAATTACGGGATAGACCACTGAAATGTTGGAGTAATTTTTTCGAAAAAATAAAAAAATCAATACCAAAACAAAAATTTATTATTAAAATTAATTAATTAAAATCTTAATAAATAAGATTTTAAAATAAAATAATAAATTTAATTGAAAAAATTAAAACGAATATTTTTTAATATTGGTGCACGAATTTTTCTTTAATTTTGTTGTGGTTTTTTAACTCTACTCTATGCGTATATGAGTACGTTTATGCTTAGGGTTCAACCTGGTTTGAACCTAGGTTAACTTTTACTATAAACGGAGTCGAGTCATCTTGTAGTTAACTCGACTCGACCTAAACAATTTCTAGGGTCGAGTCGAGTTAACTCTAAAAACCTTCACTATAAACGGAGTCGAGTCGGAAAATAAAAACAACAAAAAAATAGTAATAAAAGACACCATTTTGATTTCTTAATTCGTGTGCGAATCTTCGATTTTTGTGTGGCAATAAAACTTTGTTATTTTATTTTTATAAAATTCAGAAAATAACACAAGAAAAACATATAAACATACGATAGTAAATAATTTTTTTTGACGTTTCTGACTCGGTTTCAACCTAGTTTCGACTCGACTACGATTTGACTCTGCAGTATAAACGCTAAAAAAGATAACTACAAGATGATCCAAAGTTAACTAAAAGATGACTCGACTCTGAGCATAAACGTATTCTATAGTGCATTTTTTAGAGTAGAGTTTAACTCGACTCTACAAATTATTAGGTCGAGTCGAGTTTAACTCGACTCCGTATATAGTGAGAGTTAAACTCGGATTAAACTCGACTCGACTCGCATCATATACAGTATAAATATTTTTAGAGTTAATTCGACTCGACCCTAGACTTTTTTTAGGTCGAGTTGAGTTAACTACAAGATGACTCGATTCAGTTTATAGTAAAAGATGACCTAGGTTCAAACCAGGTTGAACCCTAAGCATAAACGTGCTCATAAGTAGAAACAGAATGTGGTTTTATTCGAGCAAGCTGAGATAGCAAGAAAAAAAAGCATAATTGAAAAACGAAATAGAGTACAATTTTATTCTTGTAACAAGAGACATAACTCTATCGAATTCGATTGAAAGTGATGTTACAGTTTTCCACCCTGAAGTCTTACGTTAAAGGCTGGTGGTTTGGTAACTATTGGAGGAGGGGGATGGGGGGTACCAAAGTTGAGTAGATTAATCTACCAGCTCCGTAACATTCCAGTAGGATGCGCATCACGTGAGCTGTTCTGGTCTTGTCATTAGGCAGCTGCGTGATGGGGGTACAATTGTGTAAGAGGTAACCTGTTCACAATTCGCAAGTGTACGTACTGCCTCCTCGTGGCAACCACTGGTAACTAAAGCCATTTGGAACATTTTTGGCCATTTGGCACAGGCTAAAGTACGGCGCTAAAGGAGAAAACCTCGACAAAAAACCCTAATCTAAGGTGGAACAGCATATGCCGATGGATGAATGGCTGTTAGATTAATCAGTCCAAAATATGCGGACTCTGGATATCAGGCACCCTCCAGTTTTATTTAGCCTTCCTGTAGTAAAGCTGGGTGACCTACAGGCGATTTGCAACTCCCAGCAACTCGTAAGAATTAAATCAAACGGAATACGGGGCAGGAGTAGGAATATACTAGCGGAACTACATGCTGTAGTAAACATCTAGGAGGGAGAGCAATAAGCCCAGATAGTATGTATCAATTACCGGGAAACAGTATTGTCAGGTTCATTAAGAACCTGAATATTGACTGGACGGATAATTAAGCAGGGTCCAGCACAATACATCTTTTAGGTGGCAGTGCGAAGTGGCTGATCGCCCGCTTGGCCCTCCAATAATAATAATAATAATACGTTTAAGGCTACCTTAAATTTCATCTTCGACAATTAATATAAATTTATTTTAGTCTATTTCCGAACATGCCTATTGTATCCATTTCATTAGAGATCAATGGTAGAACTGTGGCGACGATATGTGAAAATTCATGTCCGAAAAATCCGTTAAATCCGAAAACTGCCGAAAAACTGTAAACGTCATTTGTTCAACCCTCAAAACTGTGGAAAAAATTCGTAAATTTTTTTCAAACAGTCTTTTTCATACAATTCACTTTGTTCGGCATCCATGTGGAAATAGCCGGGTTTTTTGCTAAGAAAAAAAAATAGCGAAACAAAAAAAACTTTATTTCTGTGTGTAAAATAATAAAAAAAAAACATTAATTTAATAGTGGATTTAGTGAAACAAAAACTCTTTAAAATATAACATAATTAAATAAACATGATGACTACACAATTGATACAAATTTTAGAAAAAACTGTATCACCAGGTAATTTTGACATCGATGTTGAAATCAAAAAAAAAAAAAATGGAATGTCGCTTCGATTTTTTATTTTCCTTCATTTTTATTGCAATGCAATTCATTATCTATTTATTGATGTCTCATTAGATTAATAATCTAATGTAAAAATTGTGTGAAAATATTACATATGTATATGATTTATAGGATGCTTGATATATTTTTACATTACTACGTTTTAGCATTGCTTTAAAAATATAACCTTAATATTTTTTGCGAATTTTATTCGTTGATTAAAATCAGTACAATAAGAGTTACTCTCTTAATAGTGAATAATAATTACGAAATTGATGAAAAATAGCTGTTCAAAATACATTATTTTCAGTAAAAATCGATGATTTACTTTTCGCAGTATCAATGAAAAAAAAAAAAATAGAATTTTCCATTTATTCTATATCGATTTAATTATGCTGCTATCCCATAGATGGCATAGAGCGTCACTTCAGTTTATGATTTAAATTTGACTTTAGGCTGTTTTTTTCTTCTCTTTTGTAGATAAAAATGAACTGTATTCAGCTAAAACGTTTCTGGAACAGGCGGCCGAAAACAATCTACCTGAATTCCTCAAAGCTTTGTCTGATGTCTTGGCACAGCCGGGAAATAGTAATGTCGCGCGTATGGCAGCTGGATTGCAATTGAAAAATCACTTGACTAGCAAGGATGATTCCGTTAAGGAACAATATCAACGGAGATGGCTTACATATCCAGTGGATATTCGGGATTACATTAAAAAAAATGTAGGTTCATTATTTATTTAAAAATTTTATTGAAAATTTGAAATATCGTAATTGTTTTAGATTTTGGATGCATTAGGCACTGAAAATTCACGCCCGTCATCCGCAGCGCAGTGTGTAGCCTATGTAGCTGTTACTGAATTACCAGTTGGGCAATGGAATTATTTAATAGATGCTCTAGTGAACAATGTTGTTCATGAAAAATCGACGGAAATACAACGTGAAGCGACCTTAGAAGCGATTGGTTATATATGCCAAGATATTAATTTTGAAGTATTGGAACAGCAATCAAATCAAATTTTAACAGCCATTATTCACGGAATGAGAAAAATTGAGCCAAGTAATCATGTTCGATTAGCGGCCACAAATGCATTACACAATTCATTAGAATTTACAAAAGCTAATTTTGAAAAGGCGGCCGAACGTAATTACATTATGGAAGTTGTATGTGAAGCGACTCAATCAACCGAGACGCAAATATGTGTAGCAGCGCTACAATGTCTAGTAAAAATTTTGTCACTCTACTATCAGTATATGGAACCGTACATGGCACAAGCTCTTTTTCCAATCACATTTGAAGCGATGAAATCGGATAATGATCAAGTTTCGTTGCAAGGTATTGAATTTTGGTCGAATGTTTGTGACGAGGAAATTGATTTAGGAATTGAAAATCAAGAAGCAGTAGAAGCTGGAAGACCCCCCACTCGATTCTCCAAATATTATGCCCAAGGCGCAATACAATATTTGGCTCCGGTTTTAATGGATAAGTTAACAAAACAGGAAGAATTTGATGATGAAGATGATTGGAATCCGTCGAAAGCGGCCGGTGTTTGTTTAATGTTGCTGTCAACATGTTGTGAAGATCAAATTGTTCCTCATGTTATGCCGTTTATAAAGGATAATATTAAATCAACCAATTGGAGATACCGTGATGCGGCTCTTATGGTATTTGGTTCAATATTGGGTGGGCTTGATGCAAAAACATTGCAACCTCTTATTGAGCAGGCGATGCCTACACTTATTGAACTAATGTATGATAACAGTGTTATAGTTCGTGATACTGCTGCCTGGACATTCGGAAGAATATGCGAGGTTGGTAATAAATTAAAAAAGCGACAAATGAATTTATTTTATTTTTTTTTTTTTTGCTAGGTAATTCCCGAGGCAGCAATAAATGAGAAATATCTACATCCATTACTTCAAAGTTTAATAGCTGGATTAAAAGCCGAGCCACGCGTAGCGGCAAATGTATGCTGGGCGTTTACTGGATTAGCCGAAGCAGCCTACGAGGCTGGACAAAGATGTTATTCAGAAGATCCACCAGAAACTACCTGCTTATCACAATATTTTGAATTTATTATTGAGCGATTACTCGAAACAACCGATAGGCCTGAAGGATCACAAGCCAATTTACGTTCGGCCGCTTACGAAGCGCTTATGGAAATGATAAAGAATGCGCCAAAAGACTGCTACTTAACAGTACAAAAAACTACCATGATTGTTTTGGAACGATTAAATCAAGTATTACAAATGGAAAGTCTTATAACCACAAACAGTGATCGTCATCAATTTAATGATTTACAATCGTTATTGTGTGCAACACTACAGTCAGTCTTACGTAAAGTAAGTCCAAACGATGCACCACAAATATCGGACTCGATTATGACAGCATTATTATCTATGTTTAATTCGAGTGCTGGTTCAGTGGGTGGGGTGCAAGAAGATGCATTAATGGCTGTATCTACATTAGTGGATTTACTGGGCGATAAGTTTTTGAAGTATATGGATGCGTTTAAACCATATTTGTATATGGGTCTAAAAAATCATCAAGAATATCAAGTATGTTGTGCTTCGGTTGGTTTAACTGGAGATATATCACGTGGTTTAAAAACCGCCATGTTACCATATTGCGATGATATAATGACATTATTATTAGAGAATTTAAGCAATCCAAATTTGCATCGCAGTGTTAAACCTCAAATTCTTTCGGTTTTTGGCGATATTGCTTTAAGTATTGGATCTGAATTCGAAAAATATCTTCAAGTTGTTATCCAAATGTTGGTGCATGCATCTGAGCTGCAAGTGGATAGCAACGATTATGATATGGTTGAATATTTAAATGAATTAAGAGAAAGTGTGCTCGAAGCTTACACGGGTATTATACAAGGGCTAAAGGGTACTGGTCCGAAACCAAGTCAAGAAGTAAATATAATCCTGCATCATGTTCCATACATTATAAATTTTATATCTAAAATTGCTCAAGACAATGAATTATCAGATACAAATATTGGTATATGTGCTGGGCTAATTGGAGATTTGTGCGCCGCATTTGGACCCGTCATTTCAAAATTGGTGGAACAAGATAGTATTATGGAACTCCTGACTGTTGGTAAGAAGTCTAGGGCACATAGAACAAAGACATTATGTAATTGGGCATCGAAAGAAATCCGAAAAATAAGGAATCAACAAATGGTCGCCGCTAGCAGTTGGTGAGTATTTTTTTTTTATTGATGGTTTTTATTGAAGGTGGTATAACTATTATTTTTTTTTTAAGATTTCCTTTACCAATAAAAGATCAATTGTCATTGAATAATTATAATATTATGTCATCACAAATAACACCAGTAATTCCAACATCAATTTTTCCAGAATTTTAAAACGAGAAAATTCAATAGAAAAAAAAAATATTAAAATGTATCTCAACTATTTAATCTAAAACAAAAACATAATAATCATAATTATAAATGTCAATAAAAAAAATGTAAGAGATAAAACAAACGAGTTGAATGTATGTGAATTGATGAATGCTGGAGATTAAAAAGAACATGCTTTTCTTAACATAGTTTTTGGGTAGAGTATAAACGTCTGTCCATATAAAATTTGTGAATGGAACGAATAAATCGTGCATGCTGTTTATTATATTTAATACTATAATAAGAAAATAATCAATCAAACTAAATTTATTTGAAATTATGCGAGAAAATTATTCGAATCTATAAAACATTTTCGTAAAAAAAGGCTCAAATAAGGCGCACACACCAAAATTATCTCTTAATTATTAATATTTTATGAAAGGAATAATTTTGTCGCATTCTTTGAACATTGCATTACCTTTAATAAAATTGAAATTTATTGAACGTATTTAATTTTAAGACAACATAATAACGTGTTGAGGTGAATTTTCAATTGGGTTCTTGAAAATTATTATTGAAAATTCTCCTCTTCATGTAACTAAATTAAATATACATCTTCATATTAAATAATATAGTTTTGTGAGTTGATGAATGCGATTACATTATTATACAGCCATTATTCCGTTTGAAGATGATGATGATGACGACGAAGACGATTATTGAAAACTCCCAACCTACTGGTGTGAATGTATTTTGAATGTACTGTGAGCGGAGCGAGCGAAAGATGTGTGATCCAGATGATGCCTGCTGTGAATATATAAATATATTTTTTTTTTTTTTTTTTTTTTTTTTTTTTGGAAAATTCTTATGAATAAGTTTCTTCCTGTGGCGATGATTGTACGAATTTAAAATTACAAAAGAAATCAAATAATAAAAAATAATTGAGTGCCTCTTAAGTGTGAACGATTTAAACAAATCCTAGTTTTTAAGGAAATAATCGAGATCACAAACGGTGTTTTCGAGGAATATATAATTATATAAATAAAGAAATATAAATCAATCGATCCAAAGATTTGGTTAAAAATACGCTTAATTAATTAAATAAAAACAAAAAACTATTTTTATGACTAATTAAAATATTAAAATTAAGAAACCGTTTTTGATCTTTTAAATAAAATAAGATAACAAAAATTACCTTAGCTGTAAGTTATTTAATAATTATTTGTATAAAATAATGAGTAGTTGTTTTTAAAATGAATTTTGGTTTCTCGATAAATTTTTAGTTTCTTCCTAATATTTTCAGATTGAATGCAAAATTTTTTTTTTATGGATCTATCTATCTTTTCTCTCTCACATTCCGATTTATTCGGCAAGCTATTTTTATATATTTACTGCATTCAGTCCGTTTGACAGAAGAGGACGTTCCGAACAAAACAATCTTAAATAAATTAGACTACTTCCGACTTTAACAGATGAATTTGTTAATATTTTCCTTCATTAACTTTATTAATAAAAAGATTGATAAGACTGACATGATTTTGGATAGTTTGATCATCCATTTATCCTTACAGAAGACAATATTTTATTTTAGTTTTTGCAAAACATATCAAAACTCTTCATACCGCTGGAAATTATGAAATTTACTAAAAAGTTATGAGAAACCAAGAGTATATGTAAACTAAACAACATAGAAACACTGGCTGGCATTTACATCTCGTTATTTGCATAATTCTCCCGGAACCATTTAACAATCATATTTTTTTTTTATTCTCAATTAAAATATTAATTGTGCTTCATTTTTCAAAAATTGAAGAATATTTGATGTCATTAAAAGAATATTTGATGTCCCAGATAATTTCTGTTACTGTTACTATGTACTACTAATACTTCCCCAAATTTGCCAGCCATCAAATTACTATTTTTTATGAGACAGAAAGTCTGAATAAGTGGTCTTTTAAAAAATAAAATATATTTAAAAAAAAAATATCATTCCAATTAAAAATTTGTATAATTTTAAAAATGAAAAATAAGGATTTTTTTAAGCATCTTTCAAAATATGTGGGAAGTACCTATACATATTGAATAAATTCATGAAAACAAATGAAATATCTCCAAGTCCTGCCAATTTGAAATCAAGTTTTCAAAAATATCCTTCCAAGAGCTCATACAAAAATAACACAAAACTCCGTTTTCAAAACAAACTTTCTGTTGCATATTTTGTAACTGAGATGAATGATGTAAAAATGGATGAATAATTAAACATTTAATTAGCTGTTAATAAAAATAAATAAGTTAAAATTAACATTGGTATAAAAGCGTTTTTTTTTTGATTTTTTGAGAATGATGTTTATGATGAAAAAATGATATCAAATTTATATAAGAATAAAAGTGAATTTCTGTGATTTGGGAAAGCTTTCAATCAGTTTTAAAATTAAATAAAGAAAATTCATTCTAAAATTCCAATCAATTATTATTGTATCAAATTGATATTCGTTTTTTTCAAAATTTATAAAAAAATTGTATTAATAAAAATTTAATTTTAATCTGATAAAGCTTTCTCAACAAAATCTTTATGATTATTATTATTAATTTTAAGAAAAAAAATTTAATTAATAAATTTAGGAATATATTAGTTTAAATAAAAATGAATATTTTAATTAAATTTATATAAATATATATTTTTTTGTCAAGTGTTAGTGAACATGTGATATTTATCAGAAACAGGAACTTTCACAGATATTTATTACATTTTCTTTTCAACTCAAGTACAAAAAATAAAGAAAATTTTAATTTAATTTGTGCCATAGCCATACAAAAGCTATACATTTTTGATCCAAATGGACTATTAACTAAACTCCAAAAACAAACTTGTGAAAGTTCACACACAAACACTTAATATATACACCTTTTTTAGTTTAATTTGAAGAAAGTTTGCCAGAAGCCTCTTATTTTCATTTTGTAAACCTAAAAACTACATAAATTTGTGGATATAAGATATTTTTTTGACTGTCATATTACGATGATTAATTAATAAACAATTAGTTTAGTTAAAATTTAGATAAGTTATAAAAAAAAATAAGAAAACATTAAAAAAATGTATGAGTGATATGATGCTGTATCCTTTTTATGTTTCTGTTGTTGCTGTTTTTATGTTGTATGGAACAAAAATGAATGAATAAAAGATAATGACTGCCAAAAAAACTATTTATATATTTTTTAATTATAAGAATATGTTCCTTAATTATTTTTCAATTTTTACCATTTATGTTCAATAATAAACAAAAATAGAGGATACATTTTTTATTATACATAAATTTTTTTTAAATTTAAAAGGACATCCGTTAATTAGTAGCACAACGCTCTGATTAAAAATGAGGGGGTCGCGGTTGGGAGGAGGTGGGGTTCTAGGTTCTTTTTTGTGTTTAATGGATAAATCAACGAACGGTTCAATCATTTTGGCACTTGTCAATTCAAAAGTTGTCTAGAAAAAATAGTTTTTCTACGATAGTGCACTAGTGCAGTAACCTATGCTTTCGATGATGATTTTTGAATTTAAATTAAATAAGAAAAGGATGCTTTGCACAAATCGTGTTGCAATTTCATTGCACAAGGATTTCTCAATTGGCACACGATTTGTGAAAAACCAAATGTTTCAATTATATTGTGAACCTTTCAGTTATTAGTCTTGTTGATCCGTACAAGTTTGTTATTTTTTATGTTGCTAATTATTTAGAAATAATACGGGACTATTGTATCGTAGATAAAACAGCATGTATAACTCGTGTGAAAACGTAATTGCAATACTCATACCAGCAGCTGTATTCTGAAAAAAGTAAAAAAAACGTGATGGGTAACGTGATGTTCCTTAACGTAACGTTTCTTTTTTGTCAAATTCCTATTCCGATAAAAAAAAACGTTTACGAACATCGAAAAAACATAGAATACTGGAAAACAGAAAAATGGTCTGTCAAATTATGCCATTTGACACAAGTCTGTTTGCGAATATAACAGCAATAAAATGTATGTTTTGGTGAATAGGCGACAACAAGGAAGCCACCGAACTGAAACGTTTATTAATTTTAAATTATAGACATACATTAGCACTATTTAATATAATAATGCTTCCAGTGGATTCATAATATATAACATCAATATATTCATAATAATTAATAACATTGCCGGATTGGCCAAACCGTGCTCGAATTTCTTTTGAATCTTTTAAATGAAATCTAACATAAGCTTAATTAACAAAAATTAAAATAAAAATGTTTGGTAATAAGATATGACTGTTAGTTTTGTTTACTTCAAGTCATCTTAGCATATCCTCTATCCCGCTGTTTGCTTGTCACTAGAGTGCTCCGCTTATTATCTTGCATGTCCTGTGTACTGAATTATTATTATTGTTAAGCTCCAACACTTAACGCTAACTAAATTATTTTAGTTTTAATATTACAAAAGAAGAAAAACGTTTCAAAAACCCAACCAAAAAACGTGGGTTTTTTTAACGTCGAAAACGTGCACGTTTTGCTTCAATCAGAATAGGAAATAACGTTAATTTTGCGATTCACGTTTTTAACTGTAAAAAAAAACGTAAATCAGCTAGTTACGTTTTTTCAGAATACAGCTGCAGAAACACATAAGCGGCGCTCTACGCCTGGCTTCGCTTCTCTTCGTCTTTATGATTTTTTGCAACCACATAGACGCCGCTAATTTGATATTTATTTATATGAAAAATGTTGTTTGGGCTTTTACAACAAAACATTTTCATAAAAAACTATTTCTTTAATGACTTATTACGAACAAATTTAAGTTCAAATTTATGTCGATTTCGATTCACCTTTTACCAAATCTTTAAAAGATCACTTTTTAGGCTGTGTGAATCGAACAGTTGCTCCGTAATATATATGTCTGTGTGTTTTTGCCGTTTATATAAACATAACCTAACTTTTATAAAAGATCGATACTCTATAAAAAACAACTTAACATATTCTAATGTTATATACATAACAACAATAAGTTAATTCTTTAATATAAAATATTTACATAAAAATAAACAGAAACACAAAATATAACACAAAACACAATGACGCTTTCAAAATGACAGTTCTATTTGTGTTTGTAAATCTGCCAAAAAATCGAGATTCGTAAAACAACAACAATTTTGCTCAATCGAGCGACTTTCTTGGCGAATCGAACAGTTTGACAGCAGAAAGAGCAAGCCGGCTTGCTCTTTTTTGGTGAATCGAAAACCACATTAGATTTTTTTTACAATTTTCTTTCTCACATGCCGATTTGGATGTAAAATTTAGCTAAAATTGGAGGATTCCAAGCATTTACTTTAAAAACAACAACAATAAATATAAATGTCATTCATCGCCTCAAAAAATACAAACTTTGCTAGTTTGACGCCGCTCTATGTATTCACTCTTATGGAAATACATGTATTCTAATTTAGCGCCGCTGTTCGCTCCGTCAATGTGTTTGGGGTATCAAGTGATTGCAGCTCTCGCTAACGCTCAGGCTATCTTATAATACACTCATTATACTTTTGTTTCTTCAATTATAATGATATCGATTATTCACTTTCGCGCTTCATTGGAAACATATTTTTTTTTTTTGTTTAATTCGATATAAAGTTAATTTTTGGTCACCTAAATACCGTCATAAAGGTTAAATATGTCAAAATAATAAAAATAACAACATACAAATTTACTATCAATTTACTACCCATCTTCGGAAAAAAATTGACAAATTTTATCTTCGAATTTTACCGTACTACTTTGGTCCCTGGAATAGTAATTGGTATAAAAATATAAATGCAAATTATGCTCAAAATAAAAACCGAAAATAATTTTCTTTTTACTTTTATTAATTGACATTAAAAATTAAATAAGAAAACAATCAAATTTTCCAAAATTATTAGTACATAGACCTAGTGTTCAATCGGGCAAAAATGATAAAAAATATCATGATATTTTTTATCATTTTTGGCATTAAACGTACTCATTTATCACACAAAAAACCAACTTTTTTCTTGGTTTTTTGGGTTCCAGCTGTCAATTTTGAATTTTTTGTCTTTATGATATTTTCGGTACTTAAATTAAATTAAATTTGCTTTTTTAAGATATTTATATGGTATTTACACAGTCACCTATTTATTTAAACATAAATAATCATTTATATTTCGAAGTTTTGTCTCAGAACACAAACACAATAAAACTCAAACTAAAATTATTTGTGTCTCCAATATTTGGATAAAAAACAAATAGTTTCAATATCAAAATAATTTATAAAAAAAATAATTAAAAAATATAACATTTAATTAAAAACCTGACGACAAAACGAGTTTATTGAATTTTACAAGTCGATTTAAAACCAAATGTAACATTTAAAATCAATTTATCATTTTTTACCAAGTTTGGTTGTTCAATCGGGTTTGACGTACAGTATTACAAAATGAAGTTAGGGTGGGATAAAATATCATGATATTTGTTATCATTTTTGCCCGATTGAACACGACCAGAATAATCCTATACCAACAAAAACTTGGTTTGAAACTATTCATTCCGGAATGAAAATACAAGGCATTGGTAAAATTCCCAAAGTAAGACTACATACAAATTTACTTTGGTCTTTTTCCAAATGTGCTAAATACTATCCGATTCATTAGTAATTGTGATGAGAAAATTTAAGGTAACGTTTATGTTTCTTGCCATCAACGAACCTTATTTTTTGGGAATTGTTTTGGCCAAAGCAGAGTTTCGATTTATTCTTGCGGGGGTTTAAATGAAAGCGGAAGATATTCGCAATCTAGCAAAATCAAAAATTTATTATGGAGTGCTTGCAAAACCGTGTAGAACAAGATTCAATGCGATTTTTTGAACAAATTTTTGGACCACTTCCGAGACGTGATAGAGACGTAATAATAATGTTCCAATGATTCACAAATTATAAGTAACTAAATCACTATTTAATTAGTCAAAAATAATTTTAAATTTAATTGATTTAATAATATATTTTAAATTTTTTGCATATCACAAATACTTGTGCATCAAAAATATGAATCACAAATATTTTTGCATCAAGTTTAATTGAATTTGTTTCCATTACAGTTATGAATTTATTTATGAAATTTATATCAAATGAAACATTACACATATTTATAATTGAATTCAACAAGAGAAAAAAATTACCAAAAAAATCATTTTCATTAGTTTTATATGGCAACAAACATAAACGTTACCGTAATGAATCGGATTGACGATTGGAGCATCACAGATTCCACCTAGTGGAAAATTTTTAAACTGAGGTAGCTGCTAATTTGACGTTCGAAATTGTTGTAAAGAATTCCAATTTTGAACTGTAAACACAATTTTTACTTACCAGATTGCTAATAATTGTAAATAATTCATATTTTGGATTATAAAAACAATTTTTAACTACCGGATTGCAAAATTTCTTACGTCGCATTTATGAGAAATGTCATTTTAGCAGTTGCCTCATTTTAACTTTTTTCCTCGAGAGGCGCTTTCTCTACTTTTACAATCGTCAATAGTAAATTATTAAACGTATGTAAAGGGTGTTCCATTTGTTAGTTTTTTATTTAAAAAAACACTATGTTGGAAATTCAAAATTTTTTATTGAAAATGAAAGTTTATTCTATGCCATTTTTGTATGAAATACAACATCGTTCATGTGATCACCACGTCCTGTTACAGGCCTGCATCTGAACATCAAAATGTTCGATGACTTTTTCCAATTAAAGCAGTTCAATGGCCTCAATTTCAACTCGAATGTTGTTCTTAAGATCTTGAATTGTTTGTGGATCATTGCTATACAATTTACTTTTCAAAAAACTACAAAGAAAATAATGTAACGGTGTCAAATCACATGACATTGGTGGTCAAATGACATCAGAATTTCTTGAAATTATGCGATCATCGAACACATCATCTAAATCAATTTTATCCAATTTTGACCAAAAAAAATCCAGTTAACATGCCACGATAGCGCTCAATATTCACTGTTACTGCATCATCACGTTCATTTTCGAAAAAATAAGACCAATGATGCCCACAAACCACACCAAACAGTAACTTTTTGGATGAATCGGTTGTTCATGAATAACAAGTGGATTTTCAGTCCCCCAAATGCGACAGTTTTCGATCACGGAATACAAAATTATATTGACGATTGTAAAAGTAGAGAAAGCGCCTCTCGAGGAAAAAAGTTAAAATGAAGCAACAGCCAAAATGACATTTCTCATAAATGCGACGAAAGAAATTTTTGCAATCCGGCAATTAAAAATGGTTCTTATAATCCAAAATTGGAATTATTTACAATTATTATCAATCTGGTAGGTAAAAATTGTGTTTACAGTTCAAAATTGGAATTGTTTACAACAATTTCGAACTTCAAATTAGCAGCTACCTCAGTTTAAAAATTTTCCACTAGGTGGAATCTGTGATGCAATCGTCAATAAATAAAAGAGAAATGATACACAAACACATATACAACATTTTGCAAGTTTTATACCACCTGTTTAGACGAATCGTTTCTTCACGGTATTCTCTTCGTTTCTTTCCTCTTCTCAAACTAATTTAGAGTCGGGGTATATTCAAGATATATAGAAAATAGAGGTAGTATATTCCCGTATCTCATTTTCGTATTTCATTGCGCATCACGTCACGTGTAGACAAAAAAGCAGATATTTATATTAAGTTTGGCGGTTTTTTGATTAATTTTTTTAAATAAATCAAGAATAACGGTAATTTTTTATTAACAAACCGTATTTACAATTGATAATGATAGTTTACCGAGGCACTTTTTATGCTTTATATTTTTTTTATGGTCCAAATATTTGAGAAATAATTCCTTCGAGTATATAATGTCCAAGATAAATGGAAAAAAGGGTAGACAAAATTATGAGTACATAACATAAAACAAACCGAGCAAACGGCGCAGTGGTTAAAGCTGCGGCGGTTGGATCTGGAGGTACCGGGTTCGAATCCCTATAGGGGCGGGATGCAAAAGTGATTTTTCATCATCTGATTACGATCAGTGATGAAAATGAACACATCTATGACCCCCTGTTGAGAGTGCAGAATCCATGGGCCGACCCACCTTTCATGTCAGCACTACAGGTTGGCATGAAGCAATGCAATGTGCAGGTGCTTTTCAAAGACGGATCTGTAGCCGCCCGTCCTCGATTTGGCTACTCCAGGCGTAAAGTAGGACGGTAAAAAATAAATCAATAATTCAAACAAACAAACAAACATAAAACAATTAAATTATTAAATGTTTTTGGTCATTTGAACATACGTACCAATTATTAAAATTTTTATGTTTTTACGTTATGTACTCAAATTTTTGCATTTTCGTTTGGCTTCAAATTATTGGTATCCACGTACCTATTCAAATATTATGTCCATATTCAACGTTAAATATAAATGATTTTAAAATTCGGTTATTAAACGGTTATTATTTTTGATACATACTTTACCGAAATATCAAAAAAGTATGTGATAAAATATTTAAATATTTAAATTTGAGTTCACATGACGATACTTTTTTTGCTACATACTTTTATTCTACTATTGTAAACGTTGTATAAATCAAAACACCCGTTCACTGTTTAGTGAGTACGTTTATGCTTAGGGTTCAACCTGGTTTGAACCTAGGTTATCTTTTACTATAAACGGAGTCGAGTCATCTTGTAGTTAACTCGACTCGACCTAAAAAATTTCTAGGGTCGAGTCGAGTTAACTCAAAAATCATCCACTATAAACGGAGTCGAGTCGAAAAATAAAAACAACAAAAAATAATAATAAAAAGACACCATTTTGATTTCTTAATTCGTGTGCGCATATGCGGAGATATCTCCGATTTTTGTGTTTCTGTAATTTTGTATACTGCAAACTTGTAAAATAAATTGCTTTAATCATAATTTTAATAATCATAATTTTTATTGAAAATAAAAATTATGATTTTTTTTTGACGTTTCTGACTCACTCAAACTAGCATCAACCATTCTATTGGTGGGTATTGAAAGGGACAGAAACACTTTCTTAATACACCTCCTTGATTCTGTTCCTTAAACAATCCTCAATTCCTAAAAGGTTTCTAAATTTTTGAAATTTAACTTTGCACAACGACTTTGTAAAAACATCAGCAATCTGATCCTCAGTAGAAATCTTTTTAATATTAATTAGACCCTTTTTTCGAAATCGTGCACAAAATGATAACTGATATCTATGTGCTTAGAATTCTTACAGAATTTTCCATTTTTAGCTAACGCAATAGCTCCACTATTGTCCTCATATATTTTAACACTTGTATTAATTGTTATGCCTATATCACTTAATACTCCTTTGATCGGTAAAACTTCCTCAACACAATCAGCTAATGCATAATACTCCGCGTGAGTAGAAGCTCGAGACACTATCTTCTGTTTCTATGATTTCCATTTCACAATATTTCCAAATACTCTAATCACAATTCCAGTGGTGGACTTTCTATCTATTATATCTGCTGCCCAATCAGCATCCACATAAGCATCCAACACCTCATCGAACGATGATCTGAAGGTCAACTTTAATGACCGCGTATGATACAGGTATTTCAGTACCCGTAATGCATAATTGTAGTGATTATTATCGTAACTGTTTTGAAAACGACTTAAATAATTTACCGAATAAGACACATCTGGTCGTGTTCCATTTGCTATATACAACAAAGCTCCAACTAAGTTTCTGTATTTCAATTTCTCATTGACTTTTTCACTTGGTTCCAATTTTAAATTAATTTCCATTGGTGTTTCAAATTTTTTCGACTCTGTGACATTATATTTTTCTGCTAGGCTTTTGATGTATTCAGCTTGACTTAAATACATCTTTTTTTCATTAGGGGTATATTCTATGTCTATACCGAGATACTGTTTCACTCTTCCCAAATCTTTCATGCTAAATTTACTGTTTAACATTTGTTTCACATGACCTATACTGATGATACTTTTCCCAATGATTAATAAGTCATCAACATACAAAATTATATATAAATATTCATTATTTATGTTTCCTGTATATAAACAGTAATCATGATTTGATCTTTTGAAATTAATTTTAGTCATATAATCATGAAAGCATCCGTACCAATCGCGTGGGCATTCTCTTAATCCATACAATGACTTCTTTAATAGACAAACTTTGTTTGGTTCAACATTATACCCATCGGGTGGATAGATATATACTTCAGTTTTTATAATTCCATTTAAAAACGCAGTTTCTACATCCATTTGTTCAATTTGCCAACCATAAACACATGATGTTGACAGTAATACTTTCAAAGTTGTCATCCTAGCAACAGGGGAGTAAATTTCTTCATTTTCGTTATACATTTGTTGAAATCCTTTGGCTACAACACGCGCTTTATACTTTCCATTCGAGTTTATTTTGTAAATCCATTTCACTTCTATTGTTTTCTTTAGGTCTACTGTGTATTCCGATCTGAAAGTAAAACCGATCTGAAACTTCATTTTGACTATGAAATAAATTTGATTTTCTTTTTTTTCTCTACACAAAATTTCTGAATTCGGGAAAAATTACTTTCAGATCGGAATACATAGTAGACCAGTCGGTTCTTCAACTATATCCCACGTTTTATTTTTTTCTAGACTCTGCATCTCTTCATCCATTGCTTTTCTCCATTTCTTGGAATCGGTACTATTTATTGCTTCCTCATAGTTTTCTGGTATACATGCATCACAAAAATTAACATATACTATATGGTCATCATATTTCGCTGGCAGCTTTCTAGTTCGTTGTGGTCTTTCCCTCACTTCTTCATTTTCTTCATTTCTTACATTTTTTTGTTCATTTTTCCTCTCATTGTCTCTCTCGCCTTTTTCTTCTTCGCCCATATCATAGTTTTCCTGTTCTGTTTCATTTTCTTGATCACTTTCATCAGTAAACTTAACGTAATTTTCGGATTTTTCCACAAATCTCACATGACGACTTACAATAACGTTATTTTCCACTAAAACTCTATATCCCATATCTGTGTAACCTACAAGTATACCTTTGGCAGCTTTTGGATTTAGTTTTGATTTTCTACACTCATCAGGGATTCTCACAAAAACTGTACTCCCATAAATTTTTAAATTGGACACATCAGGTTTTCTTCCAAAAAATATCTCAAAAGGTGTTTTCCTGATCATTGTATTTGTCAATAGTCTGTTTCCTATATAAGCTGCAGTTTTTATACATTCTGGCCAGTAGCACTTACTGATCCCTGCTTCAGATAGCAAACACCTTGCTCTATCCATGATTGTCCTATTAAATCTTTCTGCTACGCCATTCAGCTCGTGAGTATATGGGGGAGCTGGATTTAAATATATGCCTTCTTGTTTACAAAGTTGATAGAACTGTCCATTAAGGTACTCCTTTCCGTTGTCGCACCGTATTTCCTTAATTTTTTTTCCAGTCTGATTTTGTACGAATTTTATGTATAGAACAAAGCAGTCAAACACATCACTTTTTTGTTTAATACAGTATACTGACGCGATTCTACTGAAGTCATCAATGAAGCTCACAAAATATCTTTCACCTCGATAGCCTGTAGTATTTGCCGGACCATGGCCATCTGTATGTATAACTCCAACACATCTTGCGCCCGTCGCCTATTGTTCTCAAATGGTAAATTGCACATTTTATTTGCAAGGCATATTTCACACTGCACAAACTCTTTTCCAATATTACTAGGTAATCCATCTAATAATTTGTATTCACATAATTTCTTTAGGCTGTTGAAGTTAGTATGACCAAGAATTCTATGCCATTTCTCTTTACTAGACATTTGAGCAACACTTACGTATGATTTTGAATCTGTTTTGTCTATGCCTATTTCACCTGTCAGCTCAAACAGTTTATTTTTCTTTACAGCTACAGCGATTAAATTATTTCTAGGCCCATAAATGTCGGCACCGTTGTTATTAAATATTATTAAATTATTTTGATTGGCAATACTTGAAACACTTAATAAATTTTGTTTCATACTGGGTACACAGTATACATTGCGAATTTTTGTTTTTTCCTGGTTCCATTATTATTCCAGAACATAATAATATCTCTAGCGTTTTTTTATTCGCTCCGGATAGCTGCTATCGAGAGCCGTCATTTTTCTACGCCTAAATTTAAATTTGACGCGCTATTTATTGGTAAACTAAACTTATTTAACATCAAACTATAATTTTTAATTCAATTGTTTAGCAAAAACTTGATATAAAAAATATTTGGCTCTACCTATTTATACGGAGCGCTATCCGGAGCCACTTTTCATATGACGGCTCTCGATAGCAGCTATCCGGAGCGGATAAAAAAACACTACTATCGCCTATCTTATTGGCTTTTAATGAAAAACCGTCACCAACCTTGATGTCAACGGAGTTTTCTAACATTTTATATTCGCAAAAATATCTCTCATCGTTTATTATATGATCGGAACACCCACTGTCTAGTAACCAAGTCACTATTTTGTTATCCGCCTTATTTTCATTTTCATGCTGTGCTTGTGACGTCATTACTTCTACATTGAATATGTTTGTGTCATCTACGGCTTGTACTGTAGAATTTCCTGCTATTCTGGATGGTCCGTATGTCCCTCTTTCTCGACCTCTTGAAGTCAACGTATTGTTGTTTCCTCTCCAGCTGCGTCCTCTCCAGTTGTTGTTTCCTCTCCGGTTGTAATTTCCTCTTTGGTCATCTTTATTCCGATTCGGGTAATCCCTTTGTATGTGTCCTCTTTGCTCACAACCATAGCATATTATATTGTTGTTGTCTGTATTTTTATTTTTAAATTTGAACGATTCGGTATTGAATGATTGTAGGCCTCTTGAATTTTCTCTCTTCTTGTGTTCCAAACATAATTTCGATTTTATATATTCGATGGATTTTTCTTTTTCTGGTAGTGCATCTACAATATCGACGATATGTGAAAAGCATTCAGGCAAGCTAAGCAATAAAAAATTTAGCTTATCATCATTATTTACGTTTTCACCGGCACTTCTTAATTCGTTTAAATGTTTTTCGAAAATATTAAAAAAATCGGTGGGATTATCACTTTCGTTCATTTTTAAATCGAGTAGTTTCCTTTTGCAAAGCAATTTGTTCGCACTACTTTTAGTTAAATAGGTGTCATCAAACCTCTTTAACATGCTTCTCGCACTTTCTTCTGAAATTATTAACTCCAGCTGTGAGTTATTTACACTGTTCACGATGTAGTTCTTCGCCCTGACTTCCATTTTTTTCCAATCGATTTCTAATATATCCTCCGGTTTCACTTCTTGGGCAATTACCTCGTAACAATTTTTCATTTCCAAATATAGCTTCACTCTGAATTTCCATTTATCGTAATTGGTGCCATCAAATATTTACAAGGAAAAATTTTCTTCTTTTTTCGCCATCTTGTTGCGAAGCACCTTCTTTTATTATATTTAATTTATTTAAATTAAATTAAACTACGGACCTCTGTTACCATGTTAATTAAAAGGCCGTTTTCAATATTCTCTAACTATATTTTGTTGATCAAATTCAGTATTTTTTCAGTACTCCGATTATATTCAGTACAAAGATTATTACCTTATTTTTTTTATTGTTTTTCTCAACGACTTCTATTCTCAGAGTTCAAAACAAACTAGATATGCATCAACGCATTCTATTGGTGGGTATTGAAAGGGACAGAAAAACTTTCTTAACAATCAGGACAACAACAACTGTCTTTTTTAAGACAACATCAACTGACCTTGCAGATATTGTCTTAAAAAAGACCATTGTTGTTGGGTTGGTAAAGACAATTGTTGTTGTCTGCATAAAGATAGTTCTTGTGGTAATTCTGCCATTTTGTTACAACACAAAAAAAAAATCGAAAAAATGAATGAAATTTAATACAAATAAAAATCAAACAAATTACACAGATGTCAAAAAATTAAAATATGAAACTGCTTTAAATCGCGGGAAAAATACAAATATCAAAAATTACTTTAAATCGTACGAAAAAGAAACAAGTTTTATTAATAAAATGGTAAAATAATAAGAAAAATTCCACAAATAGCACAATCAAAACAAAAAAACAAAATTAGAACACTTAAAAATTTACACCGATAACATATCCATCCACTAGAAAACTTTTAAGAAATTGAAAAATTAGCAAACGACAAAAAGGAGAATGAGCAAAAAAAAAAGGAATTGGTACTACTGATTTGAGCTCGTGAAATCACGCATTTTCAACTTTTTAATTTTCATGAGACAGCCTTCAAACTAAAATTATTTGTGTCTCCAATATTTGGATAAAAACCAAATAGTTTCAATATCAAAATAATTTATAAAAAAGAAATAATTAAAAAATATAGGTTAGGTTAGGTTAGGTTTGGGTGACGGTCCACTAGGACCAGGCATAGACACAAAAATGGTCCGTAGCCATACCACGTTTAATTGTTTCCTCCAACTCATTGGAACCATTTTGAGCTGTTAACAAAGCGCTGGATACTCCTGACGTCCATCCTACAGAGGTCCGTCAGGTCTTTGAAGAGGGGTGCCCCTAAAAACTTTTGTCTGTTTCGTGCCAGACGAGGGCAGGTGCAAAGAAGATGAAGTACTGTCTCTTCCTCCTCTTCGTCCTCACAACTACGACAGTACTCATGTGATGGCCAGTCTCCATTCGTCGCGACGAACAAAAAATGGCATGACGTCATGACAAAATTGGTATACATATTATACTTACAACTACTAACATAACAAATAATTATATTTTCTCTGTTTTTGTTTATAAAATGGAAATCTATTTACATGTGTCATTTTGGATTAATAAAATATTCATTCAAACCAAATATAGACATGTCCTCCCGTTTATATTTGTAGTTTTTACTTTAAGATTTTTTATTTTATTTGTATAAATAAATTAAATTCAAGCTGCTGACAAATATGTTAAGCTGAAAGAAATGTATAAAGCCTTTAATAATATGAATGTCGCTCGTTTTGCCACCGATAGCAATCAAATAAAATTCTCCAACTGAAATTACAATTAAAAATTATGTACAAGCCAAGTCTTGTTACAAAAATCATTATTAAATTAAAATAATTCAAAAGTAACATTTCATTATTAATAAATTATGTTTATTGTTATTGTTACAATTATTATTAATTCTCTAATGATTTTAAATAAAAATGTAAAATACAAATTGCTCTCACTTCAGTTGAGTTTTTTTATTCGCTCCGGATAGCTGCTATCGAGAACCGTCATATAAAAAGTGGATCCCGATAGCGCTCCATATAAATAGGTAGAGCCAAATGTTTTTTATATGAAGTTTTTGCTAAACAATTGAATTAAAAATGATAGTTTGATGTTAAATAAAGTTAGTTTACCAATAAATAGCGCGTCAAATTTAAATTTAGGCGTATAAAAATGACGGCTCTCGATAGCAGCTATCGGGAGCGAATAAAAAAACACAGCATTCGTCGTGAAAAAATTTCTAAAAAGATGGATATTGTGATGTTTTGGCTCTCTTCGTCACGAGTAATGCGCATGAGCACAATCAGCTTTGTTTATATATTCATACCAATTTTACCCAATAAACAATAATTGGCACGAGCTCGTGCCAATTTTTCTTCGTCGTGGCGAGTGAAGACCGGCCATGAGAAGACATGAAGTCTACTCGCATGCCTCCCTATGAGACAGTGCCCCGTAATCACTCCAACAACCACACTGATCTGACTTCGCTGAAGTGAGATCAGCTGTTTGGATCTCGCCAAGTCCAACTTTGGCCAGACCTGCCGAGTTATTTCGCAAGAGGTGATACTTGACCATCTGTCATTCGTCAGCTTGCTAGCTTCTTCCTGAAGCCGCAGTTTGCATACCGCAAGAGGCATTTCAATATCCTTTCTGCTTTCTGAAAAGTAGTCCGTTGTACCACGTCGAGCCAGTTCATCGGCGTTTATATTCCCTGTACTTATGAAATGTCCTGGCACCCATAAAATGTGGATGTTGAACTGATCTGCCATCTCGTTAAGATATGAGTGACGGTTCTGGACTACTTTCGACGTGAGGAGGTATGATTGAAGCGCTTTAATGGCAGCCTGATCGTCCGTATATATGCGAATATCACTAACTGATATTACATTATACCTCAACCAGTTTACGACTTCCTTTATGGCAGTTAATTTTACATCCAAATGGGCATATGAGAAACAACTTTATAACAAGAATAATTAAAAATTAACAAAATATACATTTTATTTAAAAATGCAGCTGACTTTTGTCACGGAAAACCAAATCAATGACAATTTTGTTTAATATGTCATTTTTTTTCTTGTGAGATTTTGAAAAAGTCACTTCATCAGAATCGCATTTTAGAACACACAACTATATTGTCATTTTATAGCAGTTAAAACTTTAGTACAAAGTCACAAAAATTGTCACTCCAATTAGTTTGATAGAAAACAACTAAATTGGGGTTTTAAAAAAATGAATGAAAATTATCATGAAACCAAGTGCAAAATAAAATTGTTGATTGACAAAGTACTGATTATTATATTTTTAACATTTTATTTAAATAATAAACACCTTTGCATTAAAGTATTACCACAGAAGAAAGATTAACCAGAATAGACATTGCGTGCGATAATCTCTTATTAAAGGTAGAGTATTTTATACCTAATCCATTATTTTGTAAAAAATGTCTAAATTACGGACATACAATTTCTAAATGTAAATCTAAAACTAATAGATGCCTAACGTGTGCTAATACTATAATGTGTAGAAACCTTTCACGAATATTGTATAAAATTTTAAATTTTCAAAAAAATATCCACTGAAATATTCAACGGCACGTAATTCTCTTTAGAGATACCTTCGTATGTTACACTAAAAAAAATTTCGTATGAAAAATTTTTCTAGCAGTTTTGGCTGCGTGCAGTTTTTCTCTTAAAATTTTTTTTTCGTATGACGGCTTTTTTTTTCCACTAAAATTTGCGCTTAATTCCTCTGTCAGATCTTTCAATCCATAGGACCAGTGAGTTATGTTTTTCCGGAAAAAACCCACAGAAATTTCTCAAGGGAAATCCTGGGGCACTGGATAGGTTATATTTTTTCACAAAAAGTATTAGTTGTTATATTTTTAGATTTTGTAATATTTAATATGTAGTAATTTTTATATTTGTTATAAGTGTGAGTTATATTGTGATCACGTTGTAAAATGGCGTATGCTTATATCAGGAGTGCTAGATGAATTATGGATCGCATCAATTAATATTGAGCAGATCCTGAGTCTTTTTCACAAACGAGTTTTTTATAAGTCGCAAAAAAGATGATTCCTTCGCTCTGTGTACGAAATTATGGCCCTTATACGGAATTACGCAGTACCCGGAACCATTTAATGCGACTTAATTTATACACTTTTTTTTTGGTCCGCTCCGTAACGCGTACAAAACGAGACTAATGTCAAATTCTTTCGGGTTACTCGAAATAAAGTAACTTTTTTATCTCCTAAATAATATGAAAATATTTTTGTAGTTGTGTTGGTGTATAAAGAGCAAAATAAAGTGAGGTTATGTTTTACTGTCAGTCAGATCAGTAAAACTTGTTTTATTGTGATAACAAAAAGATGGAATCTTTCTTTCTCGAAACTTTATTGTGTGAGCGTCTCATTTTAGTGAAGTGTTATAAATTTTACAATTTTCTTTTAATTTTAATTAATTTGTTTTTTATTTAATTATATCTTATAGTTTATTTTGATTTGTTTATTTTTATCAGTCGGGTAAGTCTTTTCATAGTCTTTTTCTATCCACAAAATAATAAATCCACGTAACACAAGCAAGGAGGGACAAAGTACGCAGTACTTTGTACCTCCAACATTTACTTCTAATGATTTCTCAGATTCCGAAGATGAAATAAATACTAAAAAATCAAAAATTGTTTTCAATAATGAAATAATAGTAAACGGTGAATTTGAAAAAAGTCCCAATATGTTAAATAAAAGGAAAATTAATAATAATAATAATAATAATAATAAAACTCACGTCGCAGTTTCAAAAAATACAGTAACAGCTCCTACATCATCTTCAACTTTATCTGTTGATTCATCGAAATACTCAAATATGCCGTCAGTTACTGCTGAAAAAATTAATCTATATAACCGATCAGATAATGGCCCATTTACAGTATTTATCAGTAAAGAGAATTTAAATATTGTTCTTTTAGCTAAAGCCCTTAAAATAAATAATTTTAAAAATGTCAAAGAAATCTCTAGCGTTAGCAAAAATGTTGCTAAGGTTATCTTTAGTAATTTTGAAGACGCAAATAATTGTGTTAAATCAGATATTTTTAAAAAATTTGATAATTATACTACATACATTCCTAACAATTTCACATCTTCTATTGGTTTAATCAGGAACATTCCTATTGGGCTTTCTAATGAAGAAATACAAGAAAATATTAGATCTAAATACCCTATTTCTAAAGTAGAAAGAATGACTAAATGGAATAGTGCCACTAAAACAGCTGAGGAAATTGAATTGGTTAAACTTACTTTTGAATCTGGAACTATTCCATTCAATGTTATTTTATATGATAATCTTTTATTAAAGGTAGAATATTTTATACCTAATCCTCTATTTTGTAAAAAATGTCTAAATTACGGACATACAATTTCCAAATGTAAATCTAAAACTATTAGATGCCTAACGTGTGCTAATACTATAGAGGACGAACAAGAACACGTTTGTGACATGAAATTTTCTTGTAAATTTTGTGGAACGGGTCATGTTACTAATTTTTTCAGATGTAATGAACGATATAGGCAGAAACAAATTAGGGAACATATGATTTTAAATAAAACTAGTTTCAGAGAATCCAAAAGCCACCTTTATGGTAGCCAACAAAAAGTCCCTAAACAAATAGATTTCGCTAATGATATCTGTGTTGAAAATCAAGCCTGGAAAAATAACAACTTAATGAATCCTGATGCTAGAAAAATTCAAATCCTAAATAAATTAGTAAACGAATTAAAAAATCAATTAAATGAAAGAGATTCTATTTTTAATGATGTCAAATCACTTTTAAATAATTCCGATGAGTTTAATAAAAATCCAGCTAATTTAGACTCACTTAAAATTCAATTAAATAAATTTATTAAAACATAAACTTTTCTTTTTCCAGTTTTTATTTTCATTTTATTCTTCCATTATGTTACCTTTAAAAATTTTACAAATTAACATTCGTAGTTTAAATAGTAATAAAGATCTATTATATCATTATATACAATCCAATCATATTGATATCGTTATTCTATCTGAAACCTGGACAAATCCAAATAGTAATTTGACTTTTAACAATTATAATCTTGTTACTGATGATAGACCAGATGGTTTTGGCGGTGTAGGCTTTTTAATACATAAAAAAATTTCTTGGAGAATTATTGATTTAAATTTTCATTACATCCGTTTTCAAGCTTTCAAAATTAACCTCAAATTTAAAAACATTAATTTTAATATCTTATCTTTTTATAATAATTCTGTTATTAGACCTCAGGAAATCATTAATGAATTTGAACATCTTATAACTCAGAATCTAGATAACTGTTTAATAGCTGGAGACATAAATATTCATAATAGTCTTTGGGATAGTTCATTGACCCCTACTTACGATAGGGTGGGTGATAAGATTGCAGATATAATCACTGCTAATAATATCTTTTTATTAAATGACGGATCTCATACAAGGCAAGATTTTTTCAGAAATAATTCTGCAGCATTAGACATTACTTTGTGTTCAATCAATCTAATTGAAAAACTATCATGGAAAGTAGATCCCATTAATTTAGGAAGTGACCATCTCCCAATACTTATTGACTTTAAACTAAATTATTATCAAAAAAAACAAATCACAAACTGGTCAAAAGTATTGAAAGATTTTGATCTAAATTCTATTAATGATAAATGCAATATTGAAGAACACTTAGAAAAATTAATTTCTGAAAATACTTCTATTATTACAAGTAAAAATACTTTTAAACCTAAACCTTGGTGAAACGATCTTATACAAAGACTATGGAACATAAAATAACACAAACAACTAATACCGATTTTCCATCGTCAATAGTATAATAGCATAATAGTATAATACTATTATACTATTATTCCTTGTCGGTTTTCCATCGCATGCGACGAAGTTAGCACCAATTATATTTTTTTTATGTGAACGTAGGTATAATTCCTATTTTGAAAACTTTAACGTGTATTCATAATAAAAAAACAATTAAAAATAACCAAGCATACGCATTAGTTGTGTTTTTAAAAAATTAATAAAATGTGTGCACTCTCATGCAGATACCACAAAAAAAAAAAAAAACATCGAATGAATTTAGCGAATTGTCAAATTAATACACTGTCAGATAAATTTACAATGTTAAAAACACAATTTGCTACCTATTATATTTTTGATAGCTAGTATAACAAAATATTATAATTATACTATTATACTATCAACTTCGGTTTTCCATCGTCATAGTATAATAGTATAATACTATTATACTATTATACTATGACGATGGAAAATCGGTATGATTTATAATTTAAACAAAAACATTTTTACCGCTATTGAACTAAAAAAATCTATACAAAAACTTAAATTAACAATCAGAAGGGAAAAGAAAAAATCTTGGAATATTTTTTTAATAAGCATCAATCACAAAACTAATAATTCTGATCTCTGGAACAACATCAATAAAATTAAAAATAAAAAACAGTCCAACTACAGAATCCTAGAAGATCCCACACTAGCTACTAATTTTCTAAATTACAATTTTCCTTTCTCCTTTGAATCCCCTCATTATCTCTCTAATAACTTCAATCCTACTATTAATCCTGCGGAATTTAATAACATTGAAATTCTTGATATTATTAAAAATTCAAATAATACTGCTCCAGGATATGATAAAGTCTCATATAAAATCATCAAACAATTAGTATCCTCTAATCCTAACCTAATCAATACTATTACAAATTATTTCAACAACATCTGGCAAAATCAAATTTACCCTACAAAATGGAAAACGTCATACACAATCGCCATTTTGAAAAAGGGGAGAGATGATAGAAATATTATTAACTACCGTCCTATTTGTCTGTTACCTATTTTTTCAAAAATCTTCAATAAACTCATTTTAAAACGAATTAATGATCATCTAATCTCCCATAATATTCTTATTTATTACAATTTTGGTTTTAGAAAAAACAAAAGTATTACTGACTATTTTGTAGAAATGTTTAATTTCATCATCTCCCTCAAACAACAACAAAAAAAAATTGTTTTAGTTAACATTGACATTTCCAAAGCTTTTGATAATGTAGATAAAAATAATTTATTAAACACCTTTAAAAACTCGTTAGTAAATTAAGTCAGAAACAAATTGCTCATTAGTCCAGGAGACTAGATTGTAATTACATAAAATAAATAAATAAAATTTATTTTAAATTAAAAAAAAAAAAAAAAAAAAAAAACCTTTAAAAACTTCAATTTCCCTAATAACATTACACTGGATTTCTCAATTTCTTACAAATAGAATTATTTCTATTCAAAATATCAATCAAACTTCCATTCATTACACTAATAAAGGCATTCCTCAGGGTAGCTGTTTGAGTCCTACCCTTTTTAATATCTATACCACTTCTTTACACGACATCAATAACCCCGATACAAAAATTTTCCAATATGCCGATGATATTTGCATTGTAATTTCTGCCGATAATCATGATAACTTACAATTAATAACAGATTCTACTTTACTCTCATTAACTAATAAATTACAATCTTTAAAACTACAAATTAACACTGATAAATCTCATTTTTTAAGACTATTCACTAATAAAAATAATTCCAAATCTCTAAATTTAAAAATTAATAATATCTACATAAAAGAAAGATTAACTACTAAGATACTGGGTACAACTTTAACAAATAGACTTTCATTATCAAATCATTACACAAACTTAAAAGCAAATATTTCCAATTCCATTAATTTACTTAAAACTCTCACCCATTTTAATGGAGGTGTAAATCCTGAAACAATGATCAATATTTTTAAAGCAATAGTTAAATCAAAACTTGAATACACATATGTTTTTACAGACACTAAATATAAAAAAGATATTAATATCTGTCAATCTATTAAAAATGCTTGTCTGAGAGCTGGTTTAGGCTTCTTAAGAACTACTCCAATTCCGGCTATTTTATCTGAATCCCTAGAAACATCTTCAGATCTAGATTTTATTAAAAAATCACTAATTTATATTTCAAAAAATCTATATAATAATTCCAAAATCGGTAACGACATTAAAACAATAGATCTCTTCATAAACTTAATGACTTATATTCTAATTATACTTTTCTTTCCAAAATTAAACCTTTTCATATAAAAAAAACTTCTCCCACTAATTTTAGCATCATAACAAATATTGAAGGAATCACAAACAAAAATTTTATAAACCATTCTGAACAATATGCATTATCTATGGCTGAAATTAATAAATATAATAATTTCGCAAAAATTTACACAGATGGCTCTATAATTAACAATAAATCAGGAATTGGAATTTTTGTTGAGGATAAAAATTGGAAATTTGCCATCCAACTAAAAAACCCTACTTATATTAAAAATATTGAAACCATTGCTATTAAAATTGGAATTACTATATCTCTAATCATCAAAAACAATAATATTATCATTATTACTGACTCTCAAAGTTCTTGTATTTCATTAAAAACGGCTCTTTTACACTTTACAAATAGACACTATGAAAATCAAATTATTGATACTATCGGCCATAACCAAATTAAAAATTTTGTCATTCATTGGTTCCCGGGTCATTGTGGCTTAAAAGGAAATACTGTAGCAGATAGTTTAGCAAAAAAAGCAGTTTTTTCTCCTACTCACTTTCTTGATAATGAACCAACTCTCACAGACCTATTTAACGATATCTCCAGATCTATAAATAATAAGTGGAAGGAAAACTACACATTAATGTGTAATTCATCCGGCCACTTTTATAAACAAATTTGCCCTTCTTCAATATCATCTTTCCTATTTAAAGACTCTAATTTTACATCCTGCCAAACCAGGTTAATTTACAGATTAATCTCTGGTCATACAGTTAACAAGAAATTTAAATTCCTTTTGGGACTTGAATCCACATCTAATTGTGAGATTTGCAACACCGTTGAAGATAACGAACATATTATTAACGATTGTGTCATATATAATAATATAAGAAATAATTTCCCACTTTTATACAGAAAATCCTTATTAGATATCTTAAAGGACCAAAAAATGGAAGAATATAAAATATTGTGTGATTTTGTGGATAGAATAAATTATAAACTATGAATTAAGACTACTTTTAATTTTTATTGACTTTTTCACACAATGATTTTTCTTTTGGAATCCTGTCTTTTTATTTTATTTTATTATAATATTAAGATTTATGAATATTATATAATTTAATTCTAAATTTAAAAAAAAAAAAAAAAATAAATAAAAAAAATTAAAAAAAATTAAAAAAAAAAATTAAAAAAAAAAAAAAAAAAAAAAAAAAAATTATGAATTAATGAATTATAAATTTATATTTTAATTTCAAAGCTTTTAGTTTTATATGTATCCTTCATCTTCTTTCTAATATTCTTTATTCATTCATTTAATCTAATTTAATTATCAAACTTTGTTTTATATAATTATGCTTTATTTTATTATTTAATTTATTAATCTAATTTGATTATGTACACTTTATTCAACCCTCCAGAACCTCCCCTGAGTGGTCTCTGCAAATTTTGGGCTGTTTCTCAACTCACTGGTCTTATGGATTGAAAGATCTGACCTGAGCAAATTTAAAAAACAAACAAACAAAGAATATATAACCCAACTTTCTCTTACCTTCGGCAAATCAAGGTCAAAAAAATTAGCAAATTTTTCCATACAAAACAGCGTTGCGTCTCTTCTGGTTATATTCTGTGGCTGTACCAAGAAAATAACGTAAAATTAATTCAAACTTTTCAAAATAAAGTCTTGTTTAGTAAGGTCACAGAATACAACTTCTGTGGTAAGGTCAACGCACCATGGTACATAACGAATTATAACGTTCATTAGGTCTAAAAATGGAATTCGTCAGTGAAGAAATTTAGAAATATGCGAAGAAACACGTGGAGCGCCTTAGTGAACATGAAAATGCGGATTTGCGTCGTATACTGATCAACCCAAACCCAGTAAGACTTAGAACTAGCACAGCTAAATTAATAAAGTAACCAACTTGGAGCTACATGGGTTATACTCTTCAAACAGTTAACAATATTTAATATACATATGTAGATACATTACTAGATGAATTGTATTCAGTTGTAATATTTATTAAATAAAAATAAAACAACTTGTTTTCTAAACAAAAAGCGAAAGAAAATCAAAATTATTATGAGGACGAACCTGAATTATTGTATTAAAGCCGGTATTCCATTATGAAAAATTTACTGACTGCTGGAAAAAATGAAAGAAGACAAAAAACATGTTACATTAAAGTGACAAAGAAAAAACAATTTTATTATTTTTTATTTTATAGCAAAATTGTATGGATAAATTTTGACAGCAAACAAAAACATAACCAACAAATATGAACAAAATTATGCGTTATTCTTAATTCGTATATTTTCACCTCTCAAAATTATCTAAAAAATTAAATATTATTTTCACCCATATCAGAATTATTTTTTTTCAGTTATTTTCCGTCACAGAAAAAAAATAAAAAAAATATCTTTACCATAAAAATGACGTACTATGGAAATTAATATTGTGTGCGAGAAATATGTTATCATCCGTACACAAAATTTATGTAGATGTGTTAAAGGGTTGCAATAAAAAGTACTCCATTTGATACTTTTTGTCAATAATTATGGCATCACACTAACACAGCCACAACTTTTTTGTAATAAAAATGTTTACTGACGAAGTCGGGTGTCTCATTACACAACCACCGATTTTATATTTGTATCTCAATATATTTTTGCTGATAAACATTTTTTCACAATGGAATACCGGCTTAATCAAAGAAATAATTCTTTTCGATCAACAAATCTGAATTTTTTTGGATCACTCATCCCAATACGAATATAAATAAGAAACACAGTTGGTGTGTTCATACCACAGCTAAATTAGCATTGTTACAAATGAGCTGTTATTTTTGAAAGTGGTATAAGTCCATATTTTGTTGAAATGAGATAATGAAAAAATAAACAATAAATGCAAAAATATACGGGATTTTGAATTTTTTCTTTTATTGCGCAAGTATTAGGGATTCCTTTTTTTTTATTTGGACTATAGATTGTTTACCGTTAGAAAGATTATACTGTAATTTGTTTCTATTGTTTTCAATTAATTATTTTTTTTGAAAAATGGACTTATACCACTTTCAAAAATAACAGCTCAAATATCAGTTTCATATCAATATTTTAGCATGTAAATATTTTATGTACAAGCCGCGTTTATACCGTTGCTACAGTTGCCATTTCTATTTACCATTGCTAATTTAGCTGTGGTTTAAAGCAACAGTTTACCAAATACTGTCTTGAAACGTAAAAATATCGTTTACGACAGTCTTTACTCCTCGAGGGATTTTGTCTACTTTTTCCTGACTACAGATGATGGCTTTTTATAATTTAAAATTTTATCGTGTTATAAATAATTTATTTATGTATTCATACATGAATAGATCTTATTTGGATTTAAAAAATAAAGAGATATTTATTGAATTATACAAAAAATAAAACGCTGGTTGGATATACTCTAATCTTGTCCTAGACGATGTCCCCGTCCCCAAGGATTTGGTTCAGGCCGCTGTGCTCTATTTAAAATAACAGGTGCCTGTCCAAAACCACCCATGACACGGTAATCTGGAAAATATTTTCGTATTATATGTGGGGTGTCGAGAAGAGCGGGTCCGCCCAATTCTTGGGGGTATTTAAATTTCAAAAAGAAATACAAGTGGCCGACAATAATTCCGATTAGTGGATACAAGCCACTATCGGATAGAATAAAATCCATAAGTAGAAGTACCCAAGGAAGGTATACGGCTTTGAATGTTGTTCCAAACCAAAATCTTACAATAACGTCTTTGTTTAATTGGCACCATACGTAAAGGACTGAAAGCACCATTGGATCCATTAAAAGCTGGAAATGTTTGAACATTATAGTATCCTGCTTATATAATCAAACTGTAACATGGCTAACTTACCATTAAGTCTGCAACAATACCAACAATTGCACAACAAGCCCAATTAAAAATTAATAAGAAAAGGTAGTCGGCAGGACGGCCTTTAAACTGATCAGTCTCTAACTTTAATGAGTAATTGTATAAGAAGTACAAATTAAGCATAAAATGAAATCCGGTGCGGGCATTTAGTGGATAGAAAAATACAGCTGTTGCCAATCTCCATATCTAAAAATAAAGGATAATTCATTAATTATATTTCAAAATTTTCATGTTTTTGTAAAAAATTACCTGAAACTTTTTAAATACGAGTGCCGAATCCAAAATTAAATAGTGTGGGGGGAATCCGAATTTTCCAACAAGGCTCAAACCAACTGTTAGAGCCAACCAGTATCGGGTGAAAAGCGGCACATTTCTAAACCAATCGCTAAACTCATTAGCCATTTTAACGTGAATGAAATATTTCCTAGCTGGTTTTATTTATTATAATCATTTATTTATATGATAATTACGCCGGAGAAATCTCCACTAACAAGCTTTTGTTCTATGACTTGACACTTCTCGATGACATTTGTTAATTTAAGAAAAAATACGTGTTCTTATGAAATTCGATATCGAAAATAATTTGACGATGGCAAGACAGTATAAATACGTTGCTGTCGTTATCGACCTGTAGATGGCACAGTCGGAAATCGGTAAGGGGCGTCACCAAATATTTAAATAATATAAAGAGGAGGAAAGCAAAATGGCCAATTCAAGCTTATTTTCTCCTATTATTGTTAAATTCAAATAAAAAATCCCTCATTATCCATTTTATTTTCAGAAATCAAAATCATTAAATTACAAAAATAAAATACGCGTGTGTTTTTAATGATAGATATTTGATGTAATAAAAAGCGAATGTGTAGTAGTATTAAAATATATTCCGTGCAAAAGGATAATTAACAGTTTTTTCCGTGTTTATATACATACATATATGTATAATAATAATTGTGCCTGTTCAAATGAGATTTATGGGGGATGTACAAATAAAAAGTAAACATTTACAACCCCCCAAAAAAATGAAATGTACCACCGGCATAACAAACAAACGTCGAATAAAAACAGCAACGAGAAGAACAAAATTAAACAAAATTTGATTCGCTTTTGTTTAATGAAATGAACTACTGGTTAAAATGCTAAACGACGGTTATTTGCCAGTTGAGTAGGATTTCTTGATCTTATATCAGAAGGAATATAATAACCTACTATTACGCAATAAAAAAAAAAAAATTAATAATTATGTGATTTATATTACGACATTGATCTTTTGCCTAATTGCATTAATTAATTAATTTGGCACAGTGCTTATTTTAAAAATAAACTTACGAATATTCTTGTGTAAGAGAAAAGTTAAGTGAAATAATGTAAGTGTTTCTTATATTGTGACTGTGAGTGAGGTGAAGTGTATACCTGTGTAATTTACTAAATAGACATCAGAAGGATCAACATTAAAGTTAATGAGCAGTGAAAATTACTTATAAATAATTGATGACTAAATTTATTAATTTACAATAAAATTTGATTTGTAAGTATTTTTTTAAATTTATTATAAATTTAGTATTCGAGAAGTCCCGACTTCAGAGAATGATAGGTATAGTTTATGAATAAAAATACTCCTGTATTGTCCTTAAAATTTATTGTATTGCATTTTGGTTTGACTTCGTCAAAAAGCGTTTTAAAATATATATCCATCGTATACAGTAGAATGCCATCAAAGTCGATAAAAAAATGGCCGAGTTCCATCATAGTAATATTTCAGGAACTTTATCTAAAAATCATGTTGAATTTGATCATAATATAGGTTAAGAAATAGCCAAGTTCCATACTAATTGTCCTGGAATATGCAACTTCATCTAAAAATCATTTTCGAATCTCGTCATTGTATATAATGTTAAATTTCATCATAATCGGTTTACAAATTATTATGATTTGAATTTTTTAAAATCTGTTCAGAAATAGCAATATTTCTCATGGCCATATGTTCCAGAACTTCAACTAAAAATCATTTTAGAATAATTTACATCGTGCTTGTGGGATCCATGAAAAATACAATTGGTCATCAATTGCTGTAACAATTGCTCGAATAATTTCTTATCATTTGGTCCATCAAATCAGTTCCAAATTTTGTTGAGTTATAAAACAATAAAATATTCTGTTTAATGTAATTTTCAGGAGCGACTACTTTACCGTGGTGCATACTCTAGAGTAAAATAAATGAGCTTTTCCAATTTTTGGTGTGTATGATAACAAGTTAAAAGGAAGAAGTTTAGTTGGAAGAATGTTTAAGACAAGTTCTGTTTGAAATAATTTTTGGGAATATATACGGTTTATTTTTACGCAATATGCGCCATATATGCCAACAGTTCTTAAACCCCTAGTTTTTAATGTTAGTGCTAGCTGTAATGATGTAAACAATTTATCGCATTTCGGTTGGTTACAAAATATGAATATTCCAATATAATTGTTCTACTATTGTTTCTCCAATGTTCGGTAACGCTCTTTAACCATTTTCCTTTCCTAAATCGTGTATTCCACTGAGCGGATAGTCTGTTGAAGAATCATTTACCCAGAATATTTTCATGCCGTGTTTTGCTGGCTTAATATATTGTTTAAAAATAACTCGTTGTTAAATGCTACCAATTGCTCATCTACTGTAATCGAATCGCAGGCATATAACACTTTTTCAAATTTTGATTTATTGATTCCGAAATATCTCGAATTGGAGAGAGTTATGTCGTTGCCTTCTTTCTGATTGAGTAGATCTATATCATCAAATTAATTTTACATTTTCATTATAAAAAAAACAATACTAGAAAAAGTCGGGTCTTATTGGAATTATAGTTTGAAATGTACAATGATATGCATGTGAAGTTTATCCTAAATTTTTCCTAAATAAAAAAAAAAATGGCGTTTAGTATTATTTTAGGAAAAACTTCACACGTCTATATAGAGAAGTGAAGTTTATACTAAATCTTTCAAAATACAAAAAAATGCGAATGTATTGGTGAATTGCAAACATTTAGGCGATTTTAATTTATAATTAGGCCGCTTCATAAAGTTCTAATGAATTATACACCCTCAAATATATCCTGGATTGCACCAACCCACTATGATATATAACTAAGGGGTAATTTAAAGCAACCGTGTTTCCACAAATTCTAAACCACATAAACTTGGTATTTCACTTAGTATTAGGTAATGCTTATCAAACGATTCATGTAAAACCTTAAGGTCAGAATTAACCATATAGAAATCACATACGTCGGACATTTATCAATATAAGCTAAGGCTAAATAATCAGCAAACCCAGTACTGTTACCATATAATTTAAGTTTAAAAATATAGGATTAGTATACACTAGAAATAGCACAGGACCTAACACTGATCCTTGTGGTACTCCAACATCGACAACTCTAAAATCACTAAAAGTATCATTAATTCTGACTCTCACTTTTTTATTATCTAGGTAGGAAGCAAACCACTTGTTTGACATAACCCTAAAACCAATGTCAAACAGAATAGATATAACAAAAGTGTATGATTAACCCAATCGAAGGCCTTAGAAGCGTCAATAAATAAACCTGCACAAATATTAACATTCTTGAAACCGGTATGAATAACATCCAAAAATTCCAACATAGGTGATTCATTCTGATGAACTCTTAGTGTTTTACAGTGATTTACGAGTAGGAATATGGTAACTCTATTTTTACTTGCCCTTTCGAGAACTTTGAGAAGAACTGGTTAGATTGCAAGTGGTTTTTAGTTTCCCTTATCACTACGATCATCTAACAACTCCATGCTCCAAGGAAAAATTGAAAATATGAGCAAGAGCAAGACCGACAAAATCAGCAACAGCTTTCAAAATTTAATTACTAATTACTTCGTTAATATGTTTGTTCCTCTTAACATCAACATTAATCTGGATGGCACATTTATTTAGCACTAGAACTACCGACCGGTCCAAATGATCGGTTATACATTTATTGAATTCAATTTTTTTAATTATTATGTTAATATTTTTGTGGGAATCTGTGGTGAATTTTAATATGACAACAAAGTAATTATGTTAAAATTTATCATAAACTTCTAAAAAAATATTAACATAATAATTAAAAAAATTGAATTCATTAAATGTACAATTCGTCATTTTAACGTGTTGGTAGTTCTAGTGTTAGCCGAGATACTTTTTTTTTGGTATAAAGAACATTTTTTAATGAATGACTTATGACACGATCATTCATACTAGGAAACTCGTAATATTGTTTAAGTCGCTTGATTGTTCTTGAATATCCCTGATGTCTGCCAAGAGGAATAATATGGAATTCCTTTATAACTTCAGTTATGTCTTCTTCGGTTTGGTGCATTGTTGTTCGGGATATAATTTGTAGAATGAGCTTTACCAGCTCATTCTGCAAACGGTAACGAACTATCAAAAATGGAACTATTGAGAGTTTGTGTTATAGTAAACCTCAGATATATCACCAGTATCATCTTAAGCATTTCGTTTCGATTGTGCTCTGGTTACAGCTGCAATTATTTTAGCGGATTCAGATATGTTGAGCATCGTTTAGCAATCTACTCGCAAATGAGATTGGTAGATCTTTTCCTTCGACATCTTGTGATAGAATCGCACCGATTGCGTAATCATTCGCGTCTTTAGTTAGATTGAAGATGTCATTGAAATTATGACGTTGAAGTATAGGACATGAAGTAACGACTCAATGAGCATTCCATTCAAATTCTACATTTTTCGGTAACAATCGACTTGAAGGTTCGGAGATCTTGGAATAATCATCAAGATATACAAAACATATTAAACCATTTAATCTCAATTGGTGCCTTCCTTCAAACCAAATGGCATTCGCAAAAAATGGTAACGACCGGCTTGGGTACTAAACGCTGTCTTTTCTTTATCATCAGCGTGCAGTTTAATTTAATGATACCCATTTGAAAAATCGAGTGTTGTGAAATACATTGCTTTGCCCAGTTGGTCTAATATCTCTGTTATGTTCGGCAGAGGGAAAAATTGATCACTAGTAATGTTGTTTAATCTGTGAAATCCTACAACGAAACGCCATATTCGTTCATCAGCTGAAGATTTCTTGGGAACGATCTATAAAGGAAAGTTCCAAAGCTATTAATTGGTTCGATAATTTTTCCGTTTTGCATCAGCCCCTACCAAATATGTGGAATTTTTGCAAAAAAATGCAAAATCCATGATAAAATTCCACAAATTGCTGAATAGTTGGCTGATATATACATCTTACTACCCCATTAGGCGAACCGACGAGAACGACCTATAACCCTGTTTAGTATTACGTCAAGTTCGACACCCCTACCAAATATATGGAGTTTTTGCAAATAAATGCAAATTTCAATATGCAAAATCCATGATAAAATTCTACAAATCACTGATTAGTTGGCTGATATATACATCTTACTACCCCATTAGGCGAACCAATGAGAACGACCTATAACCCTGTTTAGTATTACGTCAAGTTCGACACCCCTACCAGATATATACATCTTACTACCCCATTAGGGAAATCGATGAGAACGACCTATAATCCTGTTTAGTATTACGTCAAGTTCGACACCCCTACCAAATGAATAGAGTTTTTGCAAAAAAATGCAAATTTCAAAACGCAAAATCCATGATAAAATTCTACAAATCACTGATAAGTTGGCTGATATATACATCTTACTACCTCATTAGCGAAACCGATGAGAACGACCTATAAGCCTGTTTAGTATTACGTCAAGTTCGACACCCCTACCAAATATGGAATTAGTATACTTAGGACGTGTTTGAAGTTTGTAATAATTTTGGTTTTGTAATATTTTTGACAGGAGTGAAATAATTTTCTCTTTCATATTTTGTAATAAGTTTTATTTGTACTAATTTTTTTAGAAATAATTTAACGTAATACGGCTTAATTATTGTTATTGCGCGCTTTTGTTTACGAATATTATTACAGAAGTGTCAAATTTACAAGACACAGTGGCTGTGATAATTTGGTTGCATACAAAATAAAGTCATAATTATTACAGCTGGAATAATTATCACAAAGTTCGGACACGTCCTTAAAATCGTATTTCGAAATTTTAAGTTATAATTTTGTAAATAATTTGTATCCAATATATTTACATAAATCACATTTTATTCCTTAATTATACGTTTAATAATTTACTTTTATTAATTTAAACATTATTAAAAATATTTATAAATTTATTTCTTTATGCAATCGCCTAAATGTATGCATTTTACTAATACAAACTTGTTTTTTAGATGGTATTGTTGTTTTAGGAAAAGTTTAGGATAAAATTCACAGCGGTACAATGATAGGGTATTTAAAATCTTCGGGTGGTAATATTTAGAATAAAAGAAATAATTTAATATTTACATTCAAAATAGCCGCATCATAAAAGTGGTTGAGGTTTAAATTTTGAGAAAATTATCTATAAAATTCACGATTTTTCTGTTAAAAAGGTTAGTGACTAAAACAAGGAATAATCTTGTACACAAATTTTGGGTGTAGCTTTACGGGCTTAGGAAATATTACATGGATTAAGTTATAGAATGGAGAAAATTAATAAAATTAAAAGTTTAGGTCGATTTAGGTTGTTTTTGCAGGGAACCGATATGAAATAAAATGTACTAAAGGCATTAATGTTTTTTAAATGGAATTTTTAAAAAATTAGGGTCTGAGCCCGGTCAAATTATTTATACCTGGAAAATTTTGCCTTTTATAACTATAGTATCAACCTATAATAAAATGCTATCGGGTAAGAAAAAACTAAGATTTAAGTCGTGTTTTTTTATTCGCTCCGGATAGCTGCTATCGAGAGCCGTCATTTTTATACGCCTAAATTTAAATTTGACGCGCTATTTATTGGTAAACTAAACTTATTTAACATCAAACTATCATTTTTAATTCAATTGTTTACCAAAAATTTCAAAATAAAAGATATTTGGCTCTACCTATTTATACGGAGCGCTATCGGGAGCCATTTTTTATATGACGGCTCTCGATAGCAGCTATCCGGAGCGAATAAAAAAACGCTACATTAATTAATTTACTAAATAAATTACTTTTTTGGTATAGAGTTTTTTATTTTTGCAGACCTGAATTCCATTGCGAATAAAAGTTTGTCAGTCAAAATAAAGGGAGATAAAAATATAAAATCGGTGGTTGTGTGAAAGAAACACAAAACGAAGTCAGTCAAGATTTGACTTACATCAAATGTGTGTTTGTATTAGTGGATCGCCATAATTATGGTCAAAAATTATCAAATCGAGATCATTTCAACTAACACATCTGCATAAATATTGTGTTCGATGAAAAATATTTCTCGCACACACTAATAATTTCAATAGCATGGCGATTTTAAGGTAGAGACTTTTTAATTTTTCATTATATGACGGAAAATATTCGAACAATAATAATTCTGATATGAGTATTAATAATAAATAATTTTTTAGATAATTTTGAGATGTGAAACAATCGAATTTAATTTGTTTAATAATTGTTGGTTATGTTTATGTCTGATGTCAAAATTTAACCATAAAATCTTAAAAAAAAAATGCTTTTTCTTTGTCACTCTAATGGATTAGTTTTTTTTGTCCTGTTTTGACTTGAAGTCAGTTCAGTCAATTATTCATAGTGGAATACAAATTTTAAGCTTTACTAAATAAATTAAACAGTGCCATTATTCTGGTTTTCCCGGGGAATTGGGAATATGATTATTGTGACTTTTTTTAGTGTGCTTTGGTATTATTTTTTCCAAAGCATACTGTGGCGATTAATATTTTTCCAAATTTGGGGAAAAAATAATTCCATTTTGAGAACAAATATTTCCCAAAATGATAAAAAATATCATGATATCACTTTTGGCAAGAAACGCACTCATTTTTCATAACAAAAAAATCAACTTTTTTCTGATTTTTTGGGTTCCAGCTGTCAATTTTGGATTTATTTTCTTTGGACGTGTTCGAAGTTTGTGATAATTTTTTTTTGTAATAATTTTGACAGGAGTAAAATAATTTTCTCTTACATATTTTGTAATAAGTTTTATCTGTACTATTTTTTTTAGAAATAAATTAACGTAATATGGCTTAATTATTGTTACTGTGCCCTTTTGTTTATGAATATTATTACAGAAGTGTGAAATTTACAAGACGTAAATAATAATTTATACATATTTCGAATTTTTGTCTGAGAACACAAACACAACGAAACTCAAACTAAAATTATTTGTGTCTTCAATATTTGGTTAAAACCAAATAGTTTCAAATGAAAATAATTTATAAAAAAAGAATAATTAAAAAATAAAAACATTTAATTAAAAACCTGACGACAAAACCAGTTCATTGAATTTTACAAAGCGATTTAAAACAAAATGTGACATTTAAAATCAATTTATCATTTTTTATCAATTTTGGTTGTTCAAACGGGTTATATGTACAGTATTACGAAATGAAGTTAGGCTGGGATAAAATATCATAATATTTTTTATCATTTTTACCCGATTTAACATGCCATTTTATCATGTTCATGTCTTTACTAAATTAACTACATACTTGTTACTGTTCTACCTATTTTGTCATGAGTAGCTACAAGCAGTCAAAATTCTCCGCTATAGGTCGTATTTGATATAAATTTATAATAATAAAGCTAAAATATGTTTTTTAAATGTTTATTTTAATATTTTATTACCATAAATTAAAAAATTAAACCAGTCGTATTATTTTTTGACTAATATCGTTTAAGTACTTGCAGTGGTCGATTGGAAAGCCACTAACATAAACATGGATGTGTTTAGTAAAAACAGTGTTAATACAATTGGAATTTTTATTGGAATTTTGAGTGAAATATATTTGTGATTCCTATTGTTTGGGAAGTTTTGCATTCTCGATAAATAACAAGAAATCGTAAGTCCTGGGGTTTTTGTAAAATGCGACCAAGTTAAATTGGTAGATTTTTTGTCGACGTCTTACCGGTTCTTAATGTTTGAGAAATTTTGCTTGCATTCGCGGTGAAATAACAAGAAATCTTAAAAGTCCCATGGAATTTGTTCAAGAGGCGAATACATTAAATTATAAGCTTTACGTTTAATATATCGAATGGGCCGTGTACCATTTTCGTATACGTTATTCCTATTCCTATTGTTTGAGTAGTTTTCCATTCGCGATGAATCACAACAAAACTTCTTAAAAATCATAGATTTTGTTGCAAAACTACTCAAACATTAAAAATCGATATGATCGATTTTAATATAAATATGAATATTTTGGTACATTTTTTTGGCGATTTCCGGTTATCTTTGCCCAAAGCGCCCAATGCTAACCGGTTTTGGGCAAGTTTTTTTTTTGAAAAATGTACTCATTTCTATGAATGTTAAAATTTTAAAAATCGCCAAAGCGGCGGTTTGGCGGCATCCTCTAAGGCATAACACGAATTAAAATAATATTTAAAAAAATTGTTGTATTTAAAAAACTGGGGGACTATTATGAAATTTTTTTCGAAATTGAGCTATTATGAAATTATTTGACGTGCTTTTTTTTACGATTATATCGAAAATTTTCCTATTATGAATCTAAAAATTTGGCGACCACACTTTGTTTTCGATAAAGTCGAACAATATGTGACTGCTCTTGAGTGTCGAATGCATGCGCTTGTACAATGATAAATTGTGAGATGTTAAAATTTCAGTTATTCAGTTCGTAACGTACATATATTTTAATTTTAAATTTTTTTGTTATTTTTCCGCCTAATTAATAAATTAATATTAATTTTTTTTTTAATTTGTTTTGATATTGTCCAATGGAATGTTATAATAGACCCTCTTGATTTTATGGGATTCTTTTTCTTTGGGGGATTTTTTGCGATATCGCCACCAATCTGTTTGTATAAACATGTAGTTTTCGGACCATGTTGATTTAAGGCTTAAGATTTGGGCCGAGTTCAGTTTAAGTTCAGTTGGGGTTGAGTGCGTGGTTCGGCTGAGGATTTATTTGAGTTAGAGCTTAGGTTGAGTCGATTTGAGTTCATGTACACAGGTCATTTTCGGACTGTGTTGATTTGGGGGATGGAGCTGCGGGCATTGAGTTTGGGGCTTAGTTAAATATTGAGTTGAAAGTTGATATGGAGTTGAATTGTTGATTGAGTTGAGGATTGGGTTGAGGGTTCATTTGATGATTGCGTTGGGAAAAGGTTTTAGGTTGAGTTGGAGATTGAGTTGGAAGTTAAGTTGAAGATTGAGTTGGGGTTGAGTAAGTGATTAAGGGGTTCAGTGATTGATTGATTTGGCAGTTGAGTTTTAGATCAGATTGAGTTGGTTTGGGGAGAGTTCACATTCATACGAATTTCTAAATACTTCAAATTGTACTCAATTTAATTCATTGATTGATTGGAGCGAATGGCCTTGGTTTTTCTCCCGGTGATGGCTGAATCAACCGCATACCCTCTTTACATATTATAACAGAATCGTAGGACTGGAATGGTCACCTAGACCCCTAGGCACCAAATTAAAAATAAAATAAATTAATAAATTAATTAGCTAATGACTTCCAGGAACCTAGTGTAAACTAACTTAAAATAACTTTGGAGTGCGTTAAACAATAACAGCTTAAAGAGATCCATACTAAATTAGAAATTAAATAACTAGAATTTTAATCAGTAATTAGTAATTCTTTATTAGTATATGTCAAACAGTTCTACTGATTTTAAATGTTGCTCATTGAGCCATTCTAGTACAAACTAGCATTTCAGAGAACAGCTCAAAATACAACTAAATAACTTCAACGGCCATTCCCGTGCTAAGGAAAAAATCTATAATAGCCAGACAATAGGTAGATAAAATAGCGATGAATTAACCCCAAGTATTGGCCACCCTCCATTAAAAATTAATACAGCCAAGCTGTTGTACTCTATTCGCTTTTTCTATAGGTTATTTTTAAGCCAAGAGAAAGAGGACACAGAAAAACTGGCGCATAATTCTTTACCTTTCACTCTTCAAACTTCTTCTCCATCCAATATCATTTATCTTAATTAACAAATTAATTAATAGAAAACAATTCTAATTTTTCTAATTTTCTTTGGAAGATCTCATTGATAATATCCCATACCTTGTATTATACAATATATTTCGATCTGAGCTTATGTTCATATCGGATTCGTCTCGCAAGAATTTTATAAGTTGTTCAGCTTCCGGAGCGCAAATTTAATATTGAAATCTCCGTTTATAATTATCGGTAGAAGATGATAGTTGCTTTGGAGAAATCTTTTCTCCATCCTTTCCCAACTTGACCATGTTTTCGACAGCTTTATTCGTCGAGATATATGTATATCGAAAGTAGCTGATTTTCATTCCGATGTGTTGTGCAGTTACCCTCATAAACATTGTGTGGTGGTCGGTTGTTTCCAAAAGGGGAATGACTTAAATTTTACGACTCTCTTGAATAAAACGCAGCTTTCGAAAATGGACATTCTCAATAGGGAATTTAGCGTCCCTGCGTGGTCATAACAGTTAGGTCGAGGTTGTGAGATGCGAAACTCTTACAGTTGGATGTTTAAAATAAGACGACATTGTTACACTTACAAAACCTCATTACATCTGGAGCTTTACTTAACGGGTTTGGTGAGTTGTTAAACCACTCTTCGATGTTGTTCGATGAAATTGTTGTCTTGGTTTTTTGTCGTATGAGTAAAATGTCTCGTTATAAGTGCCACATGATGCAGAAATCGTAAAGGAAAACGCAGGTACGACAGGAAAATGATTATACGAGTAGTTAGATGAAAATTTTTAAAACTATATATTCATGGTGGATTTACGAGGTCGGTTTTTCTTAACCAATCAAATCACTTTTTGTTGGTTGGGGTTTATTTCCGTACTGCGCTTCTCAACCAATCAATCACTAAAATAGCCAACAAAAAATTTTATGTGATTGATTTTTTAGGGGCATTTTAGGAACTCGAAAAAAATACTCTATAGGGTAAAACTTCGACAGATCATGTGGGTTTATTTATCAAGCATCACTTGTACCAAGTATGTGTATTATTATTCTTCAAAACTATGTAGGTTAGTAGAGTTCTATCAAAATGCTAATGGAAAGCATTTTTTCCGGTTCGCGCAACTGGTCAGTGAAGGTACTCAATAAGTTTATATGTCGATTTATCTAAAACAAATAACAAATAAATGTTAAACTCTATTGAATTTTTAAATAATATTGTATATTACAAATGTTTTGATAATACCTAAAAATCTGTAAATATCACGTGAAAATTTAAAATAGTAAAAAAAACCTGGCTACACTGCACGAAATGTGATAGTTCAATTTTGGTACGAATTAGCCAATATTAAAAACAAACATTTTTGCAAACAATTAAAGAATTTACAAATTTTCGAAGTAGCAATCAATTGTTCAAGTGTTAGTGAATTATTTAAATTGAAATTATATGGGAATCAAGTTGAGGGAAATTACAAAATTTGTGTTCAAAACAGGCGATTTTTTTTAAAATAACACAGAACGTAAACAAATAACCGAAAATTTATCATTGTATTCCCGCCATATTAATTCATGCGCGAGATTTGTCAAATTTTCATTAGCATTTTGCACGAACTCTACGTTGTGTTTAGGATTTGCAAATTTACCGAAAATTTGATTTACATATTTCAGTTGCTCGAAGAACTGAAAATACTTTGTATTTGTTTTTGTCAAAATAAACCACAATTTATGTAGCGTTAGACAATGTCCCAGTAATTAAGAATAATGGTTGGATAGACCTCTGTTTCCCTAACTGGAAAATTAATTGTTCCCCTATTTCCTCTGTAGAAGGAAGAAGCTTTTCTGGGCATCTTGCAAACTAAATCGCACATGCACTTTTTATGATTTTCAACACGAACCTCCCTCGCTGTTGGAAGCAAAATGTGGTGGATGAGGTGAAATAAAATGGCTGCTTGACCATCTGTAAAGAAACAGAAATTTATTTATTTATATATATTTTACTGTTTATAAATTACATTATTTCTACACATTTAACTAAATATTTAATTTAGGACGTGTTCGAAGTTTGTGATAATTATTCCAGCTGTAATAATTATGACATTATTTTGTATGCAACCAAATTATTACAGCCACTACATGTTGTAAATTTGACACTTTTGTAATAATATTCATAAACAAAACCGCGCAATAACAATAATTCAGCCGTATTTACGTTAATTTATTTCCAAAAAATTAGTAAATATCGAAGAGAAAATTATTTCACTCCTGTCAAAATTATTACAAAAACAAAATTATCATAAACTTCGAACACGCCCTTAAAATAACTTACAGTTTTTGGATAAACATACATATTTAGGCTTTCTTTCATTGAAATTTTCGCGTTTTAATACATACAGCAAATTCTGGTCATGTGTTCCTTTTACTTTCTCCTCAAGCATGGGGATGATCTTCACCAAAAATTACGGGAATGAATTGATGATACTAGGGACGTTTGGATACATCTTCTTAAAATCCATTTCAATCTTGAAATATCAAATGATTTATTACGACTCAGTTTCACAAACACGTTTACCAAACTTACCAATTTATAACCTAACGGTTTCCTACATTGTGGCCATCTTCTAAATATCTTTTCCGTTGTTGCCCCAGAATTAATCAAAGTGTTTCGTACTTTATTAGTGTTAATAACAAATAAAATAAGATAAAACGTAAATTTAAAAAATAATTACATTCAACCGTTGTCAGAGCCAATTTAATATTGTAATCTTATTTGTATTCCAAGTGGTACGTAATATTAAAAAAAAAAAAAAAGTTGCGAATGTTCCGGATCTATGTACAATAAAACTTCGAAATGGATGCCTGCATCTAAAAACAGTAAACAATGTTAAAAACAATGAATAGGTCAAAGAGTCTGCTTGTGATTTCACGATGTTTGATTTAGTTATTTCTCCTTTAGATAATCCAATTTTGAATAAAAATTAATCCATTCAAGAAGTAAATAACACAAAAATACAAATAAAATGGCACTTCACTTATTTAATATAACACTCACTTACTTCACAGCTTTTTCAATTTTTATTCTGACAAGTTACTTCACATGTGCGGCTGGCTATTAAATTAGTTGAATTGTTTTAAAATCAATTTCGACGATCTTACAAGAATAGTTGTGAATAAGACAAAACTTTATAAAACTTACCGTGTTGCTTGTCAATTTTACAATAATTTAAAGTAAATTTACTAAATGTTTGTATTTTTCACAAAAATTTGACAAATTTATAAAAAAACATTTTCATTTTTATAGTATTATTGTTAAAATTGAAAATCGTATCTTTTAACGGTACAATTTTTTTGTACATTTTATAGCAAGAATCCATATCTACATATGTTATATTTTAACTCACGGAACTAGAGGGTAGTTTTAGGCATTAAAATTCTCAGTTCCAGGGGTATTAAATGTGCAGATGATAACGACATCTAAACCTCAAAAGTTCTAACTATAACACAGTTTAAAAAAAAAACGTAAATTTTCTTAATTAGTTTTACAAAAATAATTATTGTAGACTGTCATTTTTTCCAATTTTTTTGTTAAATAAATCTTACAAAAATTTTATTAAATCTATTTGTATTTTGTGATAAATAAACGTACATATTTTGAAATAAAATGTAAAAATATCGAAATAAAATTTAAAAAAATGTTATTAAAATTACAAAAATAATCTGTAACTCAAAATAATTCCGAAATAATTGGTTTCAAACCAATTTACAAAAAAAAAAATTGTTAAATTTAGACAAATTTATTACATTGATAGAAATTCAAATAAATTTTACAAAATTGACGATTTTTTATTAAATTGACAATTTCGTTTTGTAAGCACTTTTACAAAAATAAATTTTTTAAATTTAACCTTAATATTTTTTTTGTGTGAATGTATTACCGAAAACTCAATCGATCACGATGAGATCTAAAATGTTTATTTTTAATTCAACTGTTTAACTATTTTAAGTAATAAATAAACAAATTAGGTGAACTTATTTTTTCCAAAGTGAATTAACTGTAAAATTTTAACAAATTTCACAATATGAGTTATCACCTTTTAAATCTTTGCCATATTCAATATATTCATAATTTTTTGTAAGTATATGAGTAAAAATGAGTCAATGTAAAATAGAGAGAAAAATAAAAAGAAAAAATGCCTTTTGACAGAAGTACTCTTCAAATATATTAGTGCTCGTCACGAGCATTTTCGTATTTGCGTTTTTCGTAATTTCGTAAACTTGACGTCTCTTCTGATTGGTTCAAATTCTTTCTCCTAAATAAGCAAAAACGTCAAAAATAAACATGCTCACAGGCTACTTATTTCCGTAAGAATGTTTTTCAACATGAGTTAAAATCTTAAAATTATAGATTGAAGCTAGACAAATTTCCTAAGTTTTTTTGAAAAAAAAACAAACAAATGTTGAAATATTGTTCATATATTTTGTAAGAAGAGGTACAGATACAATTTTTTGTTGTGATTATTACAAATGTTTATTAAATGATTTTTATTAAAAAGTTAATTGAAATAACTTCCTGCTAAGCAAAGCCGGTAAATTTTTTTGTGAATATCAAGTACAAAAATAAAAACACAAATTAATAGAAAATTCGTATTTATTAAAATTAAAATATTTTCATACGTTTTAAGATAGTTTCTTGTAGACTAGGTAGTATTTTTTCATTAACACTCAGTTAAATCTGACATATTTTAGCTGTTAAATAATGGATCTTCTATGATTACTTGTGATTTTTAATAAATAGAAATAAATAAGAATGCAAATTTTGGGCAATGGGCAAGATTGTCTACAGCTCATTTTCATTTAATTTATAATTCACAAAAAAAAACAATATTGAAGGCAATCAACAGTAAAGTACATACATATAAACAATCAATTAATTTAATTTACTCCAAAAAATCACTAGTAATCAAAGAAACAATTTTAAATCCAGCAATAACCGTATACGCTGAAGAAATGAAGAAATTACGAAAATAAATAGTCTGTGAGCTTGTTTATTTTTGACGTTTCTTGCTAGGGTTTCCCCTAATTTAAACCAATCAGAAGAGACGTCAAATTCGAAAATCCTTGTGACGAGCCTTATTATGCTTCTGGGTTCATTTATGAGGTTACTCCAGTACAATACTTTTTGTGGGGCCTGAGTAAAATGTATACACATACAAATTTCCCATAATAGGAATTAATATATTAACAAAATTTTTTAATGGTTGTGTCCAGCTATCATCCAATAAGTCTAATGTCGAGTTCTATGGAATTTTTCAAATAATGAAATTTTAAACGTGTCCTATAGAACTTACAAGCAAATTTATTTTGTGATGGAAACAAAACAACAGTTTTTTTAGATGTGAGATTAGCTGTCAGTAGAAATTTTGTTTATATTATTAATAAAGAATATTTTAAATAGAAACTATAAACTTTTGTGGCTAAGAAGTCGAAAAAAATATAAACAATTTTGTAATTTTTATTCATGAATAGCATATTACAAATCTGGAATTTCGTTTGTTGTTGTTATTATTATCATAATTGACATTTATAATTTTGCTGGAAGAAAGGTGGGGGTAAATTTGTCAAAATATCTCAATTTATCAAAATTGATTTACATCAAAAAAAACATCAATAATATTTTCCCATAGTACACACAAAATTGCTGTAAATCATTTTTTCTTGATTTACAGCAATTTTTTTTGGTGCCATAGAATTCCACATAAGCATTCCTCTGCCTAAAGGAAAGATATTCGACATTTGTATTAAACTGAGAATGAAAAATTACCTAAATGACAGTCGGGTTGCTAGATGATTAGTAATTAGCTTTCGTGAACGATGCTGTTCGACTTGGCAAATACATTATAGTCTCGCATGTAAAGCTCAATTTATCGTTACTCTCACTTTAAGATTTCTGTTCAACCATATATTTTTAGATACTTAGATGTAAAAGTTACAAAACCTTTTTAATCCTTTACTGATATGAAGGTTTTTTTGTATAAGGAACCTGAAAATCATCGTAAAACAAGTTTTTCGATGACAGATTTTACGTGGCCCTCCTTTCAAAGTTGTCAAATAAACGATGTCCGTAAGGCATGTGACCTAAGCTAAAAATGTAATGGAATTAAAATTTTTCAATTTGTTGTCAAAGTATTTGTTTCGAGATTTTGGTGGGCAAAATCTGCCGCGAGTATATTCTGGTACGTCATTATTCTGAAGTAGAAGGTATAATTCATAAACAGTTTTACTGTGATGTAAATATTTTCAAGCTTTTATTTGGCAATTTTAAAATAAGTCCACCCAAACGATACCAGTATAAAACTTATAAAAAGAAAGCAACAACTTAAAGTTAGATTTTTCTTTGACCTACAAATATTTTTCATATTAAATGCTATTTGAAAATCAAGAATCTAAGTAATTCATTGGACCAAAAGAATAAGATTTGTGTTTGATAGGCAATACTTTACTTTAGGGGTGTCGGTGCTTTGATAAAAAATAATTATATTAAGGCTTGGCGGTTTATTAACATGAAAGGACAAGCGTTAGTCTGGTATTTGTACATTTGAATTTTCTATCACAGAGCACAATACATTTATTATAGTTTTGATTTTATACCAAAAAGGCTAAGCAATACAAAACAGCGTCTATATTATGTATATCAAAACGTGTTTGTATAAAATCTAAAATTTAAAAGGATGTTTAAAATTGGTCTAAACAACAATGTATATGAAATATAAAAATCAATGAACCACAAATTGTACAGCAACAACATACATATAATAATATTTCTAGATACCATAAATGTTGTACCAAAAAATTAAATCCATCCCAATCCATTTTGTCAATATGTACGCAAGAAAAAATAAAATTCAAACCGAACTTTTCTTATTTACAGAGGCCAAAACATCAATTTCTATTCATTTCGAGATTTTATTGTGGAGATCATTAAAAACGTACACCCAACAGATACAAAAAAACTGTATTGTTTACATAAAGTATTCTATGTAGCACATATTACGAGTTTGTATACGTAGAAAGAATAGTTGTATTTGTGTTACGTTACAACCTTATATAGTTTGGGAAATTTTATGTTTTTCATAGACATTGGTAAATATTTGTTATCTTATAAGTGTTCATTCGATTTACAATTAAAATTGTTTATGCATCGGTGATCCTGATATATAGTAACTACACATATATTCTCTAAATCTAGATGTATATAATATGAAAACAATTTTGTGGTTGAACATTTATGTAAATTTGAAAACATACTTCAATCAATAACGCACCTAATTATCTCTATTTAGATGTAGCAAAATTTAATACTACTTAACATAATAATAACTATAAATTATGATAAGTTTCTTATATTTATGATATACATAATTTTTAAGTACCTATTAAACTTAATTATATTTATAATGTGTTACATCCGTTTTATAAAGCAATTAAATCATATAAATTTGTATATAAAAAAGCAACAGTTATTTTATGGTGTTTTCACACCAAAAAGCATAAAATGTGCATATATTAATTTTTAAACAACATATTACGTGACATGTCATAATTATAATTTATGTGTTAAATGTTAATGCAAGAATTTTTATGTTAAACGCTACTGGCACGAATTTTTTATTTGGTCTAATGTATGTGAAAAAAAGATTATGTGCGATGTGGAAAATATTTTAGAACATGTAATTTTCATTGATGTAATGGACATTTGTGGAATTAGATATTCCATACCATTTTTTTCAACAGATTCAAGCAAATTAAAAAAACTTGAATATGTTAAACTTGAAGATGTTTGTCTTTGGCACTGCTTCCCAATGGGTTGGTACACGCTCTGTAGGATTGATTGCAGTGAGTTTTGTTTTGTCCCCTTACATTTTACCAAAATCAAATAAAAATACAGGCACTCATTGTGTTTTATTAGTCGCATAAATTAGTAAGTCAACGTCTGAACTGATTAATATTTAAAAATGGAGATAAAATTCTCTATAAAATGATTGTTTTTGTTTTAAATATTAATTAGTTCAAACTTTGACTTACTTACTTAGCGCTAGAACTACCGACCCCTCAAAATGACAAATTTACATTTATTGAATTCTTTTTTAATTTATTATTATATTAGAATTATTTTAGAAATCTATGATTTCTTTTAATAAATGTAACACTAAAGTAATTATATTAAAAATCATCAAAAACTTCCAAAACAATTCTAACATAATATAGCGTTATGGCAACAAAATTGAACATTTAGTTCGATTTCTCGATTTTGTTATTTAAATCTAAAAATAATAACATTAACGGTGATTTTCGGTAAATGCAAAAAAATTAGGTTCTCGATTCTCCATTTTTTGTAAAACCAAACTAATTTGTCAAATATGTTAAAAATAACATAAGAAGATTAAAAACTCTAATTTTTATAATTTTCAACTAACATTTTTTGCGTCTTTACTGATTTGCCAAAGTTTGATGTTGAACCTTCAAAACTATTTTATATAGTCGTACTTCAAATTCTGCCCGACATGCTTTCAAATTTTTTTTTTTTTAATTTGATTCATAGTTACAAAATTCCTGTCCCTGTGGAGCAGACTAATAAAATACCAGCTCACCTCAATTTAATCATAAAAAATGATGTAATCGAAAATGATTAATTGTGCTTATACGAATAATTTAGTAAAGTATACCCGTTCTTTAACTTCTAGATTTTGGAAAGTTCGTCATTTTTCGCTTAGATGTTACCACACCCAAAAACTCCTTTGCCGATTTGGATTATTGGACTATCCTTGAACCAGTAGGAGAAATACAACAAAATCGATTTTCTATGTTAAGGTATAGCAAAACATCTGTCGTAAACTCCTTTGCCACTTATATCCTAGATTTTGAAACGTTTCAATCATATACGGTTAGAAGTGACCCTCGATTACTCCCTTACTAATACGTATAACGCAAAAGTGCTTAAACCAAAGCGTTGTGGATATGATTGAGACGGCTAACGATAAATACCATAAACAGGGCTTTTGTTTGTAAATGATCTATCTACGAGAATTTCTTCATTTAAACTAATAAAATTCCTCATTATTGGACATATAGAACCGGTGAATATTGGAGAGGATTGCTATGGCAATTTCATTCTAAAAAGGAAAATTTAATTTTAAAATATTTTGGAAAAAGTAGATTTCAATTCAAATTTAAAAATTAAATTTCCATATTCCAGAATATCTTAAAATTCAATCTTGTTTGTTTGTTTGTTTCTATCTCTGCAATATTTTCTGGGGCTCAAGGCACTCCCAACTCTTTTGCAGTCCGATTTTTACGTCATACCTTACGCAGTAGCCAAATCGAGGACGTACGGCTATAGACCCTTTTTCGTTTAAACCACCTGCACATTGCATTGCTTCATGCCAAGCTATAGTGCTGACATGAAAGGTGGGTCGGCCCATGGATTCCGCACTCTCAACAGGGGGTCATAGATGTGTTCATCTTCATCACCGATCGTAATCAGATGATGAAAAATCCCTTTTACATCCCGCCCCTATAGGGATTCGAACCCGGTACCTCCCGATCCAACCGCCGCAGCTTTAACCACTGCGCCGTTTGCTCGGTAAAATTAAATCTTCCTTTCCAGATTTCAAAATTGAACTTATTTTATTTCATTTAAAGTTGGGAACTATTCCATTTCTTCATTTGGGAGTTATTTCATTTACAAAGGGAGTTATTTCGTTTTAAAAGTAGGGATTATTTTCATAATGAAATAACTCCACATTAAAATATCAAATTAAGGTCCCAACCTATTTCATTGGAAGATATTTCACTTTCCTTCTATAAATCCTAGACGGCTGCTAAGAAAAACATCACATTACACTTATTTTTTATGACAATAGTTATTTCAAGTGACTCCTTACCGGAAAATCTAACAATACAAGAAAAGAAATTTGTCTACGGTTTATAGAAGGTATATTAAAATTCGACTGTTGTTTGGCATGAGAACGGTACGGGTAAGGGGTTTGGGCCCTTAAACGAATCAAAGGAAAATCTAAAATTATTTAATTAACTTTATTATTTGGAACTTCAGTGAATGTCATTGCAAAGCAGTTTTCTCGCGCTGAAATATTTATTTGTTTTGTTCATGAAAGAATTTTCGAGACTATTGAATGATTAGTTAACGAAAGTTCCGTCTCACACCGAAGTTGACCTTCATAATTTTGTATTATAAGAAGAATCTGGAATATAGTATACTCCTCAGTATTCAAGAAATAAATTAATATATAGAGAAACTAACCTAAAGGGCTTACTAAAAGTGTATTGCTTTGGTAAAAATGAATTATATTTAGCTGTGGATTTAAAATTTCCCAAAGCAACTCACGAACATTTAGTAGGCCCAAATTTATGAACTGGATAGAAGATTAATTCTCGGATTAATCGTCTTTTGCATTTTATGAACGACAATAAACAAGAAAAGTAATCGGCGGATTTTTTTTTATCCTCTGTTTTATCTACTGATTTTAGTGATTGAATCAGAGACTAAAAAAATTTGTTTTTGTTTTTGACATTTCAAATGTGATATTAGTACAAACGAGACATTTTTAAAAAAGAACGTTAATTATTAAAAATGGACTCAAATTGAAGAAGAAAATGTCAAATTCGGAAATTGAAATTTTATTCTCCTGTGTAGAAAAATATAAAAAAATATTGATGTGTAAAAAAATCGACGCGGTTTCTAACAGATTGAAAAATGAAATATGGAAAAAAGTTACAATAGCTTATAATTCACAAAATATTAATAAAAAAAGTGAAACACAGCTACGCAATACTTTCAGAAACAAATTAGATGAATTTAGAAAACAAATAGCGGAAGAAAATGGTGAAAGGTTCAAAACGGGCGGTGGCCCTTACAAAGTCAAATTGAGTGAATCAAATCCTCTATATTCTTTTGTGCAAGCTTCTGTTCGCCTACTTCAAAATATTGATTCCTCAGACGTATTATTTGTAGTACGTGATTTATAATATGTATATTAATTCATTTCATCAAAGCATTGCTTCAATATTTTGTTTGTTTCAGGACGATGATGTAAACGACGAGTATTTCGAAGTCGAAATGCTCGATGACGAATTAATGGATTATGCAGAATCCGGCCAAAACCATCACACAGGTTTAGAACCTGAAATAACAATTCATTCAAATTTTTTGTTTACATTTTATTTTCAATTTACCGATAAATGTAATCAAGATTTTTTTCATTAGTACATTATTTAATGCATTATTAATTATTTAATGCATTTGTTAGCATTATTTCTGTAAAATATCGAGTCTTAACCCCGCTGAATTTAACAAGTATATACTATACTTAGATAGTTAATATGTACTTAGTTGAATTATTTGTGTTAGTTTTAATAAATGAAATATTATCGATTACTGATATGTTAAATTTAAAATTAGTTATTCATCGTTCTGTCAATTAATATGTTGTCCTTTTAGGTGTGTTTTTTTAGAGGTTTTTGTTTAATTTGGGGGGTAATTACCCCTCTACCACTCCTTGTATCCGCCCATGCTTATTGATAATTACTAAATATCAAGGAAATTAACATAAAATTTTTCAATAGAGTTATGTAGAGATTGCCGGGCGAATGGTAGGGCTACTTTCAAATCGATTTCACTAGTTACATTGTGTAATTACTGTGAATATTATTTCATAGATGATGATATTGTGGAAAAAATTTGCAAAATCTTTACTGGAGAAAATATTTGTGGCTTCAAATAACCAGCTTTAACACCTAATTTGAGCTTATTTGAATTAGGTTGTCATGCTCATGTCAAAATTTGTATTCGCTGTATCACCTTTTCCGTTTTTAATTAGCAGACTTTTATGATGTTTGCAAACCTTTTAGTGCTTGGTTTTATCGCCCTATGTTTCTGTTTCCAATATTTGTTTGCCTCGATTTTAACGTTTTCAACTGTTAGTTCATTCATCCTTTTTATTTCTGATTTAAGTGTATTTGTCTGATTAATAACAGTGGGCCATATTCCTTTAATTCTTTTGAGGCAGGTTATCAATTGGGATTTGTGCTTGTACAGATTTTCAATTGTTCTGTTGGTGAATCATTCCATTTTGTTTTGCCTTCTTATTTTAGTTCTGCTCATTCTCAGCGTATCAGCTCTGTGATAAAGAATGGGTGCTTCTAGTTCCTGGTCTTTATGATTTCTATCAATAAAAATTATGTTGTTTTGCCCGGTTTTTTAAGTTGTCAGGCTCTAATTTTTTAAATAATATACATTTTTGTGACAGCACTTTATTATTACCGGAACAGCAAATTGATATTATATAGAGTTTGTTCGTATTCTTCAGGTTTAATCTGACTATTATGGTTTGAATGCCTAAGATGTGTTAACGTTTTTATTAAAAACGCAACGCACGGAGACTAAATAAGGAAACTCTTTGTAGTTTCGTGTAAACATCTTAAACATCTGACGTACACGCAAAACTAAAGCTAAATTTAGCAAGTAAATATTATTTTAATTCGTCAGAACCAACTTTGATGTATTATTCAAAATGAAAGTATATAAACATTTTATAATATTTTTGCTTTTTTCATTGAGAAACTTGAAGCTAAAAAACACCATTTTTACTATGGATTCCTATGGAAATCAGTGAAAAGTTGTACCATGAAAAAAGCTTCTAAAAAATACGTCATGATTATTATGGCTCTATATAATCTAGAAGGCTCTGCCATAATTCGTTTATTTTTTTTCACACGGTGAGACCGACTGAAAACTCAAGAAAATAATACAAAATCAAAATGAAGGAAGTTGTTGATGAAAACAGTATTAATTTATTTAACGACGGCTGCAAACTAACGTCTTGCGCAGATCTTTCGAAAAAATCACAGAAGAAGACATCGAAAAAACCAAAAGTCGTGTCACAGTGGTCCAACGATGATGTTTTTAGGCTGATTGCCTGCTTGAAGAAGCATCCAGGAGCAACAAGCAGAAAAGAGCAAAAGTGTGGGATGAGATGTCAGCAAATGATTTTGGTTCAAAGTTTGGAGACGGCGAACTATTGGCCAAATGGTCAAATATTCGCATTCAATTTCGTAGCTATGCAAGCAAAAAGCCAAAATCCGGCGAGGCAGCGCCTCCTTCGATTAATTGGAAGTTTTACGCAGCTAGTGTGAGCAAACCGCTTCAGCAGAATCCAATTTAATGAGTATTGGTTTTTAAATAGTTTTCATACACAGAATTATTCATTTTCAATGTAACAAATTTTGTATTGAAGAGAGCGACAGCAGTATTGGAAATATTCCGGTACCTTACATTTCTCCGGCTCCAAGTATTTCTCCGGCTCCACGTATTTCTCGAAAACGACAACTTTCCGCATCAACTGTGAGAAACCTTGAAATCTGCGGTGGAGTCATTCAATCAATAATTCAAAATAACAGCCACAGCACAGCGACGAATTCGAAACATTTGGGAAATTTCTGGCCAACGAATTGCGTTCGCTAGACGATATTGCAATGGCACGCTGAATCAAACATTAGATGAATCGATATTTCCTGGATGTTGTTGATGAGGAACATGCAAAAATGCAAAACGGACAATTTATTATTTTTGAAGATATCCAACAGAGCACTGAAGATTAATATTATAATTAATCATTTATTTTTTAAGTTTTTCCTAATAATAACTCAAATAAATAATAATCTTAAAAAAATAATTTGTTTGAAGGGTTAAATGTTGCTATACTGAAATTGTACCTCGCCTGCATGGACGAAGTACTGCGCCAATTCATCCAGCAAAAGTTTCTTGCTTGCCATTGCGCCATGTTGTCCAACGTATAGACCGAAAAAGTTTGCTTCTTGTTGTTCTTGAATGTTTTTTCACCATAAGCCAGGCACCAAATGTCCGTTGGCATCGTAGTCATCCGCAAGACCAGGGTTGATGTAAGGGCTCGAATGATTACGGTCTATCAAAAAGTTGTGCAGCCTCCCATTAGAACAATACTATGTGTGCCTATCAAATTAAACAATTATTTTAGTGTACAATTAAAATATTTTTTTTTGGGATATTCGATTAAATTGTAGTGCACACTACCTCCGTGAGCTGGGGCCTTCATCACAATATGTTTACCATCAATCGCGCCAATGCAATGTGGAAACTATCATTCATCATCGAAGCCTCGTGCAACTTCAAGCCATTCCAATTCAGTAGATGGTACCTTCAAATAAATGAAAAATCGAAACACCCCATTGGGATATACAATTTCAATAACCTACTTTCATATGTTCGTTTTTGAGTACTTTGTATAAATTGCTTCGCACACATCAAAAAGAAATGAAGTGACTGTGCTTTTTGGAATCTGAAACATGTATTGCAATGAAGCAGATGTATCACCAGTTGCTAGAAAACGTAACGTGAGAGCCAATTTCTCACCAGCTTGAATCGCTTCCTTCATGCATGTATCTTGCTTTGTTATTAGTGGAACAACCAAGCTATAAGCAAGTATGTAATTTAAGTCTTCAGATGACATACGCATAAAATTTTTAGTCTGCAATTCTTTCAATACATTTAAATAGCAACCACTTTCAACACGACTTACCCAGCCTCGGACCCACTTTCTCCGATTTTGCTTTCGCAATGTTTTACTTTTTCCTTTTCTGCCTCTTGGTCCGCTAACTCTACAGCAATAAATGCAGCAGCACCAAACATCATTCAGCATCAATAAATTGCTTTCTTCTTGATTCATTTTTATTATAATTTCTCGATTGACTTCACTCTTCAATATAATAAACGTCAACATAGCCGCAAACAAAATTTCTATTTGCACCTATTTGCTCGACTATTATTTGCTGGCAAATATTTGCCATCATGTGAACTAGCAGAAAATATATTTGCTACGAATGTGGCTGCGGCTTTGCCATGGTTGGGAGCAAATAACTTTTGGGAAAATATTTGCCGCCGTGTGAACGACCGAGCAAAGAGCTTTGTCAAATAAGTTCAATTTCCCAAACAAGTTTAAGCAAATATTTGCTACGGGTATACTTATCTCTGCATATATATTACGTAATACAAAATTTGAAACAATTTTTGTTTTAATGAATTATTTTGTGCAAATTACCCTATTTTGAACAAATTTTCGGTATAGAACCCAATTTTTAATCGCATATTCCTATCAAACGTAACTTTAAAGTAAAAAAAGCTAATCTAAATTACAATTAAACTCAATTAGGCAAATCTAGACTAGGCTAATCTTGAATCTTGATGGACAAGACAAGATTTAGCGCTATTTTATCTTGTTAATGCTTCTTATTATACGATAGGGATATTATTTTAATTCAAAATGTAAGTTTGTGAATAAAAAATTATTACTCTTTCGAACCCAGTCTTACGTTTTTACAAGCAAACTTTCTATCCCGTGCTTAATATTATCATCACGATCGTCGCGTTGCCTGTGATATTTCTTCTCATTATCAAACCAGAAAATCGTCAGAAACTGATTTCTATTTTATAAAAATATTATTTTGTGGTTAACGAAGTTGCTTACTTATTTATTTATACAGGGTGAGTTTTTAAAAAAATGCCAGGCTTTTATCTCGAGAACGGTGCTAGATAGGAGAAAAATTTTTTAATGAAAGTTGTTCGGATGGTGACCTTCAATTCGATTTGACTTCGACCTTCAAGGTCATTTGAAGATCAAATTAAATTTTTTAAATAGAAATAGCTATTTTTGACCCCGGATGGATTCGGAAAGATCGCAAAATTATATGTTCAGATAGGAACTTTAGGCTCTTCTTTTGAATGACTTTCATTGTTAATTCAAGGACAAATAACTAAATAATAAGAAATAATCAGCAAATAATGAATTTTAATGCGGAATGACTTACATAATTTAAAGTTGTTGGAACCACGGCCTAAAGTACCAAGTTAGTATTGTCTTGGTGTATTCCCCATTAAAGTTCATTATTTGCTGATTAATTCTTATTATTTAGTAATTTGTCTTTGAATTAACATCTGAAAGTCATTCAAAAGGAGAGTCTAAAGTTCCTATCTGAACATATAATTTTGCGATCTTTCCGAATCTGGGGTCAAAAATAGCTACTTCTATTTAAAAAAATTCAATTTGACCTTCAAATGACCTTGAAGGTCGAAGTCAAGATCGAATTGAAGGTCACCATCCGATGTCCCCCTCGACACTTAACAACTTTCATTATAAGTAATTTTCTACTATCTAGCACCGTTCTCGAGATAACAGCCTGGTATTTTTTAAAAAACTGTATAATACAATGTGACAGGGTAGAGTAAAAATTAAATTAAAATTAAAATTGACATAAATATATTTTCGGGTTGGATAATGTTGCTTCAAGCTAAGTTTAAAGCTGTCTTTGCTTAAGTAAAATCCGAACAAATGGTCGATTTTATTAAAACTCTTCGACATCATGTTTACCGGTTCATTGTCACCTTAGTTTATTCTGTGTTTATTCAGATGTTAATGATGTGTTTATGATTTTTAAATTCCGAACTTAAAAATCCTTTTTACTCAATGCGGTTACTCAAATATGGTTTAAACCATGCAATAAACTGTTTAGAAAAACCGAATCTGTATAACTGTTCCAACGTTTTACAATGACTGATGGAGCCAAAGGCTTTGGCAAAGTCAGTATACACCACATCAACTTGCTTATGCTTTTCAATTTCTTTCATGATGTTACTAGTGAATTCAATAATGTTTGTTGATGTTGATCTTTTGAGTATAAAACCATGCTCCTATTTTGAAAATTGGTGTTACTCTTGTTACTTTCCATTTCTTTGGAAATACCTGTAGTTTTAATGATTAATTAAATAGAAGACACAGAGGAATTGCCAACAATGTGAAATCTCTCAATAATGTAGCTTTAATGCCATCAGGACCACATCCATCTCCGAATACTTCTAGAGCTCGATGAATATCCTCGGTTTCAATCCTTGGTGTTAGTATGGTTACGTGTTTTCACCATTGTTTGGATTTTCATACTTATCGATGTCTTCCGGCTTATAAACTGATTGAAAAAACTCCTCAAATATATTTGATATAACCTGCGGGTCACAAGATTTACGTTCCTTGAATGTCATATACACTGGGTAAGCATTTGTTTCATGTTTTTCTTTGAAAAATCGTTTCTTATTTTTTCCTTAATACGGCTAATGTAACTCTTATACTTTATCTCAAAGTGTCTTTCAAAATTTTGATTACACTTAGTGAATTTCTGTAGGCTTTCTACTGAACAGATTTTATGATTTTCTTTGTAAGCTTTGTCTTTCTTGCTTTGTCGTTACACAACTAATCACGTAATTATTAGTTAAATCGAAAATTAAATTTAAACTGAAATGCTTGGAAAGGAAAGAAGTTTCGAATTTTAACGTACATAATGTAACTACAAAATATCTTCACCCGTTATTTCGACGCGGTCTTATTTCTATATTTGTACTTATATTAGGCAAAGGACTGTTTTCGCAAACAATTTACAACCTTACAATTTATTTTCACTAATTACTCAGATAAAAGGCACATTCAATTAAAAGTTCATATGTACATGTGTACACGAACAACTTAAAACAACAAAAATCAAAATAATAGCGTATTGTACACACAAAATAAATTAACGATGAACAACTCTAACCATTGAAATACTTCCGGCGATATGACGTAAATATGCTTAAAGCCATTTTCCAATTGACTAGATTGCTTCATTTTTTTTTATTTGTTTTGTTAACTCTGGGTTTATGTATTTATGTTTGATGGTTTTTTACATTAATCTCTCTCTATGTTATGTTTTATGTTGTTATATGTCTTTTTGTTTTATACAACAGAAGTGAACGAAAGAATCAAATTCATATAAATATTACGTACGTGATTTAGTTGTGATAAAACTATACATAAAAAAACTGGATGAATGAATTCATTAAATTAATGAAACGCTTCGGCTGCACAGTGTCTCTCAGTTCTTTAAAATTTGTTGTATTTTATAGTACTCATAAGTATGTTCATAAGTATGTTCACACCAAACAAAACACACATAAAATTAGGATCGTAGCTAGCTGATAAATTCAACATTAGTACATACTGAATTTACATCCTAATCAATGTGTTGGTTGTTGGATTGAAACTGAATAAAATCATACTTAGCAGATGCAAACGTTTTGTTGTTTTTCAAACCCCTATAGAGATTGTTCCATGTTTTTAAATCATTGAGAGCCTTTTTTTTATTTTATAATTTTTGTTTTGTAACAAATACAAAAGACTAGTATAGAGTTTTTTTTTCGAAACATTCGAGTAGGCCAACCCCATTAAATTTTTACAATAATTCGTAACATTTTCGTTCTATTTATGTATACATTTACAATTTTGATGAAGTGAGAAATGAGGGTACCCGATTTTAACAACAGAAATTGTATACTTGAAATATGAAACTGTTAAAACACGCCTACCATTTAAATAAACATATATCATTAGATTCATAAATAAAAAATTAAAACATTTCTATGTAGGAAAAATAGCTCATGTGGTCACTTTCATGACTTTTAACAATAAGACAACAATTCGGGTTGTACGAGGATGTGAATATTTGAATTTTTTTAGCTCTTTAAAATTTTTATTACATCATTTTGATCTCTTTTTAGAACTTATAAAGGAAATGTACCATTTGCACAATTATTCTAACATGTGGGCAGTTTTAATTGGCAGAATTCGTGTAATTTAATAGGTGGAATATACCCGTAAGCTAAACACCAATTATTGTTATTTTATAGTAAATATAGTTTCTTACACATCGATAAGAATTCGGGAATCTTTAGAAATTACCTTAATTTTAAGAGATGCTTTTTAAAGCATAAGAGAGAACGGATACAGAGAAAATATTTGAACTTTTATTAATTTTAGATTTGGCGAATACGCTTATTATTTACAGTCAAATTTTCTTATTTTTAGTACTGGTACATAATGACTGGCAAGTGGCAAGAGCGGTAGAAGCTTTTTTGAGAAAGCTTACAAATAATTTTTTTGAAGAACAGACGGCCACAATATCAGTGTATCCACCTTGAATATCCGACGATATGCGCTAATCTGGACTAGAGAATGCATCTGCTCATTTTTTCAAAAACAAAATTAATCAAACATGATTATATAAATATAAGGTGGCGATCTTCAAGTGTTTCATTAGTTAAAAGTTGTCGATTGGTCCTATCATTTTGGAAAGCAACGAGCATTATTCACTGCATTTTTTTGGTGAAAAGGGCTGTACATTGACTATTTTGCAGAAGGAAGATTAAAACAGATAGAGGTATAGATAAAGAAAAATACTGTCAAAACCCTCAGGGTTGATGTAAATGAACTTTATCCTAAAATAAAACGAAGCTAAACAAAAACGACCAGAAATAATTAAGTGTTTTAAGAATAAACATTCGATATAAAATATTTTTCTATAATAATCTGCGACTGAATTATATTTATTTAACGTCAAGGAAATCGGTATCTCGAGATTTTCATCGATCGGCAAAAACTCATTACAATATTCCGGTAGGTCTATGTGTGATCTATAACTCCACCAATCCGTTCAAAAAGTGTTTGGGTGTTAAATTTAGTTAATTTTAGAAAATTGTTAACTCGAGATTTTTACCGATCGCATTGGTAGGCCAATGTCTGTACTTTAATCTTGCCAAAACCGTGAAGGCGGCGGCTCCCGGCGTAATGGCCCCCCATTCTCTCAGTTATAAAACGAATTGAAATAATCTTTCAATCAAACATTTGTTTATTTAAAAAATTGGCTTTTTCGACATTTCATTTTCTTGCTGTTTTTTCGGGATTAACTTAGCCAACCTAATATGACTTGTTGATGAATCAGCCTGAAAGATGGCCGTTGGCCGGAGATATAGGGATAGATTCTGGAAGGTTAGAGTGGCAGAATAGCATCCTTTTCGGTGTCTATAAATTTCTTTTATTTCACCTTTCCCCTTGCTATTATGTTCGTTTGGCTTTATAAAAAAGCGCTGCCGATCGTTTTCCGACTGCCCGGAATGCGGCTTAGTTTTTTAAATTAAAACACCTGTACTATTGTTATTTCTAAAGGCGAAGCAAGTACGTTATACCCTAACTCGCAAAATAATTGGATTCCTAAATAAGTCCAATCAGCACACGTATAGTACCATAATACAGGAAGCAGAGTACTTCGCTGTTTTGGCCGAGGATCGGAATCTTCTAAAGGACAGCTGTTTAATTTGGTGCATTCCTGATTTTGGAATATTAAAACCAGGCTCAACAGATATTCTCGGTGGATTTAAAGCTGTAATAATCGCGACCGCCTGTGAGAAGAACGTGCAAGTCACTTGTCGTTATTTCAACGTTTTTACATTCTTACTAGAACTTACGTTGTTAAACTTACTAGAAATATTTGAAGTTCGGTAAAGACCATAAAGGAAGAGGACGAATTTCGAGACCCGACTTTCAACCTATAATATTAAATAGTAGAAGAGATCATGCGATCTTTGGTCTAAATGGCTGGAAGTGGAAAAATGAATATCATCCCGGATGTAAATGGTCGACACACCGTGGCGTATGAATTGATGGATCGAACCTGTGGTTGAAAAGCCACCGGATTGCAAAATTCCGATTTCGATAGAAGTAAGATAACTGCGGTTAAAATACCGGATGCTGCAAGGTTCCATAGGTCCAACTGTGATTTGTGCGAAGCCCACGGATGCTACAAAATTGGAATGAAAGCGTTAAATCTATAATTGGCATATTCAAGTCGTACTATGGCCTTTGTACTTCGATCACAAAAGATCCTTTGTGGAAGAGGCACCGTTTTGCGCTTCGGCATCATTAGATTCTTTGCGGAGGAAACATAAGAAGAGATAGAGTGACGATACCGATGGCAAGTATGGAGTCCACTCTACAAATCGATGAAGAACAAGCGTTAAAACAAGTCCTTGTGGAGCAAAATTATCGCTAAGGTAATTTACCCCTATCATCTAACCGTGAGTGCTCACTAGCTTCAGTAATCAACAGCGCCAATTCCACGTGAGATTAAGAGCATTTTTCATAACTTCTTTAACGATGAGGTCGCCGAATATTTTAGACGTCATTCGCATATTCTCTAACTTTGTATTGAAGTTTGCCTTGGTCTGCTAGTAGCTCGTCCAGTAACAGTGACCCTGAAGGTATCCTCTTTGATCGTAGAGGTGCAGTTTGTTGATGTAGTGCTATGTCAGTCTGATAAATTCATCAAGCAACCTTTACTTCGTCTTAAGCAGAAAAGAAAAAAAATACTTAAAGATCCATATGATTTAGCTTCATCTGCTGGTCTATTGCTAGTTTATTTAGGATAAATATCACTTTTCTCCTCCAAGCAACATACCTTTATTTTAGGCTGGCTACAAATAGTTTATATTTCAGTTTTAATGTGTCCCTCTTTTTGAAGAACTATCCCGAAATCCTTCAGGTGATTAATAGGGGTTAAGGAAAATAAGCGCCGTCTCCACGATCTCCAACTTTATTATTTTCTTTGCAAAATCAAATGCCTCTTTGAGTTCTGCTCTTTACAATTTGGACTATTTTTGTTCTTTATCACTTCATTGAAATGAATCTTCGATTCAGATGAATTTCCAATATTTCCCTGAACGTTGTGGTTATTATGCCATCACTGTTGCATAGAGACTTCTCATACACTTCATTAAGATTTTCATAAAGTTTCTTTCGGGAGCTGCTTTCGGCCTCCTTAGCTCTTTAGTAAATTCTCTTAGGATGTTGTTAGCCTTTCCTTTCGCATTTGTTTTAGTATAATATATGAGATTTCCCTTTAATAACTCTTTCTAAATTTCTATATATTTGATACTCAAGTAAAACTCTCTTCTTGTGTTGCTTAGTATTAGCCCTATATACTATATTGTAGTCATTTGATCCATATTCAACGGATATCACTATCTGCCATTTCTAAAATTATTTAGAGGCTTGTTGTGGTACTTTTAATTATGGTGATAACCCTTGGATTTGATGCCTTTCAATCCTACATTTATTCAGGGGTCTAGGAACCACCTATTGTGGCAAAGCTGATGAAAGTTGATTTTTTGCGCGCTCTCCAAATAGCTAAACAGAGGAGATTGAAGATTTCATAACACACCCGTGGGCTCAAGAGCGTCCATCCTAACCTATTCGCGGGCTCTAATGAGATCTCGCTAAACATACATATGTCTTATTTTATTATAATACAAGCAATTTGTTGACAATTTTTAAAATTCATCTCTTAGATTTTAATTTATAGTATTTTAACCACTATTGATATATAATAGCCCGATAACTATGCTGATTTCAAATAAAGAAAATGTAAAATAACCCATTATTATTGTATAACGCACGCTGCTAGGGGCAACGTGAGTTATATTTGGTATAACAAAATTTTGAGTAGTCATTAGAAAATTATTCGTAGCCAAATTGAATGAAAAACTATATTCCAAAAAGTAGTTAAATTAAAGTACACCATGACAATTTAAAGAACGGTCACTATGATAAAATGTATTTCAAAATTCAATGCTCCACTGTGAAAACACAAAATGGAACTATTTCTTATTAATTTCCGAAATTTATTTCAACAAAAGTGGATAAAACTTTGTATGCCACTCGTGAGCAAAGAGATATTATCCACTCGGGATAATGTCCCACTCGGCTATCGCCTCGTGGGACAAACTTATCCCTCATGGATAATATCTTATTTTGCTCACTAGTACCATAAAACTATTATTCGTGTTTTCTATTTATTCGTGATTTACGTTCAGTTGACCTACGATTAAATATTTTATTTTTGACACTTCGAAATCTCATTTTTTGGCTCTAACACAAAATATTGTATTTTCGGTTCTAAGAAAATTATACCATTCCGGGAAAATTTTAGTTTATCCTAATTTTATACGTAATTTAGTTTAAAAAAGTACCGTTGGTTATCCTAGATGTTATGATCAGATAAACCAGAGTTGATATTTTCACCGTTAGACGGCACTGCCCAGGATTATTAATATACCCGAAACCAGGTTTTATTCCAGCCTCGCAGCAAAGTGTAAAGCCCGTTTGTGTCCTCGCCATAGTTTAGCCAGCAGAGAGTTGCAAAATTGAAAATAACGAAATGTCTAACTATGTCGTAGTGGTTGAAAATTTAATTTATAATAATAAATAATTATAATAAACCACTGATTCAAATGAGGGCAAGTTCTGAGCTTATCGAAGTTTTAATTATTTTTGGCAACTTTTAGTTTGATAAATCTATTATTTTCAATTTGTCAGCCTTGTGGTGGCCAACTGGGAACCAAAGATGTAAGGTACACGATTATTAGTACAATTTTGTTAAATTGAGGTGTCTAATCAATTTGAGCAACTATTTTATTTAGAAAAATCTATAAATTTTCATTTCGTAGCACTCTGGTGGTGAAACTGTGAACCAAAAATTTCGGGGTTTGCACTTATTTGGATCACTACCTATAATATAGTATACAAGCTACAAAATAAATAGTATATTTTTTTTAAATTGTGCTGTCTATCCAATTTTAGCAAATTTTATTATAGGCAATCTATTAATATCAATTTCACAGCCCTCTGGTGGTCAAACTGTATAGCTGTAACATTCGACGTTTGACCTCGTTTCAATCGTTTGTTTAATATCTATCCTAGCTGATGTTACATTTTTTGAAACGTTGTTGCGAGTATATTAAGAATATGGGGCAGTAGCCTCTGAGTGCGAAAATATACTCAGATCCATCTGACTAAGAAATCTAAAATAACGTTGTTTTATTAAGCTAAACTATGTATTAATTTAGGCTGAACTAAAAATTTTCCAAAATGGTATGGCTACTGAAGATATTTTGTTAGAACCCAAAATACAATACTTTATGTTGTAGTCGAAAATCAGATTTTAAATGTACTAAAATTAAATTATAGAATAACGGGATAACCGAAGATAAATAAAAATTAATTTTAGGGTTCGCCTGAAATATATTGGCAGAAAAAGGAGTCCCTCTTCTGTTTTTACCTGTTTTGGGTTTGAGTCTAGTATTTCCCCTCAATCCTGTGGAGAACCCTTTCCACCTCCCCCACTATGCTGAGTTACTGTTTTCCCGAAAGGAATGGCTTCCTACTTAATTGCCCACAGGTTTTTACTTTATTACTTTTTTGTTGAATATTAATTAATTCATGTAATATCTAATATGCTACCGGTGGTTAGACCATTTTAATTGTGTTTCGATTAACACGAGAAGTATATTAGTATTTACGAACAGTAATTCAACGAAACCGACTAATAGACAGAATTCTATTTATTTAATTATATGATTTTAATATGTTCATTTATTTATTTATTTATTTATTTTATTTTATTTACTGCTAAAATTTTGGGACGCCATTTTTTGAGCTTGAGCTCATTTATAAAAAGGCGTCGGTATACAAAAAATTCAGTTGTGAAAATTCCGGGTAAAATTCAGCAGCATGGCACGTGGTCCTTATGTCCTTCATTTCTTCTTTACTGCCATTTTTTATCTTTCCGAAAACTTGAATTATCCCTGCAGCGTTCTAGTCTAAAGATTTGTACTTTAAGGTTTTATAAAAATTCTAATTTTGGTTTTTATTTTAAGAAAATTAAAAAAAATATTGTCCGCCTGACTCAAAAGTCAAAGCCAACTCCTCAAAATTGTAACAGAATTCAATCCAGAAGATTGATTTTTTCATAATCATAAGCTCATCAGTTCGAAACTGGATTGAATTCTCTTACAATTTTCGGAACATATTAAAATCATATAATTAAATAAATAGAATTCTGTTTATTAGTCGATTTCGTTAAATTACTGTTCGTAAATACTAATATACTTCTCGTGTTAATCGAAACACAATTAAAATGGTCTAACCACCGGTAGCATATTAGATATTACATGAATTAATTAATATTCAACAAAAAAGTAATAAAGTAAAAATTATCGTATACAGAAATAGAGCTGTGTGAATATTGTGAAGAAGAAAAATTGTAAGAAAATTTATCTGTATTAGTTATGATTCGCTAATACTTAACGCACAGCACATTCTGTATATATAGAATGTAAATTGTGGTATAATCAGTCCAGTCGCCGCGGCCTGATGAGAAGATTGATTTTTTCATAATCATAAGCTCATCAGTTCGAAACTGGATTGAATTCTCTTACAACTTTCGGAACATATTAAAATCATATGCCCACAGGTGCCTTCCCATGGCTTTATGTATTTGCCAAACTCGTTAGCCGGTCTGTGGTGGCTTTGTCTTTCACACGAACAACATATATTCCGCTTTACGGGTTAAGTTGACGAACTTGGGTTTGAGATTGTCTTCCCTCTAATCCATAATATTCTCTTTGATGATCTGCGCAATGCTGGCTATTTGCTTCATGGTAAGGAATGCGTTAGGGAATATTGCAGCCTTTAAGCAAATGGGACATTGTATCATTCTCCAGGTTTAAGCGTTTGTTCCTTTTGAAGCTTTAAAGGCAGCTCAAGTTTTCAAATTTTCTGTATGATTTGATTCATCTTTTTCTTAAGTGTCCCCAGAAAAATGTCACCAGTGACTTACATATATTTTCATATATATTTCAAGTGTTCACACGGAATAACAAAAGGTTCCTTCTCCCCGTAGAGTAATCCTGTGAGTTGGCCGATCTTCAATACAGTGAACCTAAAAACTACATATGTGTTATTTGAATAATTATTATTTTATTGTATTTCGTTTGTATATAAATGTAGACGAATTTATTGTTAATTATAGATTTAATTTTTTAGTAATTTATTTTAGGTAAATTGATTTATTGAATTGCAATATTATAATTAACAAATTTTCCTTTTTGAATGTAATATTGCTTACCCACTGTTTCACCCATTATTATTATTGGAGGGTCATGCGGGCGATTAGCCACTTCGCACTGCGATCTAAAAGATCTATTGTGCTGGACCCTGCTTAATTATCCGTCCAGTCAATATTCAGGTTCTTAATGAACCTGACAATACTGCCTCCCGATACGTGATACATACTATCTGGGCTTATTGCTCTCCCTCCTAGATGTTTACTACATCATATATTTCCGCTAGACAGACGGTAGCATTGGAGCCCGAGGACCTCGAGAGGGTCGTCCCACTCCCGTATATTCCTACTTCTGCCCCGTATTCCGTTTGATTTTACTCTTACGAAATGCTGAGAATTGCAAATCACCTGTAGGTCACCCAGCTTTACTACAGGAAGGCTAAATAAAACTGGAGAGTGCCTGGTATCCAGAGTCCGCATATTTTGGACTGATTAACCTATCAGCCATTCATCCATCGGCATATGCTGTTCCACCTTAAATTAGGGTTTTTTGTTAACGTTTTCTCCTTTAGCGCCGTACTTTAGCATGTGCCAAATGGCCAAAAATGTGCCAAATGGCCTTAGTTACCAGTGGTTGCCACGACGAGGCAGCACGTACACTTGCGAATTGTGAACAGGTTACCCCTTACATAATTGTACCCATCACGCAGCTGCCTAATGACAATACCAGAACAGCTCACGCGATGCGCACCCTACTGGAAGGTTACGGAGCTGGTAGATTAATCTATTCAACTTTGGCCCCCCCCCCCTCCAATAGACGCCAAACCACCACTGTTTCACCCATACATATAAATGTTTTTGTTAATTTAACAAATTTTGTACACATACACGTTTTGTTAATTTTAGCGATTTGTCGGAAAGTTCACATTCGTTTTTTTGGCAGAAAATTTACTTTTCTGGCAACAAAAATTCAAATAAAAGCAATAACATTTAAACTTCTATGACACTCACTATTCATTCTACAAGCTCACACTATCTACCCATTCTTAAGCAATTAATAACATTTACTGAAATATTCACCCTTATTTAAATTATCTTCAAGAATATTAAACAATTCACCTTGTTTAAAAATAATTTTGTTTATCAAAAACTAAACTAATTCTTTGGTTACGCACAGTGATTAAATAATTAACATATAAATTAGTAAACAATTTTACAGACATACATACATACAGATACATGGACACCAGAGTACCTGAAAGTTTCTTACAACAACAGTATATAAAATATCCGATATATGTGTCACAAAATTTAAATCAAATAATAAATCAATCTGGTAATGGTAGCACGCTTGCCGTATTCGAATAAATTTACAGAATGTTCAATGTTCTTTTAGCACCCACAATTTGCGTAACAAAACATAATTAATTACTTTGGTTAGGTATAAGTACTAACCAGGGTATATATTTACAGGAAAGTTTTGATTGTAATCAATTTAAAAATCAACAAAGTATTTTTATTTCAGACATTAAAATAAAATTAAAATCCATAAAATTGCATTCTAATTTTCTATCTGAGACTGAGTATAAAATTTCACCCCTTTTACTTAATGTTTATAGCATAAATACACTACAAACATATTATGTATTTTACACATAAAAATGTACAAATAGCGCAAATAACAACAAATCATCGCCTCTAACCGAATTTATCGTGATGGATTGATCCTTTTTTTTTTACGGTATACTGTTGATGCACATAGATAGAGCATGAATGTTCTAATTATTGAGGTGCCTTTTTTGAATCTGTCTAAATATTTCACAATCATGTCGATGAAAAAACTTAATACAATAATTACGATACGTATATAGTATGTAAGTAGTTATATAAAAAATACTGCTTAATGATCAATTTAGGAAATAAGATAATCGCCACGATAAAAATGTAGATGAATGTCAGCGAATATTAGATGATGATACTTTAGTCTTTTTTAGCTCTACGAGAACGAAATAAAAAAAAAATAACAATTTAAATTGAAATATATTTCATCAGATAATTTGAAGCATCATCGCGTAATACTTTGTAGTCGTTTAGAATAATGTAAGAATGAATAAAAATTTTAAGATTTTCCGCGATAAATAATTCCTGACATTGAGCTTCTTTCGAGGATTTGAACATGAAACCCCATACTGTTATGCTTTTATTGTTTATTTGTACAAAATTACTATAGCTGTTATGTGTCGTACATGTAATAGAGATGTATACAAAGGAGCTCGAACCATTTATTATTAACATGCGGTGGGGAACAGAACAGAATAGCATCGCGAAATAACTAAAAAAAATTAAATGTCAATAAAATTAAAACTTTAATCCTTTTAATATAAAGACAAAATTCGGTTAAAAATTTAATTTTTTTTTCATTTCGGCTTAATGTTTTTGACATTAATAAGATGATGATGTTTAGTTGGATTATTTTTAAATACAGGCGGAAAAATGTACTCAAAATTAGGGAGCGCGGGTGGTTGTGCTAAGCTTATGCCTTTGTTTGATTTTCTAAATTGTTTAAGGATTTGATTTTATTGTTTAAGATTATATACGTATTCTAAATAAATTTATAGTTGGTTATGTACTCAGCAGTGGTATATTATATATTTATAAATTTAGTTTTTGTTTGCAAACTCAAAATACAATTTTGGAGGGTTGGTATGAATCACAAAATTGTGGTAGAACGCCTTTCTGTATTTAATTTGTATAAAAACCAGATATTTTATTAAGGTTTTTTGTTGTTTGCTTATAATTATAATGCATTTCCTGTAAAAATGCTGATTTTAATGATCATATAATAATGATGTAAGTGACAAATGTTCAAGATTGATCAAACATGAGGGGGAAATTTAAGAAATTGGTTTAAAATCATTTTCCTAGACGTTAAAGAAATTTAGAGTTATTTACAGATTTATTACAGCGATTTATTTTGACTGTTCTTCTCATCAGTGTAAACCACTGCTTCTCGAACATTTTCAAACTGCGGTCCCATAAATCTGAAATATAAATTACAAGGCCCCCAAAAATTCTATTCATTATTAGTACATATGGTATGTACACCTGCAAAAGGATATTCGCACGTAACGCACTTTGCCTATTTGTGTTCTTCTAGAATAAGACATGTTGCAAAAAACCGATCTTTTGAAAAATCGATTTTTTTAATTCGACCTCCGATGTTATGAGTCTATTTTTTAAATAAAATAATTGGAAAAACCAGAAAAAAGACAGAATCGAGTTTTCAGGTACAAACTGTAAATGTTTAAATTTTAGTAAATTCCAAAATCAAAAATTATTATTTCGTAAGTCTTTGAATTTGATTTGCGCTTTATTTTCCTCATGGACCTTTTCTGATAATCCGTTTTGGTTGCAAATATTTTAATTTTTTTTATGTTTCATATTATTAAATGTTTAATCGATTTTGGGTAGATCGATTTTTTATCCGGGTTTTTGTTGAATGAAATCTGTTTGTTTGCGATCTGGATCAATTCGAAAAATCAATTCTTTTGCAACATCTACTGAAAAAGAAATCGTTTAACGAGTAATTAAGCATAATTTGTGTTATAAAGTAGATTCAACTAGGTTTAGTAGAAATTAGTTCGCGAGATGATTTATGGATATTACTATTAGATTCATTTTATACGTCAATATATTCGAAACTAAAACTTTTATGTTTGGGAATGAAATTTTATTTTAAGATAGAAAACAATTTTTGTTTGATATAAAAACTATTTTTATAAAACCCTGAAGGCACAATTGAGCCATTGTTAACATTGCCTCCGCAGGAGGTGTCGTTTGAGAAGAACTGGGCGATTTTTTAAATGTTGCCGATGGCTTTATTCTTGAATCTTTCTTCATAAGAAACTCACAAGAAGTAATCAAATCTTAAGCTAAAAATTATTACATATTTTAAGTCTTAACCAATGTTAATACTTATTGTTAGTGCTCACAATTTAATTAATTTAGACTACACTTATATGTATATATCGAATTAAATTTACAGGTTCACAGGTTCATCAGTTCGAGTGGATCTGTTCTTCTCAGACGTCTAAATCGCGGCTGTTTTAGTATCTCCCTGGCTAATTCGTTGGGATGTGCTTCTAGTTTTGAATAATATTTCGAACTGAATTCTTTAATAGTTTCTTTAATAGTTTCTTTAACGGTTTTAATCCCAAGATCGTGATGTATATTACTATTTCGAATGTACCAAGGAGCATTGGTAATACTGCGAAGTATTTTCGCTTGGACTCGTTAAAGAAGAACTGGGCGATACATGAAATTCGGTGCCGGTGGAATTGTGACGGAATTCGTCCTGCTTTACAAAACTAGTTTCATGTACCACGGTATGCGGCAAATTTCCGTCATAAATTTTCTGGTAAATGTTTTCTGACAGATTGTATTCGTAAACCAATCATTAATTTATTAAAATAGTTTAATATGCTTAACATACTAATATATAAAAGTATAAACAACGCTCACACAATAATCTATTTCCTTTTACATATTTTAGTTCCACGTAAGAAATCGACACAATTTTGTACATTCGTGTTGTATATGAAAATAAATCAATACATCGATAAACAATTTCAGAGTAGTGCAACCAAATTTTTCATCAGTTTTTAAGCCTGAATTCCATTGCGAATAAAAGTTTGTCAGTCAAAATAAAGGGAGCTAAAAATATAAAATCGGTGGTTTGTTTGTTTGTTTGTTTGTTTTTATCTCTGCAATCTGTTCTGGGGCTCGAGGCACTCCCAACTCTTTCGCAGTTCGCTTTTTACGTCCTACCTTACGCTTTTTTAGCCAAATCGAGGACGTACGGCTATAGACCCGTTTTTCGTTTAACCACCTGCACATTGCATTGCTTCATGCCAATCTATAGTGTTGACATGAAAGGTGGGTCGGCCCATGGATTCCGCACTCTCAACAGGGGGTCATAGATGTGTTCATCTTCATCACCGATCGTAATCAGATGATGAAAAATCCCTTTTGCATCCCGCCCCTATAGGGATTCGAACCCGGTACCTCCCGATCCAACCGCCGCAGCTTTAACCACTGCGAAAAATCGGTGGTTGTGTGAAAGAAATACAAAACGAAGTCAGTCAAGATTTTACTTACATCAAATGTGTGTTTGTATTAGTGGATCGCCATAATTATGGTCAAAAATTATCAAAATCGAAGTCATTTTATGGTTATCCAACTAATATAAGCACACAAATTTTGTGTACGAACGCAAATTTTTTTCCGCATCCTAAGATAATTAAAAGTTTGTTATTTTTATGGTAATTGTCATAATTTTTTTTGGTGGTTGCTTCTAAAATAGCTGTGATAATAAAAAAATATAAAGTTTGTATACAGGTAAATTGTGTTAAATTGGGATCAATTGTGATAATATCGCTAAATACTATTATTGGCAATTTAATAAAGTGATCGTTTTTTTTTTAAATAATTTATTGGTGGTGAAAAAGCCAAATTAAAACTCCAAGTGATAACCAAAAATTTATTTTTTTTATTTTTTATTTTTTGCTGTCGCTGTCAAAATTTATCAAGATATTTGTGCTATAAAAAAAAATAAAAAAAACATGCTTTATCTTTGTCACTCCAATGGATTTTTTTTTTTTTGTCTTCTTTCGACTTGAAGTCAGTTCAGTCAATTATTCGCAATGGAATTCAGGCTTTATAAATCTTTGTCGTGAATGAAAATTAATTTTAAATGAGTGCTTTGGTTATCCTTTGCTATAAAACATTAAAAAAAAAAAAACGTATTTAACTAATGTGGATTTCGATTGACCAAATTGAATTGCACTCAGTGCAATAAGTGTAATTTTTTTACCCTGGAAATATTCGATTGACCAAAAAAATTGCACTGACAGCTACACCAGTGCTATTTCGACTATTCCAGCTTTCTTGGTAGTTTTACCCCTCCTTTTACAAATGCACTAAACAGTACTGTCATTGTGCTGTTATTTTCGATTTGACTTGTCGTTTTAATATGGTTTGACAGATGACAGAAAACAATTTGGTGTTTACGTTCGATTGACGAAGAAATTGAGGTTACACTTTCAAAGAGGGGTAGAAAATCAATCGAAAACGACATAAATGTTCTCTTCGTAAACAGTAGAGAATTTTTCCTCAACTGTCAAATGAAGTAAATTGATAACTGAAGGCGTAGGCCAAGTATAAATATTAATTTCATGATTCCGTGTATAACCCGGTATCTACACTATGCAAATTCACTGATATTTTCTATCAGCAATTTTATGTTTGTATATGTTTTTTTTCAATGTATTGATAAATATCTATCCAAAAAATATCATAGCTGGGCATTTCACTATCATAATAATATCTTCAAATGTCAAACAAAATTGTTTCAATGCTATGAAAAAATGAGTTGTCTTTTAACACTTGCCAGTTGTGGTTAGGTTAAAAATAGTTTGTCAAAGTAATTTTTTCAGAAAATTGTACAATATGGAGAACTACCACCTCGTCCAAAAACTTCATTTCCTTGTACAAATACCAAGATTTTCTATCGTCAACAACATCGCTTCCAGATTTTTTTTTACTCTGCTTTAATTTTTTATTTTGTACATATTGATTTCGAAGATTCCTTATTTTTCTTCTAACGTCTTCAACATTTACGGCCATTTCGTCTGCTATATTTTGTAAAATAAAATTTTTTATGTCGACCCGTCTGTAATTTTTATGGGTTATCTTCCATAATATTTCATTTTTTCGGTACATATCGATTAATCGCATTGTACTTTCCGTATTAAAAGGCATTTTGTCAGCTTGCGAGCAATTTCAAATAGCAAAACAATAGTTATTTGTGTATCAAGAGCGCAAAGTGCCAATTTGTCACGCGAGAAAGGAAATTGCTGGCCGACGGGACGGAGGCCAGCAACCTTTCGAGCGTGACAAACAACTTTGCGGACGTGTTTCACACTTTATTTTTCCTACAATCATTTAAAAAAATATAATAAAAAGATAATTTTGTAGTAAAATTTACTATACTGACAATACGATTTTATTTTAGGACCGACATTTTGTTCAATCGAGTAGTCAATGATTTTTTTTATTTTTCATAAAGAAAAACAAAAATTTGGTTTGATGTTTTATACAAACATTAGTCTTTCTTTAAACATGCGTGCGGTTTCAAGTTTTGTCACACGTTTCTAAGAGAAACGTGTGACAAAGTAATTTGTTTATTAACTGTCAAAAAAACAGACACTTTGGGCTTTGAAAACAGAGAAAAAAAGCCTGCTTTTCACGGCGATTGTAGGAAAAATAACTTTTTTATGACATTTCCTAATATTTTACTAATATAATTTCGTGACATAGCCTCTTGATAATTTGCTAATAGTGTCAAAATGCACATGTATAATATACACACACATACATTGATAAAATTTATATCATGATAGAAAATATCAGTGGAATTGCATAGTGTAGACACCGGGTTAGGTAAAAAAAATTAGGGTTTTGCAATCAATTTAACATAAGAAACGCTTATAATATGACAAAAATTCTGATTTGTTTCGCCTACGGCTTCGATGACTTTAGCTGTTAAGTTTTTTGGTGGAAAATGTCTACAGTAAACCTATTTTTTTTTGTAAAATCAAAAGTTTAAAAAAATATTTCCGGAACGTTTGATATATTCTTTGGAGTTATTAAAACCAGTTTCTTTGAACTACAAAGTAGATTCTACTTATTATATTATTAAGACTGTGTAATTAATATGATCTTATCTTGATCAAATATTTCATGATATGTTATGGAAATACATTCAAGTCAATGATAAGGATTGTCCCGATCCTGATTTCACCTTAATCCGAATTTTCTATATTTTGTCGTATTCAGAAATTGAGATAATTCGAGATTTTACAGTTTTTCAAGATTTACTTGGTATTGTATTGCTTGGCTTTATCTGGAAGCTTTCAGATTTTTCAGATCATTCCAGTTTTCAGGATTTTACACATGATTTCAAATTTTCAAGGTTTCAGAGAACGGTTTTTGAGTTGCTTCTCTATGTACAAGCGATTATTCGGTACTTTTTCGATTATTGAAGATTTTCGAGCGTTGCATTGAGCATACATTTGCTTGATAGACTACACGAAATTTTTAAAATTATGAGATGAAGGTTTTTTTTCATCAAAATATCGATACTGCGATATTGCCGTTGTTATTTAAAAGCGTTTGCGAACCGACTGTTGCTAGTTAAGAATTGGTTCAGTTCTCATATTAAATCAGGATGCATTTACTGTTTTCATGTAAATTCATTCTTTGATCTGCTGCTGAAGAAGGATCAAGAATATATTTTTGTTGTGTTTTTCTTTATTTTACTACAGTCTCCTTAAAAGACTTCCTTTTTTAATTTTTTTCTCTTTTTACAATGGGCGCTTTCAAGCCTCGGAACATGTTGTCTTTGTAACAGTAAATTTACTAATGAAAAAAATGACATTCGATCTATCACTTTGTCATGAAATTTTTGATAAACTGATTGCATTCAGAAAAAACATGTTTATTTTACTCAACAAGTTGCTAACAGTTGGCGGACCTGAAAGCGCTTGAAAAATATCGATGTGTTGAGCTGGCCCCCGTACAGTTCAGACTTAAGTCCCATAGAAAAAATGTTGGTTTATAATGAAACTAGAAGTAGTAAAAAAGCGCCCAGAATCAATTCAAGCTTTAAAAAGTGTGTTGATGACGATTTGGGAATCCATACCTTCTACGACTTTGAAAAATTTATCAAATTCAATGAATCAGAGTTGTATCGTTGTAATAAAAGCAAATGGCGGTCCAACAAAATATTAATATTAAAGATAGAATTTCTATAAATCAGTAAAAATCAAAAACAATTTAAAAAATAAATGTTTAATTTATTCCATAACTTTAACTCCAATCAACGTATTTTGAATATTTTGGCATTTTTCGGGTTTCCCTCTAAATTGCAGGTACATTTTTTTTTCTTCAAAAAATTAGGTCATACAATTGCTTTCAAAAGTTTTGTAAGTTTAGCAAAACAAGAGTCCAATTTGTAATAAAATATATTTGCCCAATTTTGTTTTTCCCAGCACTGAAAAATTTTGTATAGTCAATATTATAATGAAAATGAAATAAATAAATAAATAAGATCGTTGCGGATGCCGAGGTACGTATATTGACGGGAAGTGCAAAAGTAAACAAGCAAAACCTAAATGAATTCAATAGGTGGGAACTGTGATGCTATTATCATTGACATTTTTTTGTTGGTCAATTTTAAGACACTTTATCACACGTTTTTACTAAATACTTTTATACATTTTATTTATATACCTAAATAAAAGTCAAACATTTTTTTTTTCAGTTTTAGTAAACTTTCTATATTTGTGAAATAATTTTATTTTTGAGGTATACTAATTTCGATCAATTACTGATATCTTCAAGTACTTGTTTAAAACTAACTTAAATTTACAAAATTAAAAATTTTTAAAAATATTTTTAAATTGTATAAAAAATTGAGAAAATTTACATAAATTGATTTATGTGTATTTTGTTAACACAGCAGAGAGAATTATATATTGATTACGTAATCGTATATGCAGTTCTCCTTAATTTTATCATTTAACATCTTAATTTTATCATTTAACATATTTGCATTTAAATGCATTAAAAAGCTGTCATGCTGCCTATAATGTCTCATTTTCGTTTATTTAATAGTTTGTTAATAATGTGGTCGAACACTTGCTGTACACTATAAATGAGCTGTATGATTAAATAAATTAACTTCTGAGAAAGTTAGAAACAAAAAGGTTGGACAGAGCTTCGAAAATAGTAGATGATTCAACAAAAAAAGAAAAGCGAGAGTTTCCCAGCGAATATAATTGCTTAATTCACGAACGAGCGGATGGATTAAAAATTTCACGTCAAAAACCAGTTCAGATCAACTAATGTCACTTTCGATTGAATCAAAGAAAGCACCCGTTTGTTCGATTGACGAAAATACGTCGTTCTGAGGGCAAAATATTTTTGCCCGAGGGCACTTTCTAAAAAACTCGATTTTTCCATAGATTTACTCCTCGTTTACAAAAAAATGTTTAGAGGTTTATTCTGGTGCTGTCATTTGGCTAATCGGCTGCCGTTTTTAGTTTGAAAACTTTGTTATGATATTTGTTTGTTTAGAAGTTTCATTAAATGAATCCCAACATTGCCTCGAAAACGAATATTTTAGATTTTATATTTGCAATTTTCAAGTTTTTGACGCCAAAATTGAGAGCTATTCCATAGACGGAATAAAATCAATCAAAAACGACATAACTTCAATTATTTGTACAATTTGCAGTACTAACTGCAGTATTATACATTTTAGCGTCTTTAATGCAGATAAGTTCGTCAAGTTATTAGGTTTAACGGATTTCAACGAGCAGATGAGAACAGTTTGGTTAAGGGAGGTTTGGAGAATTCCTACAAACTTCATTAAAGGAGATCTGTTAAAATTTTAAATTTTTGAATTCATCCAGGTAATTGTTCTCAAAACAAATTACAAAATGAAAAAATTTACCGAATTGACGTGTTTATAGAACATTATGTTTAAAATTACTAAAATAATCTGGCTTTGGTTACCAAACATTTGAAAATATTTATGAAATTGTTGTATTAGTTACTTATAATTTGTTTATTATTCAGCAACAAATACATAAGTGGTAATAATATAGAACTCCTGAGTAAAACAGTTGAGATTTTAAATAAATGTTTACATAATTCTATAACATCAGAAAAAAATATTAATAAATGTCTAAACCTGAATCAGATATGATGAGCAAAACTCAATGTAGGTAGGCCTATACGAACAAATTTAACTGAATTTATTTAGGCTATGAGTCAACTGCGATATTACAAAAAATAAAAATAAAAATTATAATATTTTACAATAACCCGAGACTTTTCTTCATTTAGTTTTATCATGAACGATGGTGAAACTTCCTTAAAAACTATAAATTTCTACAATACTTTCGTTAATCACTAAAAAACAATAAAAAATGTTGTGTGACAAAACCTCATTTAAATGCGATTATTTCATTTTTATATAACCGATTAAATGTTATAATCAAAAATGTATACATAAAATTTAAAACCATATAATATATAAATTGAATATCTATGTTTATATTAAAGGTTATATTAAGGGGGTGTTATGTGAAGATGTCGTCGGAAAAACTAAATTTCTACAAATTGGAATTAACTAAACTCCACTCACTCAACAAAATCACCTACAAGTATAATTCTTACCCACAAAATGTATCAATACTTTATTTTTATTTTTATAAACAAATGTCAAACATATTCAATTCGATTATTACATCCTTAAATATATATATATATAAAAAAATCACCCTTCAAATACAGAACAGGATGAACAACACACCACATTATTATTTTTCCGTTCAACAATTAGATTTTCCGACATACTACACAGATTTACTCTTTGTGCCAACTATACTATATACAATTTGTTATCTGGGGTGATGAAGTTTTAATAACAATTTAACACATAGGACCGATAAAAAATAATAAAAAGATAACCCCATATACAAAAAATTGAAGAAAAAGGAAAATTGGTATTTAGATAAATGATGGTGTTGTTGCTGTTGTTTTATGCCATGTTTATTGTTTTTAATTTTATTAGGTGAATATATTTCGTAATGTATATACCTATCATGTGCACAACATATTTGTCTGTATGAGTATATCTGTGTATTAGTTTTATATCTGATAGATATAATCATCGGAAAATTGATAATTATAGCATTTATGGTTTTATCGATAATTGGTTTTTGATGGGAATATAATTAATAATTTATTGTTGATTGGTGAATGAGGTACATAGATAAAATGAAAAAAAAACACACACAATTAGATTGTCTGCGGTAGTAGAACTACCAGGATCGTCGAGTCCGTATAACAATCTTACTAAAATCATGTAATTTAAGTCAAAGTTAATTTTACTAGCAATAAGAAAAATGTAAAGAAAGCTAAACTTAAGCCGAGGGGCACGACTGAAATCAAGGCAACCTTGATTTTACAGAGCTCTATTATAAAAAAAAACGAAACTTTTATAAGGAACTAGGGGGTACAGCCCGTCCTAGGACGGATATAATTTTGAGAATAACTATAGTTATGTAATGTTTTGATTGATAACTTATCTAATTAATTTTTTTTTTTTGATATTTTTTTATCGGTATTTTTCAGCCGAGTAAAAGTACCTTGGGATTAAAGGCTTTTAAGGATGATTATACCTTAATAAACCTTAATCCAAAGAGTAAGGGGTTTTAAGAATGATGTTACATGTGTTGGGTCATCACACAAAACCTTATAGACCGACAAAAAGGCAGAGCCTAGGTTTTTATTAAAAAAAAACGGATAAACAAAACTAACATGAGTTGAGCAGAGTCGAACCTCAGACAAATGTTTTACCGAAAAATGTTTATGTCTTACTACAATTGACAATATAAGAATTTGTAAATAATTTGTAATAGTAGTTGCATAAATTTCGGCGCATCTTAAAAGCTTACCATCTATTTTTGTAATTACTGTAGTAACTATAAAGAGCAATATTTAATTTAAAGTAAAATATTTAGTTAGTACATAAATAATAAAAAATAATAATAAAACTTTAAAAAAACCAAAAAAATGGAAAGAAAAACTTTAAGGAGCATTGAACCAAAGACTTTTGTAGTTCTAGTCCAGTGCGGTACATACCACTGAAACCCAAATCATAAAAGAAATCAAATTTAATTGTTATTTTTAATTTGGTACGTTACAGCCTGGCCAACAGAGTCCGGGGTTTCCTTAAGTTTATTGTTATTATTATATATTCCAATCACTTCAGAGAAATCTTTAAGCACGTAAATAATTCAAAGAAATTATGTCTAGTAGTCAGTTTCATTCGTATTGGTTGCTTTGGTTTACTTTATGGTTTCGATAGAAAAAAAATGTAGAAAAACCCTAATTGTCTAATGCTGCCATCTTAAAGCTTTAGGATTCAAAATTTTATATTTTTCAATTCCTTATGATGCTTTGAAATGCCGTTATAAAATAAAAATAAATAAATAATGCAAAACGTCCTTGGTGAGAATCGAACCCGAATTTTTTTTGGAAATGATTAAATATCGAATGAAATAATTTGCTGTATCAGCCTAAATGTTGATTACCAGTTTTACAAAATTTATTACATACTCATTGTTTTACAAAACAAAATTTTATGTTTTTCAATTCGTATAAAACCAGTAAAATGCCGTTATGAAAAAAAAAAAAATATTATTAAAATTAATATAGAATTTAATGAACATCGAACCGGAAACGTTTTCTGTAAGAAAACATTGTCATTGTCAAATCGTCAACACCTACGAGTATATCACTTAGGCTACTGAGTTACAAAATTTTGAGATGTAAATTGGAAATATAAGAAAAGCGTATATATTAGATTGACCTTGAAGGAGGTCATAATTTCAAAATCAAAGGAGAATGGGGCCGCCTAGATTTTTTTTTGTGATTTTTAGAGCTATAGCATGAGGCTCTATGACATTGGGAAGTAATTTTCCATAACAATTTTAGAAAATTTAGTACAACTTAAGCATCGTACATTATAAGAGATGAGAAACGAGGAAAACAAATCTGTTCGTATAAAATATATGGCAAATCACAGGTTTTCAAATAAAAATGTTACAAACTCTCAATTATAACCCCCTGAGATTTCATAAATGTTTGAAGAACTTCAACTTATATGAACATCGCTTAAGAAAATCGTAAATATATCAATTATATTAAAGCAAAATTTATAAAATGTTCGTAATAATATCATTCCGGCCAAATTAAAATAAAAGCTTACTATACAGCATGCGGTCACTAAGACAATACAAATTACTTAGATGACAGCACAAGTTTCGAACCAAAGCAAAACAAATTCACAAAATATTATTAAACGTGTGAAAATTTGATGACTTGTTAATTTTTTTTCTATATTTTTTACAAAAATGTATTTTGATTTCTTCGTTATCAAGAAGAATAATTGATTAATATATGATTTGAAAATCAGTTAATAAAATCTTGTTTATAGATATTTAATTAATGTTTTACTAAAACCCTTTATTTACAAACACATCTTTACACCTCATGACGTCACACGTTTCTAGGTTCTTGGAATCCGGTCTCTCTCTCTCTAGTTGGGAGCGTTTTAAATATTGAATTTTCTCAGTTTTAGTATTTGAAAATTTCCAGTGGTGTAAAAGTTAGAAACTAACGAATGATATCAAATTAAAGATTGGTTTTTTATCTCTTTCAATCACTTCTAGTTAGAAAACGAGATCTACAGAATAGACGAAGTTATTAAAAAAATAGTGAGAGATACTTTGCTACATTTGATAGTTTGAGCCAGTGGTATCGGCCAGAGAGTTCAACGTTTCAACCGAATAAGATGTGTTATTTAAAATTTTAAAAAGAAAATGTAGCGCAACTTTTATTCGACGGTTGTAAATTTAAAATGGAATGCCGATATACTATATGTTAGTTATTAGTCCAGTGTTTGAAGGTTTTTCGCTCAGAATTCTTTCGGATAAAACCGATTGACGTGAAATTTGGACAATAAGTAGGGAGTGGCTCAAGGAACAACATTTATATTGTGGCGTTGTGTGGTTCTACTTGGTACCCCTTCTCAGAGTGGAAATTAGCACACGGAAAAAACTAGGCTTGTCATGGATGATTTGTGTTTCTTGCACTGATAAAAAATTTCTTGAGTTAAGATTTGTTAAATAATTGTAATCTGAGATTTAGTTTCTTGCTTCTATAACTGCTCAAAATTCTTGATTGAAAAAACAAAATCAACGAATGGAGAAAAATATGATTGTTTTGTTTCCAATTTTACTTGCAACAAGAAATTGACCTTCTTCTCAAACTATATTGTAGAATTTTTATATATATATATATATATATATATATATATATATATATATATATATATATATATATATATATATATATATATATATATATATATATATATATATATATATATGTATATATATATATATATATATATATATATATATATATATATATATATATATATATATATATATATATATATATATATATATATATATATATATATATATATATATATATATATATATATATATATATATATATATGTAACGCTTGGTAGTTAAATTGTTGATTTTATAAATATACATAATATTTCTGATGGTGAAATAAAAAAAATCATTAAAATAAATTTTCATATAATTGTATTATTTTAAACAAATTGAAGAAATATTTCTGCAACGAAGAAATATTGCGTTGTCACAAGAAAATCGTTTCTCTAGTGAAGAATATTCAAGTTCCCTGGGAAAAGTAGACTGATGCATACAAGAAAACAAAAACAATAGAATCATAAATTATTTTCTATAGTCAAGAAATAGCAAGTTTTGTTTAAGAATTGAATAGATATCATCCAAGAAGGCCCACGCATTAGATTCACAAATTCATTTCTCTAGTCAAGAATTAGCTAGTTTCATATAAGAAATAAACGGATACATACAAGAAAATCCAAACAATAGATTGATACATTTTACTCTACTCAAGAAAATATGTGTTTTCCAGCAAGAATGATGTTACCTAAATAAAGAAACGTGTTTCTCAACCTAAGAATTTCTAGTTTTCAATCAGAAGAATTGGTTTCTACAAACAAACCTATTTCGTTTAACATAAGTAATAATAATTAACCATCAAGAAAAGCTATATTCTGTATGTAACCATGTTTTCTTGCACCAAGCAATTAATTTTCTCATATCAAACAAATAAAGATAATATTTTAGAAAAATTTCAAATTGAGAAACGTAAAGTTTGTGGTGAGAAAAATTTCGTTTAGCTGAAAAATGATGTACAAATTTTCTTGAATTATCCGTTTTTTCTTCATATTAGAAATTATTTTTTTCCGTGTACTATCAAAATAACCGCAGAAATCGATGAATTCTAAGCAAAAAATGTCCAATAAAGTTTTTTCGATAAATCAATATTTTTCGTGTTATTCGCAATTGAAAATGTTGATTTTTCATTTATATTATTGCTAAAGGAGCTTGGACTCATGATCAATAATTAGACTAGATTAAAGACCTTTTGGCCGCAGGAATGTTGAGTAAAACTACAAGCTAATTACAAAATATAAAAAACTTTTTATGGCAAACGAAGCTTTAGTTCAGAATTTGTTTGATTATATACTTGCGAATGAGATTAGAAAGAAAATGAGCTAAGCACTATGGGAATTTTAAAACCAGGACCTATTCAAAAGCAGAGTATTATGATTTCTTATGAAATCTCGTATGTACTTACATTGTGCATTTATTTATTATGAAAACCGCATAAGGGTGTTACAAAACCGTAAACCAAACCTAATACATATTAACTACTTAAAATTTATACAAATTTTATTCATTCAAATTTTTGAAATATACCAGAAATTCTAATAACTTTCTTAAATCAATGAATAAGCCGCATGTTTACAAAATAACATATTTTATTTGAAAAGATTATATATATACATAAATTAGCCACGTAAATTATGGTTTTATGCAAAAATATTTCTATTATTAGCATGATTGTATGTATCTTTACGGTTTTCCATAATCTATGAGAACAAAAACCATGTCTATAAATAAATACATAATTCTTATATTGTACCCGAAAAACATTTTTATGTTATATGTCAATATATGTAGCAGGCAGAACCTCACTCACTCTATGTGTAAGGATATAATATCTAGAGTAATATGTAGGTGCACCCACCCGACTAATAATAATAAATTCATATATTTGGATTTCAAACAATAAAAAGAAACTTGTTCGGCATCTCTTCTCAGCTACAAAGACACACAACACAACATATTTAATTTGTTGTTGTATTTTGGCAACTTATTATACGTGTAATCCTTAAATAAGGATATTAATGATTATTATCTATTATTATTTGCTTTTCAATTACAATATTTGTGATTCTTCTTTCTTTCATAAACGTCCGTTTCAATTGATTTCTTAAAAAAATAGATAATTTTCATTCGAACAACAAAAAAAAATTACCGATAGGATTAAAGGATCTTTCAGATATATTATTATGTTATTAGGTACTACTTTTTTGTTAATTTTACAACAACTAAAACGTAGCTAGAACATAAATAAAAGTGCGGCTAAAATTGTTTTATTCTCACAAGTATAAACAGATTATCTGCCCACCGATTACTTTTCAGTCGCATTATTTATACTTAAGAGCATCGTAAAATAACGTATTTTACTATTTTAATTCAAATGTCTACAAAATATCTTCGAGTGTGTTAATGTCTTCATCATAATATGTACCTTGGGTTCAAAAAACTTGTACGAAGCATGTCGTCAATCAAAAAAAAAAAAAAATGTTAACAATAATAAGTACATACATTAATGTATGTCATTAAGACGATATCAAGAAAAAAACCGTTGCATGTCAACAACGAAAATAATTTTATATCCAGAAATTCTATTCAATTCACAAAACAAATGTCTGGTAAATCACAATACGTAATAATAAAATTGTTGTTCATTTGATCCTTGGCCTGCCCTAAAAAAATTTTATTAAGATTTTTTTTTTTAACAGATTGATTAAAGAATTTACCGGATATCTTACAATAGTTTGGTAGGAAGAAATTATATATTCGTATTTCTAAAGAAAAGACGACGACGACGCGTGTTCTATTTCCTGTGTGTGTAATGTAATATTGGCTCGCGCCAAATGTTATTTAACTACACTCTTTTTTTGTTCTATTCAAATTGATAGTTGAGAAAACAACTTATGCTAATTACATGCATTTTTTTTTAGAATATGAGCAAATGCATGTCTACAATTTTTCAAATGTATAATGCGGGACACTAAGATTGCAGCTGATCAAATTTACTAATTTTTATATCAAATTAACATCTGATGGTAAACATTAAAGTAATATTGAACTAACTTAATGAAAGTTGGCCCTATTTGGAAACTCTGCAATCATAATATCTTCTAAAAGTGCTGGTGAAAATGACTGAAAATGAATGCTATTCTACAACAATCAAATCCATCCTACCTAATACTAGTAATAACTGGTATACTAGTAATAACTGGCAACATTACCCAAACTGACGATATCTTAAAAAAATTGAAAACGGCTTTATAATTTGGCGTAAGAGGAGTTAGTGTGGCAAAACAACTGTAAATGGATTTGTAATCCAATTCAGTTACGCAAAACAACAAATTGATGCTAAAAATGTAATACCCAATAGGTAAAATTCGAACCAAAGGACCGATTTACCTGAAACAACTTTATTCACCCCTAGCCGGTGTTGAGGACATATTAACGGGGTAAACTCAAATCATGAAGCAATTATTATAATTGAAAATAAAAAATGGTTTGGCCGCTGCTGACGACACCAACTTAAACAAATAACAAGTTTTTTGTTGTTATAAATTATCAAATAGTGAAATAGATGTATTCTTTATTTAAAATTGATTCATTATTATTTTTTTGCCCAAGCCAAACGATTATTTACGGCAAATTTTTAAAATAAATAGAACAATTGCTGGACAACAGGGTAGTTATTTATGTAACGATGGCCAGAAAATGCAGCACTCTGGAATGAGTGTGAGGACCATCGCAATAGTTATTCGATGCGGCCCTTTGGCTAAATTAAGTCCAGTAGATTTTTCTCGATGTTCTATTGCTCTTTTTGTTTTGAAAATTTGTCGTAAATCTCATTTGACTTGGGTACCACTAATTTACATAAATGAATTAATTTTATTACTAAGAAATATAATTTTATGTCTAGATTTGAAAATCTTAATAATTCTTGGGGAACATGATGTCAGTGAATGACAACATTTTTTAAGTTTACATAATTTTTCAAGTAGATTCAGTTAGAACATGTAGGCATAATTATTTTAAATATGCCTTTTCTCTATGAATCGGAAACTATTTCTATTAATCTAAATCATTATACTGATAACTAGATATTTTATAGTACTCGTCAGAAGTGGTGGAGAAGTTTTAACAACCAAAACCATTCGATAAATTCTAACTAATAAACTTTTTAAGTAAAACATTTTATAGACTATCTATTTATATTCAAATTAGACTATCACTCAATATGGCACAACGCTCAATGCTGCAATTAAATATTTTCTGATAGCATTACTAATCCTAACGTGAACCAGCCGATGAATCAACTTAAACTTAAGACCTAAGCAATGTCAGATAATAAATAACAGGTCAATCTTATAGAGTTAATTTTTCGAAGTTTGAATATTGGGAAATATCCAAGCCAAGGTATGAAATTGTCTTGTTCAAGCGTTACTGGATGAAATTCGCCGGTGCGTGGACGGGAAATCTAGGAAAATCAAAAATCATGCCTTAGTTTTAATTTGGCAACTTACACTCCATTGTGAATGAGTTTATGCTCAAAATGATGTCCAATTTTTAGTAGTAGTAAATAAATAAATAAATAAATGCTTTTTTACGTGGCTGGCACTCTGTGTCAAATCTCGGCTAGTTTCCTTGAAAGGGATGTGTGTTTATCGTTTTTCATTATTGAGTAAAATATTGGTATGAATCGCTTTTTTTGCATTATAACTAATTTCTATGGTAATTTTGAGTGTACTAATTTCCACCCCCGAGAATGGGTGGCATCCCCACCCCCATGGTATAAGCACATATTGTCACTAAATAACTTTTGTTCCCTGAGCCATTCCCTACTTACTGTCCAAATGACATTTAAATCGGTGTTGTCCATAAGTATTCTGAGCGAAAAGCCGTCAAACACTGGACTAGATTTGTCTGTAAAATATTTAATTTAGTATTGGTAAATAAGTATGTATTTATATAACAAAAGTTGGGTGCTTTTAAGAATTCATTCGGTTGCGCAAATTTTACAGAATTCAGTTGAAAAACTGTTTCTGCAGCAAAATACTCGCAATTTGACTTTTAAAACTGAATTTAACGAACATTGTCATAAAGTGGTTTTGCCGTCTTTTTCTTTTAACCTGCATTGAAGAAATATCGCATACGATTTCTGGTACCAATTGCAGTAATGATTTCAATATCTGCTCAGTTGCTGAATTCTTGAGGCATTTGTGAAATCTATTATTCTAACTGCATTTATTTTATGCCAATACGGTAGTACGTTTCTTAAAGAGGTAGTATGTTTTTTAAAGAACATTCCTGAAAGGGAACCTATTGAACTATCAAATTCAAAAAATTATAACTGTGAGGCGTTAACGAAATCATTTTTTTATCGGCAACCAAGCTCTTTTTAGGGGTTAAAACCACCCCTTAATTTAACCTCAAAAATGATACTGTTTATGAACTTGGCAGAAGCATGTTCTTTAACCCTCAAATATCACATAAAAGGAAGTTTAGCCTCCAATTTTTGTCTTTGCTCTTCCGGGAGGTTGGCAGTATTTATTATGGTAGAAAATTACAATATTAGTTTATGAACGCTTTTTGGTTACAATATTGTTACAATCGTTCGTGAACGCACTCCAGGAGTCAGGGTCCTGAGGTAGTTAGCTGAGTTTTAATTTTTGATGTGAAATCATCTTTAGCCGCAGGAGTAACTAAAAAATTGTATAGAAATCAAGTTACGGAAACATCTGTGCCGAACAAATAATATTGCATGTATGTGTAAATATCGACCAGAAAAAAAAAATAAAACCTGAAATCAACACAAAGTCTACGCATACACATACAATATATAACATCATCCGGCATTTCCAAATCATCGTGAGCCGAATAAAAAAAAATTAACCGCCTACTTCATTTTATTTTGTTGTTAAAATATCTTCTATATATTATGGTCGCAGCAGCAGTAAGTATTTTTAATGTTTTTGAAAACGAAAATCACATACGAGCAAACGGAACACAAATTATGCGTGTGTAGTTTAAGTGCCTCAAAAAGATGAAATGGAAATATATTTGAAACAAAGAGCAAGTACACCCATACTTAAAAATAATAGTTTTCAAATTGTTTAATCGGTATCGGTAAGCTTTATTATTAGTATTGCTCATGCTGTTGCTGTGTTTGGTTATGGAGGCTTCGTGCTACCTCCTTTTTAGTTGCTATGATTTTACGGTCAACATAGCGCCCTAATAGAATCGCTCTATTTAATTTATTTCAAACAGATCAGTGATAAAGCGATGCCATTTTGCGTTGTTCAGTGAGTTGGCTGTGATCATTCACTACAGCCTATAGAATCTCAGTACTTTGCTCATGCTCAATTAATGTCAGTGAGGTTCGTCTTCTAAATTCAAAATGGAATATCTTATTGACTTTTTGAACCAAAAATGTAAAGTAACTTTAATACTGAGCGAACAACAGCTGTCTATCTACAGGGGTTTCTCACTCACATCGAAATGGCTTAAAATAATTCAATAGATATTTATATAAAAATGTTTTCACAAAAATCTTTTGCGAGTTGAGCCTGAATTCGCTCGTTGTTTTTTTAAATTTAAGATTTACCGAAAAGCTCTCATGGTCGAACGTCTTATTTCGCAAATATTAATCATGCGAAACTTATCAAACAAAAAGGATATCAACAAACAATGTATTCCATTTTATGGTAAGGTAATATTGCGGAAAACAATCAAGAGAAGCCATATTACTTTATTCCAAAGATTTCATTAGATAGAGACAATCCGGCGACACAATCCAGATTTCAAAGAATTCAATTACTCTTTCGTTTAATTTGCCTTGCCTGACACAATTTTATTTCCACAGAAATTTTGTATAGACGTATTAGTTCTACCTGATAATGTCAATCAATAAACACGTGGTTTGATATTCTGAATATTTCAAAATTATATTTCTATCGCTCATCTTCTATAACCTAACATTTTCCACATAAGGCCCTAGCTTGTAAATATTATATTATACAAAAATTAAGACTTTTTCAATTCCTTTAAATCAAGTTTACAGCCAATGTTTTTTATATCAATGTGGTTTACAGACAAACGGTTAGCTTGGCTAGGACGCTTGGAGTATTAGGTTCGACATTGGGCTTGATTTCTTTTATTGGAATTTTTTAAATTTATGATTTACCGAAAAATTCTGATGTCACACCTAGAGCTCATGTTTTAATTTGTAGTGGTGTTTGGGTACATTTGGGCGCATTGAATTTCAAACCGCAAAGATGTGTAATGTCGAAAACTGGTATGTATTTGCGACACAGTTTTCGATACTTTTAGATACGAATTCTTGGCGGTCTTTCAAAATGGCGTTATAATAATTCAAAGCGGCAAAATCTTATTTTATCAATTCAAAAAAAAAAAAAAAAAAAGAAAACCAGATTAAATGATTTCTAGCATCATTCGATCGAGAAATAATACTTCTTTTAACAGTCAAAGTCGAAATAACGACAAGCAAATTTAAAAAATAAGGTTCTTCGCTTGAAGTGGGAATTTTTCCTTCAATTTGGAAAGAGACATTTGTAGTTTCAACTGAGGAAATAAAAAATACGAATTTGCATAATAAGTTTAGGTCTAATAATATAATCATGTTGGAAACAAAAATTCTATAAAAAGTTCTTAACAGCCAACTGCAGCAGTATTTAGAGCCAAATGATTTTATTTTTGATTATCAATCAGGATATAGGGAGAACCACAGCTGTGAAACACTTATTTATTTAGTGGTTTCAAATTGGAAATTTGCTGTACATCATGGAAATGTTATTGATACAGTTTTTCTGGACATGCAGGAAGCTTCGAAAACTATTGATAGAGACATACTTCAGCTAAAAATGACACAGTGATGATATTAACGAAGTGGAGTTAGAATGGTTCCAGTCGTACTTAACAGGAAGAAATCAGCGCACAAAAATACAAAATGAGATTTCGAAACCAGCAAATGTTCCTTTGGGTGTTTCACATAAGGAACAATTTTAGGGGTTCTACTATTTTTAATTTATATTAACGATATAAAAAATATAGTTAAAGAATTTATGATTATGCTGTTTGCAGATGGCGTGCTTATATTTGGGAATAATCCTGAAGAATGCTTAATTAAAAATCAATATGAACAAAATGCAATTAACTCTTAAATAAACGAAATGCATTTGTATGAATGGCAAATTTAGTTGTAAAGTTGAAATTCATAACGAAAACATTGAGCAAGTAAATGAAATGAAATTTCTAGGTGTAATTATAGAAAATCAGTTTAATTTGATTGTAAAAAAATTGTTAAGAAAATTCATTTTTTTAAATATGTTAGGAAAAAATATATCAATTTTGAGCGCAATTAATATATATAATGTAATGATAAAACCACATTTTGAGTATGGTTCGTCAATTTTATTTTAAAATAGTAAAGAAATGATGGAGAGGTTACAGAAGTTACAAAATAAGGTAATGCGGTGTATTCTTAAAGTTAATCAATATACTTCAAGTGAACTTATGTTAGCAACATTAAATTGGATAAACGAACAAAAATTAATTCACATAAATGTTTTGATTTTAATTTATAAATTGAGAAATATCATGTTGCCGAAATACCTCACACAAGATTTGACATATTATGTGAATGAAGCTCAAAATTATATCTTGAGAAATGCTTCTGAAATGAAATTCTACAGAAACAAAAAAACTAAAAACATGTTAATATATAAAATTGACGAATTTAAAAAATATTGTAAATTATTCTTAATTTTACAGGGTGAGGAAAAAGTATGGAAACGTCTAGGAATCTCGCGGAGTTCGGTCAAAAAAAAAAATTACCAATGTTAAATCTTAGGTAAGTTTCAACGAGCAATTCAGTGGTGAACTTGAACGCGACCTTGAACCTCATATTCAAGGTCATGATGAGGTCAAGGTCATTTTTTTAAATAGAACTATTTTTGACATCGGTTTCGAAAAGTGTGGGAAATTTTACGTCCGAACATGTATTTTTCATGACCGCCCAAGGTTACCTAACGGAATATATTTAAGTTATAAAGCTTATGATTTGCTATGAAAATAAAAAAAATACTGCACAAAAGACAATTTTTTTCGAAAATACAGTTTTTAAACACTTGTAACATGATCAAATATGGAATTAATTTTTTTAACGGAAACTGCCTACTTTCTTTTCTAAACGAAAAAATACTAATTTTAAGATTGTCAAGAATACTCCTAATTTTTAATTCGCAAATCCAAATATTAGGCACGGATTTGCCGTGCAGAAATTTCAACAGTGTCATATTCAAAGTCTCTAAATAAATTCTCTACAAAATGGGTTATTTGGATTTGCGAGTATAAAATTAGGGTTGTTCGTCGACAGTCATAAAATTAACATTGTTTTCTCATTTAAAAAATTTTGAAAAAGTCTTAAGAAAACAAAGAAATATAGTAACGCACTGCAGCATCGGAAATTATAGACCAAATTTCCTTCAATTAAAAACAAGAAAAAAAAAATTGAATGACATGTTTTTCGATGTTTGACCGACATTCATCACAAGTGCGTCAGGGTATTTGTTCGAAAAGTTTTCTTGTTGCGTTTTTTGGCGCAGTGTTTTAAAAAAACATTTGTCCACGAGTAACATATAATATACTCATTATACGTTTGTTTCTTAAATTATAATGATATCCATTATTCACCGCTAGTTTATCTAGTAGTCCCTTCTTTCATTAATCACTACTACCAAATAAAAATTTCATTTTTCAAATTTTATCTAGTAGCCTCTTGCTATTTTCATTATTTTTAAATTGAGAACGTCAAAATGTCGACGTAAATTATTTTAGGTTTATTTAAAGGATTTGATAATAAAATACAATTTTTTATCCGTCGTGGACAAAGTATCGTATTCTACTCGCATATAATGGCTGATATTCACTCAGATGATTGAGGAGACTCGCCTATCGGCTCGTGTCGGTAAACTTCATCTTCGTGAATAACAGTTATCATTATTCATTATATGCTTGTTGAGTAATATACTATATTTTACGTCCTTTAATATCCTCCTTAAAGTGCCTGACAAAGATTGGGCACTGAAATTTTATGTTCTATTTGAAGATTACTGAACAAGTGTGACATATTTTTACTTAACTTAAATGTCTAGACAAAAATTTTAAAAATGGTTATTTATGTTTAAGCTTAGTGTAAATAACGTAGACAGCTTAAAAAGAGGCATTTATTTCAAGTCACATATAAACACTTCCTTTTTATTTATACATACATAGATGCAAATGGATAAAAAACATCGTGAGCATGTCGGAGACACCTTGGCTGGTGTCCGCTTTGCCTTTTTTTGGATTAGCCATGAGCTGCTCTACTCTAGTGAATGCGTTTTGGGTGATTTGAACTATAAATATTAATTCTTAATTTTATTTACAAAACACGCCTATTTCTCCCCCCATTTCTCATTCTTGCATTCTTGTTAAGCTATTTATAACCTTTGTGCTTTCGACTGTCAATAGCGCATTCGACAATCGCGGATTAAGCATGCCAGTTTTCTAGTTTAGAAGATATTGCATTTTCAAACATTACATGTAAACGTGACCCTCAATTTTTTGGTTGGGGGTATTCGATTTATTCTTACATCTATCACAAATCACGAAATGTTCCCCTCTCAGTGTTTCACATATCGTCGGCCAAACTTGAAGAATGTGTATATTGTCTTTATAGTCCAGTGTTTGACGGTAAAAATACATAGGTTATTAGCTCATAATTCAAACGGACAAAACCGATTGACGTGAAATTTGAACAGTAAGTAAGGAATGGCTCAAGGAACAAAACTTATATAGTGCCGATGTGTTTTTAGCTTGGGGGTAAATGCCACCCCTTATCGGGGGTGAAAATTAGTGCCCTCAAAAAAAATGTTCTAAGAAGTTTTTTCGATAAATCAATATTTTTCGAGTTATTCGCGATTGAAAATATTGATTTTACATCTAAAAATTGCATGTTTGAGAGCAATTCGAAAATTTCATCGAAAAACGCGATTTTTTAACGATAATTTCCATAATTTTTAAGATATCTAATTACTCCAAAAACCATTTTCCAGGGAATTTCAAGGACTTCAAGGCCTGTAGCTTCCTTGAACCTTAGTTTTTGAGATTTTTGAGTTTAAAGGCAAGGTGGTCTTCGCACTTAAATACGAATTTAAAACGGTGATATCTCAATTAATTTTCATCTAGAGAAATAAAAAATAACAAAAGTTTCTGGAAGGAAAACCTAATTTTTTGTACTCTTGCATTTTGTACGTATCTTCTTTAGTTTGTGTGTTGTTGTGTAAAAAGGAAATTTTTTTGCAAAAATTTCAAAAATCATTTCAAAATTGAATCAAACGTTTTTTCAAATCTAGGCATTGTAACCCGTTCAAACTTCTAGAATATATTGTTAGTACCTAAATAAAGTGTACTGCAAATGGATTACGTTTAATATCCATTCTTGCTGATTTTTTCTCCGAAAAACCGAGTCAACAAAAATTTTTATCATTATTTTTTTATCAATGCGTAAGTTTTTATGCTATCGACTTTTACTAAAGCTTATTTTAAAGGTCTTTTCAAGTTATTTAAAAAAGATCTGACTAGTGTTCCTCCAAAAATCGTCGTTTTTCCGTTATTTCACGTTGAAAGATTCGAATTCAGTTTTCGGCGAACGAACAGTTACTTTGAACTAGCCAAACCCAGTCGATATGAAACACGCAAAATTGGAAAAATGCGTCGATGAGCAATATCAACTTACAAAATACAATAAAGACAGTCGATGTATAATAGATGTATGATGAAACCATTAAAACACACAACTTTACCTAAAATATTTTTTAGACTGATAAATTAACAAATTTAGTTCTTATATCTAATTTTTCAAAGGTTTTTAATTAAAACTTTTTGTTGTTATACAACCACCTGAGAGGCGTAATATTACGTTACATTTATACTGCCCAAGCTTTTTGTACATTTTAATTTGGCAGGAGTTCCTAATTAGGCAAAAACAAATGTATATCTTGTTCTATTTATACCTTTAAATAGATAAGGATTACTCAATGATCCATGGTTCTTATTAAAAGGGCCAATTGACACATCGAGGCGTGTCCTACCTACAAGTTTTTTTAAAGTTCAACCATAGTTTAAAGTTTTTGCCACACTGCTAAAATTATTGTGTCAGTCTATAAGCAATTGGTCTTAGCCGGCACATTTTAAAAATTTCTAGTTCTTACGGCTAGGAGAATAATCTTTGACATTCGAATTCGAGAGGAACGAGTAAAAAGCTCGGTGTTCAAGGTAATTCGACTATAATAAGAATGTTGGGCTAGGATAATATTGGAAAATTTGCCGATATATATATATAAATAGAATTTAAAATTTCGAAAACCATTTGCGAATCGTTGCCATGTGTAACTAACATACTACACTCTTATTTGAATAAATATTCGCCTAATTCATAATTTTCTCAAACATATGTACTTACTGTTTTATTGTCCCAAAAAAGACGAACGCCCAAGAAATAGCCCTTCACCGTAACACAAATATAGCAATGCATACAATGAAAACACTGGGATACCTGCATATACGACAGAACCCTAAAATAATATTTTCCCATATTGTAAAAAATGCTCAAAGTTTAAAGGACCTCTAGATATCAAAGGTTCATTTTTAATTAGCAATATCACAAATTGCTTTGGTTTGTAATCAAATTAATTAGAGTGTTAAATTTAATCAGCAGCTTTTTGTTTCGAAAATTTTCTAAATGGTTTGGTTGCTGTAGCTGTATCCTGTATTTTCTTGCACAAAAAATATCGTATACCCGTCATAATTAGTCTAAAACCAAAAAGCAAATCGACTATTGACACTTTCCTTTTTTTAAGTTTTGGATTTCATTCCAAAGCATAAAATATCATCTCGTTACAACTTTTATCCTTTTTTAGTCGTATCGTAACATCCCTTTTTTTATCTATTGCTGTTTTGATTCTCTACGAATGTAATGATACTTCGACTATTCTTGTGAGTGAACAAAAAAAAAAGGCGGAGTTTACATAAGTACATAATACAGATGTACATATATACATACATTTCTGACTATCCTTTTTTGGATTTTATAGAGCAGTTGCGTGAAAAAAGGAAGTTTTGTAAAAGAGGAAAAAAATTATAAATATTTTCAAAAGGAAACCAAAAACTGGATGTACATTTATTTTAAATTGAGTTTTCTGCAGATGCAGATGTGCTGTGCACAGTTTTTATTTAACATTTTTTCGTTGTGTTCTCTTTGTATATCGAACTATTAATTTAAAGTGATTTTAATAGTATTTTGTTAGAGTAAAAGTTGTGAATTAATTTAATAAAATTTCGGTTAGATCGGTGACAATGGTCTATTTTGTAAGTTTACGTTTTTTTTGTGAATACGTTAGGTGAACAATTTAATCCTTTTTTGTACTTGGGAAATATTATTGGGAACACCTCCAAAAACGTTCGTGAATTAATTTATTACGTGTAGTGAAATCCCTGTTGTTTTGTTTAATGAAAATATTTATTTCTTTTAAAAATACGAGTGTCTCCAACTGTGTTTTTCTTGTGTGTTATTGTGATTGTGACCAATAATTTTTTCATTTATTTGTAAGATTCAAACCTCGGTATTGCATTCATTTGAATTCCTTCATTTAAAAATATTTTCAGTCAATAAAATTTACGATTTCAATTGAGATTGATCAGCGAACTGGAAATAAAGGTGTTTTCAATATGTCACGTTCTCTATGTATACATACACTCACGAGTCAAATATTTTCTAATTGTTTTTATCCAACGACAAAAATTAATTATCGAAAACAATCTGTTTTAATAATCATTTGAACATGAATAAAAGGATTAAAAACCAAAAATAACTGAATAGTTTTGTGGGTTGATTAATTTTATGCATGATTTGATTTGAATACATCAATCAATCCCGTTTTTACATTTTTGTGGCATTGCTTGTGGTAATATTTTAATTTTTTTTTTTTTTTTTTTTTTTAAATTACAGAGCCCTAGAGGTATGCAACCGTGCAGTCTACCCGGAATACCTGTAGCATCTAAAAGTCCAACCATGGAATCAGCAAATGCTGCTCATTCAAAATTAGCAGAACTTGAAAGTTCGACGAATAAAAGTGATAGTAATGGAACGAAGCGATCGAGCGGATGTCTATTGAAATTTTCTATAGCCAAAATTATGGAACCCGATAATAAGTCGTCCAAAGAGAATACCGACGACTACATATACGACTCGGCTTTTAAGAAATATGTACCATCAGCTAGCAGTTTGGATGCGGTTACTACAGTACAGACTTTTGTAACCCAATATCCATTATTATACTATCCAAATCATCAATTAATGTGTGCAGCGGCGGCCGCTCAATATGCCGCTTTATCACAGCAGCAGCAACATCACCAATCATTATTATCATCACCGACGGCATCCGCATCTGCACTATACCATCAATCGACCGCGATCCATTCAAGTTCGCATTCGATACGAAAATTAATAGTTCAAAATAGTTCGATTGTTGAAAAAAGTAATTTAAATAGTCAGCAAGCTTCATCGTTCAATTCGTTAGTGTCTCCATCAAAATCTATTTCATCGAGTTCACCAAGTAAATCGCCGCGCGGTTCACAAAATTCGAGCAATGCAAACGGAGGCAATGGAAAACAAAAAACATTCGCTTGCCAAGAATGCGGTAAAGTATTTAATGCACACTACAACTTAACGCGACACATGCCGGTACATACAGGTGCCAGGCCATTTGTGTGTAAAGTGTGTGGAAAAGGATTTCGACAAGCGTCAACATTATGTCGCCATAAAATAATTCATACATCCGAAAAACCGCACAAATGTCATACCTGCGGTAAAGCGTTCAATCGATCGTCTACCCTTAATACACACACTAGAATACATGCTGGCTATAAACCGTTCGTCTGCGAATACTGCGGCAAAGGATTTCACCAGAAGGGTAACTACAAAAATCATAAATTAACGCATAGCGGCGAAAAGGCGTACAAATGCAGTATTTGTAACAAAGCATTCCATCAAGTGTACAATTTAACATTTCATATGCACACGCATAACGACAAAAAACCGTATCAGTGTAAAGTTTGTGCAAAAGGATTTTGTCGTAATTTTGATTTAAAAAAACATATGCGAAAGTTACATGAGATTGGAGGAAGTTCGCGACGGAGTAGTGTAAAAAATAAAAACTCATCATCCTACTCATCTTCGTCATCAACATCGTCAGTTTCGTCGACATGGGGCACATCATCAACTTCCTCCTCGCCACCATCATACAATCAACGAATTGATTATCCCAGTCCCTTCATCATTCCAACGCCATCATCCGGAAACAATTCGCGGCCACCGGGAATATCGCCCGACATACTCGAAAATAATAACCCGAATTCACCAAATCGTACTTCAAATTTAATATTACCGCAACGAATAGAAACCCAACCTTTTATCGCAAAAGTATTTTGACATAAATATTGTAGCAATGGTAATAATAATAATAATAATGCTGCTCATAATAATAACCCAGGCAAAATTCATCCATTTTTATGATGAATTAAATTTTAAATTTTTGGAATGATGTTCTTATATAAATATTTTTTAAAACTATAATTGCATATATGTACGTATAAATTAATTAATGAATATTGTATAAATTTAGCGAATTGAATATTTTATAAACATAATTAATAGAGAATAAAAGTTTTTATTTATTTATTTATTAAAAGTGATATTAGAGTTATGTATTTGTAAATTTTAAATAAATGTATAATGTATAAATTAATAATTATATTAATATAGATCTAAAAATATAATAATTTGTGTTATTTATTTCTAATGATTTGACAACAGTTTGGTGAGTACATTTTGTAAAAATAAATCAAAATAAAGTTAAACTTAAATAAGGTATTGAATCTAGGTAAGCATAGGAATCGTGTCAGTGACGATGGCTCCTCAACAGTGACAGTGAAGCTATAGTTCGAGGTCTTTGACATCCGGCTGATAATTCTAAAAAAATATTTATTTTTTTCCTGATGTGCCACATGTAATTAAACTCATTTGTAACAACTTTTTCCAAGTCATCCACCAAGGGATTATAGTGGAGTTGATTAGAAATTTTAACGAACTATCAATTTTAAGAGTGCCTTAGAAAATATCGTCGGCCAATTTTAAGTATAGTTTGTGAGTTCTTCAAATAGATAAACCAACAATCTAGAAGTATCACTTGAGAATTATACTTTATTAACATTTAAAGAACATTTGATTGCCTTAATGTCAGAATGCCATACAAGGTTAGGCGGAAATCTGTGCGATGTGTCATGGTTAATAAAATCGCTGCAATGTGTCCTGGTTAATACCGCATATATGTGTGTGTGTGTTTGTGTGTGTGTGTCTGCGTGTATGTGTACATATACTTCTAAAATAGGTAACCATATTTAGTCGGGAGAGCCTCATAGTAAAAGCGGCTCAGTAGAGCAACATTTTAAAAGGAAAACACATTGAATTTAACTCTATTCGGAGAGGTAATATCAATCTCATTTCATCAAGTTGTTGAATAAGGGAACACTCAAACTAGATAGTTCTCTACTACTATGAACTTGATAGAAAGATAGATTTGTAAAGGTCGAGAAAGAACTCTATTGAAGAGTCAATCAATTCGTTCCCACGGTCTTGTTTCTTTTAAAAAACAAAGTATTTAACATAGAGTAAAGTTAAATTTTTGCGAAAACTTTCGTAAAACATTCATCATTTATTTATTTTCGCATTTTTACCTTCCAGAAGAGCGCAGAATTTCTCAACCACTACTCGTTACAACAAGTAAACTTTCCCGAAATTTCGAGGTATGTTGTTTTTGTTGAAGGTGAATTATCTGATGGTGAAAACTATCTTCAATGAATGAGAAATATAATTCTTCGGACTAAAACTAGCTTAAAATTGTCACCGCAGTCAATATGTTGGCTAATGGATGGAACGAATGATGCCGTGGCATAAATCATGCTGCAGCTTTTCAAAGTGCTTGACCATCTAGAAAATAAGGTGGTACCATTAATATTTCACTTAATGGGCGAAAAAACATTAGAAGTATGGTTTAGCTTCTGAGTTGGAACATGTGTAGGCCAAACTATTTGGTGCAAGATACTTTAGAGGGTATCTCTATGAAACATCGTCGTCTTAAGGCCCAAATACACGAATGTATGTGGTCGCAATCGAATATCCATACAGAGGTCTTATGAAAGACAAGCTGATGTACACCAACAACAAAATCACAAAAAGGTTTGAGACACATCCCATCAATTCATCAACCAATTATTCAACTTTTCAATTTTTTCAAATTTTTTTCAGTAATTTTTGCTCGGAAAACGTTACTATGAAAAAATTCAGTTCCTTTTCCTGCGTACCTTGTTATATGTATTTTATTTGCAGTTACTTTAGTTCATATAAGAGAAAAGGGGGATCCCTCCTTTATCCATCTTTATTCATATAAAAATCCACTTTTGTATTTTATGATTTTAGTATGACAATTATAAAAAAAAAATATTTTTTTAAAATGTGTTGGCACTCAGAACGCGTTTCAAAATTAAAATTCTCTTTCTGCAAAATTTACCACACAACTTGTTCTTAGAGTTTCCCAGAAAAAGTCAAAAGTGGATTAGAAAAGATGGATTTTCATTCCATCCCATGGCTGTCTCCATTTCTCTGTCATTGCCTTCGTATAAGTGAACCGCGACCTATATCTACGATTGAATTAAATCGTACATATTATAGAAAATGAAATTAATAATTATGATACAATTAATCGTTTAAGGCGTAAAATAATCAAATTTTCGAAAAAAAATTTAAAAATAGTTTTACATAGAGCTTGGCGGATACAAAATGTCGGGTTATATTTTTTAAGAAATATCAATTATAATTAATATTACATTGTGTGTTTTCATGCACAAAATATTTGCAATATCATTTAATTGTAATGAAATTATTTATTTAATAAACTAAATTTGTTTCCTAATTTAAAATATAAAAAAAATTCATGCGCTATGCAAAATGTATTCCATTTATTCTAATCCGTTCTTTTATTACATTACGTACGGAATATTCCGAGGTCACGTGTCCAATATTCTATTCCTTCTGTTCTTTCTGTGGAATGAATAAAAGAAAATACCCTCAATGTGCATAGCGCTTTACAATCGTATGCATTTTGGCCGCTAGTCGCTTTTAAACAAGAAAGAAACGTTTTGACTAATTCGGTGTGTTTCCAGCCTTACTGTTAAATATTCAGTGCAGTTAACTCGTAGATATTTATTCTTCTTTATATTTTCGGTATAATCCTTTTCCTATACAGTTTTATTTTGTATTAAATTGTTGTACATAAATACAATGAGTAACTGATATAAATTAATGAATAGCATAAAATAGATAAGTTCAATGCGTTTGCAATAGAGGTAAGCAGTTACTGACGTGAATGTATTCTAACACTCCCCCTTATTCACATAAAAGTTCACACAGCATGTTAATATAAAGACAATATCTGCACTGGACGATTTTCTTATCGCCGTAATCTTAACCAAACTACTTACTTGCACGCTTCTGACAAAGCAATAAAATCCGGTTCAATCAATTGACCCGCCATATAATTGAAATAAATAACCCGTATTTGATTTTCTATATTTTCTTTATGTCCAAGTAGTGTCCGCTTAACCGACTATACCCGGATCATTTTTAGCATTATTGCTTAGAACTAATTTTAAATCCATGGTGCCGTTCAAATACTTTATTAGTCTTTTTAATTCATTCCAATTTTCTTTTGATGGATAGTTGACTTTTGATGACAGTATAGATAGACTTGTTGTGTGTTGTGATAAGCATGTAGGGCAAGCAACCAATAAGCCTTTGGAATTCTTTATTGCCTTTTAATAGTTCAACAGCATTATTGTTGTTTTGATACCTAGGATCCATTGGTATATTCGAAATTTTGCTGTCTTCTAAACCAGCATCTTTAACAACTTTTTCTATATAAGGCTTTTGACTTTAACGGAAATTTCCATGTTCATCTTTATCTAAGTTTATATCGATATAACATTTGACTTCACCGAGATTACTAGTTTTACAATTTTTTAACATCAGCATTTCGACTTCTTTAATAATTGATTGATCCTTACTTGCAACTAACAGATCATCAGCATATACTAAAGTATAACATGACACATTATTTAAGTTCTTGTAGTACAAACAAGGATTCCCACGACTTTGATTAAAACCGTCACTTGATAATATTGAATGAATGAAGTCATTACTTGATTTATCAGCTTGTTTTAATCCATATAAACTCTTGTTTAAATTACACACCTTGTTCCCTGATCTCGGGGAGCTGTTTCATGTATATTTCTTCCTGAAATGATCCATTTAAAAATGCTGATTTGATGTATAAATGAATTATTTTCATTCCTCGCTTACCAGCAATAGTCAGCAGAATTCTCATACTTGCTTGTCTTACAACTGGTACAAATACCTCATCGTAGTCTATTCCAAATTTTTGAGAATAACCTTGAGCAACCAATTTGACTATATCCAACCCATATTTTTTAATTTAAATAAAGTGATGTGATTTCATTATTCATCGCATTGATCCAATCCAGTTTATCTTTACTCTTCATTGCCTCATTGAAATCTTTTGGCTCAAAAATACTTTCTTTAACCATATTAATTTGTTCGACTAAACGAAATAGTGACACTCCAAAATTATCCCAGCTAGATTTCCTTAAATGTGATACGGATTGTTCAGTTTCCTCGCTATTTAAGTTAGTTGTATCATCTAGTTATTTTCGAAGTTTTCTGTTAGAATCGAATTATTGAAATCCGATGGGTTTTCATCAATTTCTTTGGTTGCTTTCAGTATATCATCATTGAATTCAATGATGTTTGACCCCTGTTGTTCTTTTTTGGTAGATTCTAATTTCTCTGATGAGTCCTCAATAAACGTTACATCTCTACTTATGTAAATATGTTTTGTAATTGTATCAACTACCCTGTAAGTTTTTGCATTATTGTCATAGCCAACAATCTGATCTAACTTGGTTCTCTGCTCCTTTTCCTTATATAAATTTACCTTGCTTCCAAATATTCTAAGATAATTGATTTTTGAGATAACAATTTTCTTTAACCAATTGTCGAATCGCTGTCACATCGCGATGTCCAAAAACTCTGTGTCATTTGTCATGACAATTATCATTGGGGGTTTTAATGATGCAAATTTTCTCCTCAACATTTCGTCTGAGTACAAATAAATTTGACAGTCGATCCACTACACCAACTATTACGTTTTCTTAAATTATTTCACAATTGTGACGACTGAAATTAATTGTATAACCACTTTATACTAGTTGTTTGACTGATATTAAACCACAATCCAATTTTGGCACATAAAGTAAATTTTTTAAACGAGCTTTTACTTTAAGTTCTCATTGTTTACCATTGCATGTTCCTTGACCTTGAACTTGTTCCGTTTGACCATTTGCCTTGGTCACTATTTACGAATTTGAATTATCAAATCCTATAAAGCTGTTCTTTATGTTGACCATGTCTGAAGTAGCTCCCGAAACAATGATCCACATATTTTCCTTTTTAGTGCAACGTAGGTGAAAACAATATTCACTTTCGGCTGTTACTTGTTTCGCTTTGTGATGATGAAACTTTAGTGAGTTGATTTTATTATTTTCAGACAATCCTTCTTTAAATGCCCTTTTTTATTACAAAAGAAACACTGTACATTTTTATTATCCTGGCAACCTTCCGACCGTGTTTCTAACGCCGTAATTAAAATACCGTAGCTCCGTGGTAAACTGCTTTGTCTTCTCCCAAAGTATCCAGCTTTTCCAACAATGTCTACAATATCTGACTTTGCGTTTCCACCATCTGCTAATTTCAAATTGCAGATTCATCTCATTAGTTGTACTTTATGCTTAAACTGCAATCGTTCTCGATTGTAAAGTATTTTGCCTCAACTAATACTTTTAAGTTTCGTTTTCCCAGTATTGTTATTATTATTTTTTAAATATGGTATTCCTTCCTGGGCCCATGTAACCTGTTAGATATTCAGTGTAGTTAAGACTTATTAAACTTATTTCTTTATATTTTTTGTATATATCCTTTTCCTTTAGAGTTTTATTTTGTAACTGATATAAATAAATGTGTAACATAAAATAGATAAGTTCAATGCGTTTGCAATAGAGGTCAGCAGTTACTGATGTGAATATATTCTAACACTTATTTGTCTATTAAAATATTCAACAAGCTAAATTTCGTTGTCATAAAAGAAGAAGTCATGACAGCTTCTGCTAAATCTAATAAAAAGTTCCTGCATTTCGTGTATTGTAATTTTGAGTTATAAAATAAAATAAAATTTACATTACATAGGGTGTGTCAGAAAAACTATTTAAATGCACATCATTTAAAATATGCGTTTTTGAATAGAATTAAATTTGATTATAATTATAATTATTAAATCAATTAAGATTAGATAATTCGAATTAATAAATATAATAACTACACCGCATATAGTTTTTTAAAATGTGTCTACGTGTAATTTACCATTTCGAATGCACCCGCAGTTTTTCTTTCTCGCAAATTATCTCAACAATTCGTCGGAGTCTGCCCGTTTTCAAAAGTAGGATGCTAGGCCTTGGAATCTCACCACTGGGCTTTGATCGGATGCTGTTGACTTAAGTTTGCTCGCTCTTGCATAGCGTCTAGTAAAGGGAAAATTAAATTTACAACTTTTGCTGTTGATATAGCTATATTGTAAGCTGGAAATAATCTTGATAATATCTTTTTTTACTAACGTTTTATTGGCACAGCCAAACCCATAATAGCTGAAAGATATCATGAAATTGAAACTAATTGTACTCGTATATTAACTAATAACATAACGAAACTAATTATTTTAAGTATCCAAGTGTTCTGTATAAATAAAAATTTGAGTTAGCAATGGCTAATCCTTTGTTTATTGTACGAGCAGATTTATTTTTTCAAAAATTATTTGATCAAAAATTACCAAGGTACCTCTCTAAACTATCATTCATATATAAATATGTAAGTTTCTGACAAAAATTAATGAATAACAAACAATGTGTATGGATTAGAAATACTCAAAACAAAATTATTTTATTTGATTCGAAACAAGAAACGACCAAATTAATTAGATTCTAATTAAAACGATTTTAATTATACTTTCATGTAAAGTTTCTGAGTATTTTTTTTTTGTTGACCCAATAATCTGCACCGCCAGAGATGTGGGCAAGGTTCGGCTATATATTTCTGGCCTCTTGTGCAAATTTTATCCATACGGTCGTATATGTTAATGTATGGGGCACGTAAATCAGAAGAAGTTTTTTGCAAACGGAGGATTTGGAATCTTGTGAATGGCAGTCTTCCACTTAAAATATTAAGTATTTCTATTGATGGCACATTAATAAGCGCTCTCAGAGATTCGAGCAAGGTTCAGCTATATAGGCCGTATAACCCAATATATGGGGCACATTACCTAGAAGAAGTTTTTTCCAAACGGAAGATTTGAAATCTTGTTAATGGTAGTTTTCCACTTAAAATATTGAGTATTTCCATATTCCTTTAATCCAACTTGTCAAAATGAAATAAAATCAATTTATTCAACCAATAATCCGACAATAAAATGTCACACATCCACTCCACATACCTTCACACACACAAAACAAAACTTAAATTAATTTAATCGTGCACTAAATACTTTTATTTATTTATTTTTTGACTAAAAACATATGGAGCGGACAAAAAACACGACCGCCTTCACCAACTTTATAGGGTGCCAAAAATTAACAGATAAAATTACCAATGAACAAAAAGATGGGTTAATTTATAAAATATTGTGTAATTAATATCTGCGGTTCTTGCTACGTGGTTCAACTACCAAAACATAAATCTAATCATTGATCAAATTAAGAATACCACCTTGATCAAAAAGTTCCCGGAATTTATTCAGAAAATTAAAAATACAAGTTTATTAATCTAAATCTATATTGTCCCCTTCAAAGTAATCCCCACCGACTACAACACACTTATGCCAGCGCTTGATCCAATCCTCGAAACATTTTTTATATTCGGTTTTCGGTATGTCCAACAGTGCTTCCTGCGATTTTTCCATTATTTCCTCTCGGCTGCTGAAACGCGTTCCCCGTAATGGTTTTTTAACTCGATTGAACAGAAAGAAGTCACAGGGAGCCAAATCAGGTGAATTCGGTGGCTGTTGGATGGTATTTGTTGCATTTTTCGTCAAAAAATTACGACTAATGATAGCACTGTGCGACGGTGCGTTGTCATGGTGCAAAATCCACGAGTTTTCTGCCCACAATTCTGGTCTCTTTCGGCGAATTGCTTCACGCAAACGTCTCATAACGCCCAAATAATACTCTTTGTTTACGGTCTGGCTTTCTGGCAAAAATTCATGATGCACTACACCTTTGTAATCCATGAAAACCGTGAGCATTGCCTTCTTTTTTGACTGAAAACGACGTGTTTTTTTTTTGGTGAACGCCATTCACTTGCCTGATGTCTGGATTGCGTGTCGTACTCATAAACCCACGTCTCGTCTCCAGTAATGATCCTTTTGATGAATGTGGGATCGGATTCAGCCTCGCAAATCATGTCTTTTGCGATGTCAACACGGTCTCTTTTTTGCATGAAATTGAGGTCTTTTGCTGCTACACGACGGAAACCCAAATCATTAACCAAAATGTCTTGGACGGATCCATAGGCAATGTTCAAGTCCTCCGCTATCTCTCTGATGGTTAATTTGCGGTTATTGACCAACATTTCTTTTACTTTATCAATGTTTTCGTCGGTTTTCGATGTCGATGGTCTGCCACTGCGTTCATCATCTTCGATTGACTCACGACCACTTTTAAACCGCTCGTGCCACTGGTAAACGACCGTTTTCTTTAGAGAATCGTTGCCGAAACACTTTTCCAACATTTCCAACGTTCGCGCACCATTAAATCCGGTTTTTACGCAAAATTTAATACAAGTTCGTTGTTGCAAATTTAAATCCATTTCTAAAATTGTAAATAATTGCCAACACACACAGAGATAGATGTACTCTTGACTACGTAACTTTTGCAAATGTCAAGCAATGACGCTAAGATTTAGAGTGAATATCAACAACAGATGTACCAACTTAACAAAAAAAATGGAACTCAAATCGGAACGATGGGAGCGCCACACGGTGGTTATTCAGGGAACTTTTTGATCAAGGTGGTATATATTATGAAGCAAACTAATCCTACAAATAATCGTTATAGGACAGTTTTTGTTAAACATGTGAATGAAAACCATTAAATTAATTTTGACAACGCGTTAACTCTCAGTTAGGAAGCAAAGAGGAAAGAAAATCGAAATTATAGGGCAGGTAATAACAGACGACAAACCAATTATATCAACATCATCAAAAATTACGTTGCATGAAATTTTTCATAAATAAATTTGTTATATCCTGTTAAAAAAATCTACGTAGCCTATGCTGTTGCGTAATGCGTTTTTTTCTAATTAAACTAATCGCTTGTTCATGAAAATTAAGTAGACTAGATCAGGGTGGTCATTTTGTGGTGCTATATCACACCTTTATATCACTAGTGGAGACTTTTTTGTGTGATATAAAAAAATGGAGAAAGTCTACAAACACACCCCTGCAAAATGAATTTTAAGGGGAAAATGATGAATCAAAGTGATAAGTTGACGTTTCCACATAACCTCAAATGACATTATATGAAAATTTTATACGAAGTGCTATTTGTGTGATGATAAAGTAATACTTTAATGCAAAGATGCTTATTATTTAAATAAAATGTTAAAAATATAATAATCAGTCCTTTGTCAATCAACAATTTTATTTTGCACTTAGTTTCATGATAATTTTCATTCATTTTTTTAATATCCCAATTTAGTTTTTCCATCAAACTATTTGGAGTTTGATCAAAAACAACCAAATTAAAGTTTCAAAAAAATGAATGAAAATTATCATGATACGAAGTGCAAAACAAAATTGTCGATTGAAAAAAGACCAATTAATATATTTTTAACATAACATAACTTGAAAAGCCTTTGATTTGTTAGAATTTGATGTTTAAACATTGACCAATATTTGCATTTTGTGGGGTTATGTCAGATGGTTTATGTTGATTTTTGTTTAAGAATATTTTTTTGTCCTTTGTGAGCTCCCGAAGAAATTTGTTATTCTAGGCAACTAGAATGTTATTTTTAACCAAGATATACAGAAAATAAAGGTACAATATTGCGCATGCTGTTGCCATACTTTTTTTCGCAATTTGACGTCACGTATTATTAATTTTTTAAATAAATGGAAAATAAATGAATTTTTTTTTATTCTTGCCATTTATTGTTTTTCGACTTTATGTTAAAATTAAACATTTCAATTTTTATTTTATGTAGTTATATGTATACTGCAATACTTTTGGAATTAAATCGCGAAAATAGGCATGTTTTAATATTCGTGTCTAGAGCAGACTGTTTGAGCACATTGCATAACAAGTTTCGGAATTTATGAGTAAATTTTTTTTGTTAAATGCAGAGAACGTTTAGATTTTAATTATTTAATTCAAAAATTTGGGAGTATTCGATTTTAAATATACTAAATTTGAATAATTCCTATTGCAACAAAACTATCAGTTGTACTTCTGATAAGAACACATATAGAACACTAAACAGTGAATGGGTGTTTTGATGTAGTTGTAGCGAAAACCATAAGACAATAAATGAAATAAGCCAGAGATTTAATTTTAATTTATAGTTTTATTTAATTTCCGTTTTTTCAAATTTATGTTTCTATTAACTGGGCGTTTAATAACTGAATTTTAAAAAACATTTTACACCTAAAAAACAATTTTTTGTGAACTGAAAACAATAATTTGTGAACTGAATTTTTATTTAATATATTTTTACATTTACATATATTTAACGTTGAATATGAACATAATATTTGAATAGGTACGTGGATACCAATAATTTGAAGCCAAACGAAAATAGATGGCAAAAATTTGAGTACATAACGTAAAGAAATAAAAATTTTAATAATTGGTACGTATATGTTTAAATGACCAAAAACATTTAATAATTTAATTGTTTTATGTTATGTACTCATAATTTTGTCTACCCTTTTTTCCATTTATCTTAGACATTATATACTCGAAGGAATTATTTCTCAAATATTTGGACCATAAAAAAACTATAAAGCATAAAAAGAGTCTCGGTAAACTATCATTATCAATTGTAAATACGGTTTGTAAAAAAAAATTACGATTATTCTTGATTTATTTAAAAAATTAATCAAAAAACCGCCAAACTTCATATACAAATGTGTTTTTTTGACTACACGTGACGTGATGCGCAAAGAAAGACAAAAATGAGACACGGGAATAGCTACTACCTATTTTTTCTGTATACCTTGATTTTTAACAAATAATTTACTACACAAAATTAAAATAATTGTTGATTTTTGTATTTCGTTTTTCTTGTAAATTTAACAATAACCCATTAATTTTATTTCAAAAATATATAAATGATCATTTTGTTAATAAATATCATTCATTTATATTTCGCGTCAATGTAAATTTCATTCATTTTTTGATATTTTTATTAGAGCTTTTTTTAACTAAACTCCATATAAAACAAATGTAAACAACAAAATAATTTTTTTTCCACTTGTAAAAGTAAGACGGAAGAAGTTGTGGTCTTTTTCATTTAAATCATTATGCGACGTGACGATATTCATCCATGACAACACCGTAGTTAGCTACGACAATTTATTTTTCGCACAGTATCGCCAAATGTGATATATTACCACAAAATGACAACACTGCAAAATGAATTTTAAGGGGAAAGCAATGAATCAAAGTGATGATTTGACACGTAACCTCAATTGTTGATTTTTATATTGCTATGTTGTTACGACTGGCATACGTCTCCACTTGGAACAGATACGATTTTTTTTCGAAAATTCCAAACGCTCAATAATTTGAAATTTTTTAAAATACCATGCCCTTCATAGTGTTGTGTATACATATGCTCTCATTCATGCTTCCCCAAAATTCAAATTTGATATTCTCACCGATTGTTATGTAAAGATATTTTTTTTCCCCCTGCATTTACTTGTTTTCTGTATTGTCATGTACAAGCATACATTTTTTTTTTGTGCGAGTTGGTATGTGTACATGTATTAGGTAGTATGAGATGGAATATTTATGATGCTAAAATGTTCAATCTCGAATATTCCATTTTTATATCATTGGCTTAAGTCAACGCGTGATATTTGCTTTGGGTGGGGATGAAAGCCGATCGGTGTATCAGGCATGGAGCCGAGGCAGCCGTGCAACTAAGTATATACAGATGTTCGTCGTCGTTGTTGGTCTCATTCGCTGTATGTGTGTACATAAACAAAAAAAAAAACATAAACATGAATAAAGAGTTTACCATAATAAAAGATAAAAAAAAAAAAAATAAAATAATGAACATGCGCACAGATGCAGCGAATGGGACGAACAGCGACGCGAAGAAGAATAAGAGGGGGAAAAATTTATTGATTTTTGGGTGATTGATGTAAAATATTTTTTTTGTTTGGAGAGTCTAGTTTTTTTCTTTGGTGAACGATAAGCAAATATTAAATATTTTTTTTTGGTTATAAATAAAATAGTTTAGTTTGGAATTTGGTAATAAAAAGAAATGGCGATGTAAATTAAATTAAATTACGGGCTAAAATTGTATTTTTATTGTTGTGAGTTAAATAAAAAAAAAAAAAAAAAAATTAAAAACAAAAAAGATTAATAATAAATTAGGCACTGTATAAGCCACCGTATAAATTTGTTAAAACTAAAATGAAAAAAAAATAAATAAATTTTATTAGTTTTGATTGATGTGTTGCTTTTAGCACTAAGGCCAGACATTATATTTTTTATAATATATATATATATATATATATATATATATATATATATATATATATATATATATACATATTTTTTTTTGCTAATGAAACAGTGAATTCAATGTTAATGAACTTATGATAATGATTGTCTTGTGGGAGTAAATCGACTAAATGAAATCGATTATACTCTTGGTTTTCTTCTAAAAGTTAAATAAATAAAACAATTTTGTATATAACACGTGAATTGAGGTGGTTGCGTTTTTTTATTTTTCTTATTGATTTTGTGAAAATTTCGTATACAAAAAAAAAAAAACTAAAGAAAAAAAAAAGGAAAAGAGGAAAAATCAGTGCGTAACAACAAACTGTATTGTTGTGCGGTAAAGCTAGCGGACGCTAATTAGTCCGTTCATCGTTGAAGTTGCTGTATTGAGACAGTATTCCCGTCAGTGGGGCAGTGCGGCCATTTTTGAGGAGGATCCTGCGTCGGCGCTGGTTTGCGGTGTGGTCGGACGGGCCATAAAAAAAAAAAAAAAAAGAAAAAAAAAGGTACGCCAATAGCGGAACTAACACAATCTGTAAAGTTTAAATTGTAACAGTTGTTTTTCCTCCGCTTATTATTTTTTTTTCCTATATATTATATACTTATTTTGCGGTCAAACCTGCGATTCGTGGTGGTACATCGATTAGGTGGGGACCCCACACAAAGCAATTATCACGCGATTTCTTCTTTTTCCGTCATTTTTTGTTATTGATTGCGTTTGGAATTTCCGTTCTTTTCTCTCTTCACTTCTGCTCGGTTGTCCGTTTTTGGGGTGTGGTTCGACCCCATAACGGTTCATTTTTTTTCAGGTATTTTTGTGTTTTCCTTAATTTTCTTTAGAAAAAAAAACAGTGATAGTGAAAGTGAAATCTAACATTAACGTAGAATCAGTTTTAACGTAATTTATCATTCATCAGTTTTAGCCTAATTTTAAATTTTTCTCTTTTGCCATAACTTAAAATCTTTTCTTTGAATTTCTTACGGTAGTGTGCTACGCCGCACCATGTGCGTGTAAATAAATAATTGATCGGATGATGTGGGGTGTGGTCATGCGAAGGGTCGGCCTTTTTCCACCCTTTTCCGTGCGTGCCGTTCGTTCCTCCAGGACAGGCTGTGCTGGAGGGCGGCACGCCACATGAGTTGATCGCGTCGGGGTGACGGTCTCGTTCCGGGGGATTGTCGCTGGGATTGTCATGCGGGCGTCCCTCCTTCATAAATGGCATCGGTGGCCGTCGCGACTGGGAAACAGCATCCCAGTAGGCGGGCCGATGAGGGGAGACCCGTGTGGCAGTCACGGCGGTAGTCGCCTGGGATTGAGACGGTCACTCCGAAACGATCACTCCCAGCTTATCATTTTCTTTTTGCCGCTGAGGCCGTGGCAACTTAATTTTTAATTTCCATTTGTCCCTCTAATTTTATTTGTCATGCGGTTATTCAAGCATGAGTTTATGTCTGGGAATCCCCACGCCGCACCGTGAGCTCTAGCCAGCTACTATACCGCATCAGACCACTATTCTCATGTCTGTTAACGTAATTCCTTTTGGGATTGCGTTACAATGTAATATAAAAATCAACAATTATTTTAGTTTTTTGTATTAAATTGTATGTTAAAAGAACCATTCTAGTAGCCTTGAATAACAAATTTCACAAAAACAATCATCCTTCTAACAGAAATGGACAAAAAATAAGCAATTCTTAAACGAAAATCAACATAAACCATCTGACATAACCTCACAAAATGCAAATAATGGTCGGTGTTTAAACATGAAATTCTAATAAACCAAAGGGTTTTCTAGTTATGTTACCTTAAAAATATAATAATTAGTCTTTTGTTAATCAACAATTTTGTTTTGCAGTTCGTATCACAGTAACTTTCATTCATTTTTTTAAACTTTAATTTAGTTGCTTTCGATCAAACTCCATATAGTTTGATATAAAACAATTAAATTAAAATTTTAAAAAAATGAATGAAAATTATCATGATATCAACTGCAAAACAAAATTGTTTGTTATCAAAAGACTAATTATTATATTTTTAAGTTAACCTAACTATAAAACCCTTTGATTTATTAGAATTTCATGTTTAAACACCGACTATTGTTTGCATTTTGTGAGGTTATATCAGATGGTTTATGTTGATTTTCGTTTAAGAATTGCTTATTTTTTGTCCATTTCTATTAGAAGGATGATTGTTTTTGTGAAATTTGTTATTCTAGGCTACTAGAATGGTTCTTTTAAGATACAATTTAATACACAAAACTAAAATAATTGTTGATTTTTATACTCCGTTTTCCTGTAAATTTAACAATAATCCATTAATTTTATTTCAATAATATATACATGATTATTTTGTTAATAAATATCATTTATTTATCATTAGCGTCAATGTAAATTTCATTCATTTTTTGAAATTTTGATTAGAGGTGTTTTTAACCAAATTCCATATAAAAAAAAATTAAACAACAAAATAAACAAATTTTCCACTTGTAGAAGTAAGATGGAAGATATTGTGGTCATTTTCATTCAAATCATTATACGACGTGACGTTGTTCATCCAAGTTGGGACCGCAGTAAGCCACGACAAATGTCAGTTTATCACAGTTTTATCACCAAATGTGATATAGCACCACAAAATGACCACCCAGGAAAATTAATCATTTGCCTTGTTTTGAAACAAAAACAAAAAAAAAATTGAGAGAACATTTGTTTTTTTCAAATAATTGGTATTAAATATTATAGTGTAGTACGAGTATTTTGACTAGTTTGAAGTGCTATAAATTGCGTAATAGCATAAAAACGGAAAAGAGAAACAAAAATATGGACTTATATTTACACTGGTGGTATTATAATTAGTCCACAGAGAAAAAGAAATCACAATTAAGCAACCGGAACATAACCTAAAGATATACGTAAGACTATACGTAAGTCGTCAAAACAGTGAGTCTTAGCGGTGTATCAGTAATGGTTTTAACTTCTCGGGGAGTTGGTCTATTATCGACAAAAACGATACAATTATGGGTGTCCTTAAATATATCAAAATACTCGATCAAAATTTAGATGATTATGCGATCTTCAGCATGACAACGGCAAAGGCAATCTATGAGGCAATGTGACCAACTGAAATGGTCAGCCTATGAGTTGTAACTACATTTATTTATATTCCTTTGAATTGTTTAAAATAAATAAAAGAAACTGAAATAAAAACCTTACTGGTGCATGAGAAAAAGTCTTTTTCCCCAAGTTAAAAAATGAATAAGCAAAATGGCAAAATACGTTTTCTTGCATATAAGAAAATATATGATTGCTCAATTTAAATTGCTACAAGACAAATAATAAAATTGTATATCAACTGTTTCACAAATTTATTTTAATTTAATTAAATATACATGATTTGGCGATGTCGAATTGGATTAATTGTTTACCGCTCATTGACAGAGTACCCTTACCCTTATGTTTTACGTCAATCAAACAAAAAAAAAATAGATTTTTACCTTTTTATGTGTGTGTTCATGTTTGGTTTAGTCAAGCAATTTCGTTGACAAATAAAATCTTCTCCATTTTCCCGATTTTGAAAGGCAAATACATATTCATATTTTTATTTTTAAACACAATTTCATTTTCGCTTAAATCATATGGCCAATTTACAGACAAGTATCACATGAACTAATTTAAAGCTTCAAATTCAAAATGCCATCATAATAATACAGAGCCTACCGTATAAATAAGAGCCACTAGTATCAACTGTATTTCTTACTAAGCTTAAAATAAGGTACATACAATTTTTTCTTTACTATGAAACTATATGGGAAAATGATTACTTTCATTTACAATTTTAGTTTATTAGAATTATGACCTTTTGTTTTGTTTTTATACGAAAATGTTCATGAAACATCTAATTTTATTTGATTGAAAAATCGAGTCATGAAACTGTTTATTTCTTAGTGAAAATCGTCTTCAAAAATAACGTACTTTAAAACTTTAAAATGTTGTTATTTTTGTAATGTACGTCATAAACTCATAACTCGAAATTTATAAACAATACAATAATCATCTCTTTCATTGCCTCCATTCAAATTTGAATTCGAATATCTTTCTATTGTTATTTAGCATTTGCGAAGCATGCTAGATAGTTTCGATTTTTTGTTTTCTTCACGCTCACTGTATTGATTTATTGATTTTGATTTATTTTAATTTCGATTGTTGAGCGGATACATGTCCTTTTTCTTGCCATTCGTTTTAGATGTGGACAAATCATGACGTCATTAAATTGAATTTTCTCCTTTTAATATTACATATTGTTATTGTTGTAGAACACGTAGCAGTATACATATTGTTATTGTTGTAGAATGCTTTCTTATTTAATTTCCCTTATTTTCTTTTGATTATTGCTGGAAAATAGGAAAACGTGGCTCAACTCATTCTCCGACAAACATACCAGGAATTGCGGCGACTGCTTACTTTTTTGGGTGAGATCTTTTATTGAGTTATCTACCTGCAACAATAAAAAGTTTTAGTTTAATAACAAGAGTAATCTAATGAACTATATTATATCAAAATTTCAACGTTAGCTTTCTTATAACCTATTCAATTAAATTAAATTAAACTATGTAGATTTTCTTCATCGTTTTTCCCCAATTTTCAACTTTTCGAGTCATCATCAGGGTAACAATTTTATTATAAAATTATGTTACGTTAAATATCAACCTTACAATAAAAAATACTTAGTAGGTAACTTTCGTTACCTGTCAAGTAATGAACATAAAATTACATTTGAATTTTATAACTTGTACATATCTTACTGTGTACTACTACTCTATAATAATAATACTTCTCTATAAAATATAGTTACAAAGTACAAGTTATAAAATTCAAATGTACATACTTTTATGTTCATTAGTTGACAGGTAATGAAAGTTACGTTCTAATTATTTTTGATTGTAACGTCCATATTTAGCATAACGTAATGTTATAACAAAATTGTTTGTTTGTTTGTTTGAATTATTGATTTATTTTTTACCGTCCTACTTTACGCCTGGAGTAGCCAAATCGAGGACGGGCGGCTACAGATCCGTCTTTGAAAACCACCTGCACATTGCATTGCTTCATGCCAACCTGTAGTGCTGACATGAAAGGTGGGTCGGCCCATGGATTCTGCACTCTCAACAGGGGGTCATAGATGTGTTCATTTTCATCACTGATCGTAATCAGATGATGAAAAATCCCTTTTGCATCCCGCCCCTATAGGGATTCGAACCCGGTACCTCCCGATCCAACCGCCGCAGCTTTAACCACTGCGCCGTTTGCTCGGTTATAACAAAATTGTTGGCTCCGGGAATTCCAGTTAAAAACATTTTAGTCAAAAATAACAAGGAATTTCAGTCAAAAATGAAAAGGGAACTCAGTCAAAATAATTTAAGGTTGAAATGCCTTTTGAGAAGGAAATTCAACCAAAAAATTAAAAAGGTATTCAAGTCAAAACTTTTTGACTGGAATTCATTTTAGATTTGTGACTGAAATGCCTTTTGAAAAAGTGATTCAGTTAAACAATTCAAAATGAATTGCAGACAAAATTGTTCTCCGGGAACACAGTCAAAAGCGATTCAGTCAAAAAACGAAAGGAATTTCAGTCATAAAACTTCCCATACAAATATTAGAACTAAAATGTTGTTTAAAAGGGAATTTCAGTCCAAAAAAAATGATATTTCGGTCAGAAAATAGTTGGACTGGAATGCCCTTTGTATATTTGGACTGAATAGCCTTCTTGAAAGGTATTTCAGTTAAAAGCTTTTGGACTGGAATACCTTTTGTTTAGTTGGTCAATTGCAGCTAGTAGCCCCAGTCAACTGCAGTTCAGTGAAACACAAAATAGGTTTTATTCAAAAATTAAAAGGCCATTAAAATAGTTTTAGACTAAAATGAATTTTGAGAAGGATGTTCAATCAACAAACTAAAAAGGCATTCAAGTCAAAACATTTTGACTGGAATTCTTTATAGATTTTGGGTTAAAATACCTTTTGAAAAGGAGATTCAGTCAAACAACTAAACAGGAATTTCAGGCAAAATTATTCTCCGGGAATACAGTCAAAATGACATAAAATTTCTCATACAAATATTATGACTAAAACTCCTTTTAAAAAGGAACTTTAGTACAAGAAAAAAAGGTATTTCGGTCAGAAAATTGTGAAATACCCTTTGTGTTTGTTCATCCGTGTTTGTTTGTTCATTTTGGTAACAAATTTTTGGACTGAAATTCCTTTTGTTTGGTTGGTTTTTTTGATTGATTGAAATCTTATTAGACCTGTATGTAATTTAGTTAAATATTCTATAAGAAAGCCAACGTTGAAATCTTTAAATGTAACAAGACTATTAAAAAGCATATAAGAATCATACCAATAAATAGTTAAGTACCTTAGCCCAAATGCATATGCAGATTAAACCAAGTTGTGGTATTACTCGATGTCTGGTGTTTAATTTTTAGATGTGATCGTATCAATCTAAAGCGAAATATATTCTTAGATTAGATAATGCACTATACATTTAAAATAACTATAAATCAAAAATATCGTTCTACGGGAAAAGGGTAAGAAGTTGAGAAATTTTAGCAAAATACTGTAAAATGTTTTGTTCAAAGTTTAATAAGTTGTTTTCGCCATGTAAAAGAACACTAGTTAGACATGTCAATAAAGCTGCTTTCACAAATTGCACAATTACATAAATTCAAAAACGCGCACTAACTAGTATTTATAGTCTTATCTGTTTCTTCATATCCTCCTGCACTACAAGACAACTACAAGATATTTAACTTTAAGGAAACTTTTTTACATGGGGTTTCTTCAAAATTTCAAATTTCCAAACCTTCTCCCGAAAATGATGATTTTGACTTATCGTTTTTTTGCATGCAATGAGCGAATAAATATATACATATACGCATATATGTGCATGTATGTTATACCGTCCTCAATTATTGGAAACAACCCAGCATTTAAAATAAAGCCAATGGAGTTGTGTCATTCCCGTGTTTCTCCAAGAGACCGAATTCAAAATTTATCTGAAATGCTAATAATTTCAAGTTAATCTGAAAATAATTTAATGCATATATATTTCAAAACTTACACATTCACCGTCAAAATCCTTTAGCTTGGCAACATTTTGGATAAGTTCCTTCGCGGAGGCCAAATTTACATTAAAACCACGTGTTTTATATGGGGGGTAAGGGGCGCCGATTTAGATGGTCTTAATATACTAGCCCAAATGCCAACCTCACCTGCACGTAGCACTTCCTGCTAATTAACTAACGAGGCTCTGGCGACCGAGATATGGCGGTATAACCGACTACCGAGAACATAGCAAATGATGTTCTCTTCAATGACCCACTACCAACTTGTACTGGTTAGGTTGGTAGTTGATACATAACCAGTTTTAAAGCAATGAGTTCAACGCAAAAAGGAAACAATACCCCAGGTGGTAAACCAACTACCCAGTTGGCTAATCCACCCTCTTACGAGGCTGGCTCAATGGATTCTGGGGTGAGCCAATCATTGCTAAACCCATTCGAAAGAAGTTCAATGTTGTTAAGATCACCAAACAATCATACTAACTGTGCAAATCAGCAGAAAGACGAAAACGCTGAACTCTGTCGAAAACTCAGTGAAGTAGATGTACTTTTAACCCAACTAAGAAGCGAAATTGAAAAGCTGAAAAAAGAAAATGAAGAATTGAAGAAGCCCAAACCAATGGAGATTTCTGAAAACCCGCTAACTTGTTATAATGAAACAAGTACTCACACCAGTTATAACAATGAGTTCCATACTGATGAAGAGGATCTCATGAGAGAAACAGATTGGGTACTGAAAAGGAAGAAAAGACCTACCAAAAAACGAAAAGCAGAATTCTCGCCTGAAGTTGGAGATCATTCGCAAGCTAATGTATTAGTAACTGGTGATACTAATACCAAACGAGCTCACCAGCAACAGCAACAAAATCGGCAACAAAAGGTTGTACCGAAAGAAAAGGCTCCTCCGCCAATTAATGTAATCGGCATAACAGAATTTGCTAGTATACAATCTATAATGAAATCAGTGACAGCTAAGGAATATAGAGTAGTGTCACTAAACAATAACGTGTGGAAAATCAATACACCAGATTCCGACACATATAGAGCTCTAGCAACAAAGCTCAATGCGGAAGGTAAAGAATGGTTCACATACGAAGATAAAAACGAACGCGCAATTAAGGTTATGGCCAGAGGCCTTCATCCAACGTGTAAGAAGGAGGACATAATTGAGGACCTAAAGGCAAGAGATCTGCAAATAGAAGATGCAGTAAACATCCTAAAACGAGAGAGAGGTGAGAACAATCAAGTCAAAAAAAGGGGGCTTCCACTCTTCATGCTTACGTTTAACAAAAAGGAGAAAGTTGAAAACATCTTCAACATCAAAGCAATTCTCAATATGAGGGTTAAAATAGAACCGCTTAAGAAAAACACGAGGCTAATACCTCAATGCAAAAAATGCCAAGGTTTCAATCACACGCAAAAATATTGCAGACGGGAGCCAAGATGCGTAAAATGTGCTGGAAAACACAACGCGAAAGAGTGTACAGAAAGTAGAAACACCCCTGCAAAATGTATAAACTGTAAAGGGCATCATCCTGCAAATTATAGAGGCTGTGAAGTAGCCAAAGAACTTCAAAGACTAAGAAACAAAACGCATCAGTTTCCTCAAAACCCTAGGGTTACCAGAGAAGAGAAACCAACTAAAACCCAAGCGGAGCCAAAACCACCAGGTATTGGTACAGAGCGGAAAAGTTATTCACAAATTGTACAGCAATCATCTAATGCTACGAATGATAATCCCCTTGAAAGGATTTGTCGAAGCATAGAAGCCATAAATATAAGGCTAGCAAAGCAAGAACGTGGTCTAGAAGCTTTATATAAGCGTCTAGATATGCATCAAACCTTGAACGAGGCAACAGCCCTCATATACTAAAATGAGCAGATCATTAAGAATTGTCACCTGGAACGCGAACGGACTAGCGCAACATGTTCCAGAGCTAGAAATTTTTCTAAATTTAGAAAAAATTGATATCTGCCTTATATCGGAGAGCCATTTGACAAAAACATCATTTATTAAAATACGTGATTATGAATGTTACCATGCTGTTCACCCAGGAGGAAAACCCAGAGGAGGATCAACAGTAATAGTGAAAAAAAGTCTCAAACACTATGAAGAACCTAGTATAGAAGAGGAAAATATGCAAGTTAAAACCATAAAAGTTGAAACTAACAATAATAATGAATACAGTATTTCCTCTATCTACTGCCCTCCACGCTATAATCTAAATAAAGAAGATTATAATAGACTCTTTAGATCACTAGGATCCAATTTTATTATTGGTGGTGACTTTAATGCAAAAAACACCTATTGGGGATCAAGACTTACAACCCATAAAGGAAAAGAGCTATTCGAAGCCGGACGAATAAATAACTGCGAGTTCCACTCTGGAGGTAAACCAACATACTGGCCTGCTGATATAAATAAAATACCAGATCTCATTGATTTTTATGTAACGAAAGGGATCTTCGAGGATTACATGTGCATCGAAAACAGCGAAGGGATATATTCCGATCATACACCTGTTATCATGACACTCAGCACAATGATAATTAATAAGGATAACCTGCCTAAATTAACAAATAATAGAACTAACTGGGACCTATTCCAAGAACTAATTGAAATGCAAATAAATCTACGAGTGCCGATTAAAACACCGGTACAGTTGGAAGACGAACTAGAGGTATTTAACAGTACTATTCAACAAGCAGCATGGGAAAGTTCTCCTGCTAGTCACATCGAATCCCGTAGGAATCAAAATTATCCTATTGAGGTCAGGGAGTTAGTTAGAGAGAAACGGAAGGCAAGAAAAACCTGGCAAAGGACACGCGCCCCGGAAAACAAAAAAATCCTCAATTTTCTATGCAATAAACTAAAACAACTTATAAAAGAAATTAAGAATGAAACAATTAACAAGTACTTAAATGGTCTCACCGAACATAAAGATACTGATTACTCTCTTTGGAAAGCAACAAAGGGATTAAAAAGAACTAAAATGCATGTGCCCCCTATTAAAAATGGGGAAGGAACCTGGGCCAAAAGCGACAAGCAAAAAGCTATTTTATTTGCAGCTCACTTGGAAGACACCTTTCAACCGTTACCTAGACAAACAGCAGATGAAAACATAATAACAATTAAATTGATCAACAACAATAACAATTAAATTGATCAACATCTCGCTGAATACGCGCTATAGGAGCATGTAAGCTGTAGTTGCTACTTGCAGTCGGAATATGAAGGAGTTCTTATTGCGTTGAGGAGCATAAATATTAAAACGAGAAAAAACATTCCACGAATGATGCCACGCGCAAATGTGGCACTTGCGCATGTACGCCTAACACTTAAAGATTGGAGATTCAGGAAACGACATCGTTCTACATATGGTGATAGTCTGAAATTATTGTCACGCTCAAAAGACGGTAATTTTCTGAGAACAAATAACACAAACTGTTTTTGAATACTTTTAATTCTTTTTGAATGGGAATCACAGGACGGGGACCATATATGACAGTCGCGTACTCAAGCTGTGAACGAACAAATGAAGTGTACAGTGACTTGAAAGTTAATGTGTCGTGAAAATTCTTTGAATTTCGTTTAATAAATCCCGACATCGAAAAGGCTTTGTTAACAACCGCATCAACGTGAGAATTAAACGTTAAATCCGAGTCAAAGATAACACCCAAATCAGCAACCATATTAACTTTCTTCAATCTCACGTCATTTAGAAAGTAGTCAAAAACTGCTGGAGACTTAGACCTGGAATAGGTGACACTTATCAAAATTCAGAAACATAAGGTTCGCAATACACCAACCGCAAAGTGTGTTCAGGTCCCGCTGAAATTGATCACGATCCAGTTCACATGAGATGTTTGCATATATTTTCATTTTGTCAGCAAATAAATACAGTCTGCGAATTTAAAACAATTGACAACATTGGTAATGAACATTAAAAATAAAACATTCTGAGATTGTATCGTCAATCTTGACATATATTTTGCGATCCGATAAATAATACATAAGCCAATTTAAGGTAATAATGTCGGAATTAAGTACACTGAGCTTATTCAATAAAATCCTGTGATTAAGTTTATCGAATGCTTAAGCGAAGTCGGTATAAAGTTGCTAGGAGTGGAGGTAGATCACATTGTTAAACATCGACTCGAATAGTTTAGGAACGCAAGATAGTATTGCAATTCCACGATAATTAGTTACCTCACTGCGGCGGCGGTTTTTGTGGATCGGTATGATACTTGATATTTTCCAAAGTTCCGGAAATTTACCTTGGCTGAGGCTTAAATTAAATAAATGGTATAAAGGAGCGGCAAAACCAACTGCACACAGCTTCAATAGAGACACTGGTAAACCATTTGGTCCAGGATACTTAGAAACGTCCATGTTCATCAAAGCCTTCATCACGTCAAGTTAAGAAAAAAAATATTTAAATTATTGGAGTTAGATAATATATGAGTTTGTAAGCTATCCTTAACAAAAACACTGCTAAAGTATTCAGCGAAGAAATCGCAGATTTTCTCTGTATTATCTGATTTTCTGACCACGGAATGGTTCTTAAATTTGACAAATCTCTTTTTCAATTATGTAATTGTTATATAGGAAACGGTTGAGATAGCAAAACTGTTTGGGCAGAGACTTAAACTGGATATAGTCATAGCATGGGCCAACACTGTACGCCTATACTTCCTCTGACATTTATTACGCAGGTCTTCAAGTTGTTTGAGTTCTTTAGTAAACCACGGGACGATCCGGATACGAGACTTTTTAATTATTTTTTTAGGAACAAATTTTTCAATAACAACCTTCAACAATTAATTGAAGGTGTATAATGAACTGTTGATATAAATGTTTGATAGAGTATCAGCCCAATCCACTTCAGCTAAAAAATCATTTAATAAGCTGTGATCGGCGTGCGAATAATCAAATATGGTAGAATTTTTAGTAAAGTTCCAGTTATTAGAAATTTTGTAGAAAAACTAAATTTAAACCAGGGTGTGATAAACACTGGAAGATCCGGCAAAGTTGTCGCAAGATTCTAGCTTAAAATATATATTATTAGTGTAGAAAATTAAATCCAGATAAGTGCCATGGCTGTTTGGAACATTGTAAATTTGCGAAGTACATACAAAATCACAAATTAAGGCTGTTGCACCGCCAACAATGTTTTAAATTTTAATCTTTATTTAACTAACCGTGCGATTCTGGCGTTAATACCGTTAAGAGAATCACAGCTAGGAGACATTTTGGTAAGAGGTTTTTTTTAAGAGAATCTCTTGATTGGTATTCTGTTGGTAGTACTCTTAAAATATCTCTTAAAAACTCTCCAAATATATTGGAAAATATTTGGAGACCTGTCAATTTGAATTTTTACATTTTTTTCAGATATACTATATTTTTGGTAGTTGATAAATAAATAAAAACAATTCTAGTAATTTTTATTTGAATACATATATTTTTTCTGAAGTACATAAATATCTGGAAAATTTACATTAAGTACAAGCGCCGAACAACACGCCGTTTCGAATAAAAAAAAATCACTGGAAAATAAAGGAAAATTATCTTAGGTTTATAATTAAAGTTTTATAAAAATTAATAATTTATAAGAATAAAATATTTCATAATTTTTTTTTTATTAAATCTTAGGTTATATTTATTTTTAAAACAGGCAATAAATAAAATATTTTATTTTTCGAGTACAGCATTAAATATTATTTTGAAATTTATTACGGTAAAATTGTTTTTCTTTAATAAGACTACGAGAAATGTCAAAGTTATGATGCTTATGACCATCTATTTCGTATGTCTTAGATAAGAGATTTTTTAAGAGAATCACTTATCTAAGAGCATCAACAGAATCGGAAAATAGTCTTACAGAAGAAATTTCTCTTAACTAAGAGAAATCTCTTATTTAAGACCTCTGTGACTGTACGTTAGAATCGCACGGTAATATTACAAATTGTTATGTTTATTAAGCTTGGTTTATAGCTCCTAGGTACTAAGATTTTTTGTTATATTTCTATACATTTCTATACTAGAAACAATATAAAGAAAAGTTAAATATTTTTTAGCTGAACGAAGTTGCTTAGTCAAATAGTATGCAAACCTCAATTCCTTCAAATTCATCTAAGATTTCAGCAAAATTCATATTATTTGCATTTTCAAAACGCTCTTTGACTTATTGTGACACAATTGTAGTGTTTTTTTATTCGCTCCGGATAGCTGCCATCGAGAGCCGTCATATGAAAAGTGGCTCCGGATAGCGCTCCGTATAAATAGGTAGAGCCAAATATTTTTTATATCAAGTTTTCGCTAAACAATTGAATTAAAAATGATAGTTTGATGTTAAATAAGTTTAGTTTACCAATAAATAGCGCGTCAAATTTAAATGTAGGCGTATAAAAATGACGGCTCTCGATAACAGCTATCCGGAGCGAATAAAAAAACGCGGCTAATATATATTGTGACACAATATATGTGTTTTCGATATTCAAGGCTACAAGGAACGAAAAATATACTTCTGATGTTTACAATGTCATTGTTGTAATGCAGGCTGGTATACATAATTATATTACATATATATATAAAAATAATCAAAAACGCAATTTTCAATTATTTAATTATTTAATATATAGAAATATATATTTTTATATATATGTAATATAATTATAAAGGTGAAGTAGCCACAAAAAATTGAAAATTAATTAAAAATGAGTTTCAATAATATGGTATACATAGTGAGTTTAGGAAGGAAATTATTGTAGAATGCTTTGCGTTTATAATACGTTGATGATTGATTTCACGAAACCGAGGTTTCAAGTAAGGTAAGAAATATTCTTAGACCTATCATAAAGGTTAGATAAACATCTTCGGGTAAAGGTTCTGCAATTTTCTTTAGTAAATTGGTTATTTCTAGTGGTTGTTAGAAATTATCTAAAACTATATTGGCGATTGCACAATTAGGAAATGCCTTGGACTAGTTACACATAAATTGAACGAAAAAACAATTTTCTATTCAAATTATTATGCAACTTTCATCAAACAATTTTTATTATATTAAGTTTTTGTTCATATATATGTAGGTATTATCTCGTTTTTTAAGTTGATTTTACATTAAGTGCGTGTGTGAATGTATTAAAAATATTTTAGTTAAAAATTAGGTGAAATAAAATTATCGTGGTGAAATTTATTAACTACAAAAACTTAATTTGCTGTGTGAATTGTTTAAAATTTTGACGTTATATAAATTTAAATAAAATGAGTTGTGTCGTTAAAAAAAAATCTCCAATTATATTATTAATTTTATTATTATATAAAAAATATAATAATTCAAACGAAATTTTGATTATGAAATACAGAAGAAGAATAAGAGAAGTAACCTTAATTATTAATAATTATTTTATATTAATTTTGTGATCAATTTTCCATGTTTTAGTCTTTAGAATACTGTAAATTGCGGGTCATCTCAGACGATGTAACTGCAATATTGCAGGGAAATGTAATGGAAACCCGGGAGCACTTGCGCTTACATCCGGTAAGTTTTAGAAAAGTTGTGGAGTTAATGCCACACAAACAACACGGCTGGACAAAAGAATACGCGTTGATGGTGTTTCTTTATTGGATGGCAGCTGGATGTAGCTATAGAGTAACTGGAGGATTCGTAGGAATCAGTCGGTAAGTACCACTAAATGGTACTTGTTTATTTATATTTAAATAATATATTTTCCATAGTTTCACAGTTAAATCAATTGTTCACAAATTATTAAATTATTTTACTGAACATATGCAGCATATTATAAAACCACCTGCTAATGAAGACCTGTCTGAAATCGGTGCTAAGTTTTGTAGACGAGCAAAAAACGACATTTTCGCTAACGCCATAGGTGCCATCGACGGAACCCACATAAGGATAAAATGCCCTATCAACAGACACGACGAATATTATAATTATAAATGTTTTTATTCGATTCAGTGTCAGGCTGTGGTGGACAGCAGTCATTTATTTAATGACATTTTCGTTGGTTTTCCAGGATCCGTACACGATACAAGAGTATACAAAAATAGTCCCTTATTTCAGAATGGGACATATATAAAGAACAACCATTATTTGTTAGGTGATAGTGGCTATCAGTGCCAAATGAATCCTGTGGCGGTTATTACGCCATTTAACAGCGCAACAGGACAGCAAAAAAAATTTAATACAGCACACAGTCGGGCCCGAAATGTAGTGGAGTGTGCATTTGGAATTCTTAAAATGAGATGGCGAAATATTTTTAACAAATCGTTGGAGCTCAAAATTGAAAATTCAATAAAAACGATTTTTGCTGCATGTGTTCTCCACAATATTTGTGTGTCAGGAGGAGACATTGGCCCAGAACCCGAACCAGATGCGCAGATAGAAAATATTGAAGGATCAGTGGGCGACTACGCGGAAGCGACCGATTCTTCAGAAGCCACCGCTTTTCGAAATATATTAATGGACCAAATGGATTAATTAAAACATGGTCATATCTCTTTATTTTGAAATAAATAATTTAAACAAAATTTCTAGGTATTTTATTTTATCAAATAAATAATATAATGCAATTATATTTTGTTTTCAATATGAAATTAAAACTAAAAAGCCTTTACAAAAGGAACTCCAATTCACAAAATCATTTGCATTTTTCTAAATTAAAATTTTAAATTATAATATTGCTGATGACAATCGGATTCAGTCCGATGAAATCAAAATTTAAATAATAGTATTAAAATTAAATAATAGAGCATTATAATTATTTCAAATTAAAACTAAAGTCTTAGAGCATTGTCACATGCAAGAGATGTCGACTGGCATTTCAAACCGTCAACTCCAATTTTTGCCTCAATTATTTTTCACCTGCAGTATTAAAATAAGCAAAAAACAGATCTACAAAGAAATTCAAATTTTCGATTGAAAGATTTTGAGTCGAACTATTTTTTAATACTTCGGATACTGCTGGGAAACAATTGGGTAAAAAATTAGATTTGGTGGTTCGGAACGTTGGTCGGCATCACATGTAGATATCTCTGCTTTTAGGACACTCTTGAATATTCTATAAATGTCTGTATTTTTGAAATAACATATCTATATATATAAATATATTTATATATATATATATATATATATATATATATATATATATATATATATATATATATATATATATATATATATATATATATACCTACATATGTTATTTCAAAAATACAGACATTTAAATTATTTTTTATCACAAGTAAATCAATTTAAAAATATTATTTAACCGTTGATGGATGACTAATCAGAATCATCTGATCCAGACGAAATCAATAAGGCATCGACATTTATGTTTGGGTAGTCATATTTGACCATTTGGCCGAATACTCCTAGCATTCCGTTGATTTTTTTCTCTAATCTGCAGTCTCTTTGTTCTCTTTGTTTGAGGTACCTCTCGTGCGTCATTTTTGAACTTGGTCTCTGGCTTAAACGAGAAGTAGATGGAGTCGATTCGGTATTTGATGTTGAAGGCACCGGGCTGTTAGATGGTGGGACCGGACTGCACGTTTCAGTCATTGAGATATCAAAATCGCTGGCTAATGTCGGTTCTTTAGATGCAATAACACCCTCACTACTGGAAATTAGATAAGGTGGATCATAATTATCCTTATTGCTGGCGTATTTATGAATAATTTCAAAATACGGCCAACATTCTCGGTCTTCTTTTCCTTGCGGGGCATCATCTCCATTCCCATCGCCCGAATTTAAAAAAAAAAGCTCTGTAAATTAAAACGAATTTGTTGTTACATAATAAAACTGGTAGATTATACAAAAAACATCAATTACGAACCTTATATTTTTTCATCAATCCGGTCCACTGTTGTCTACAATTTGAAAAAGTCTTTCCGGGACCTAGTTTGCCGCTGCATTCGTTAAACACTCTTCTATGAAATAAATTAAACGAATACAATGAACATCTAGCACATAACACTATAAATTACAAACATTACCTCCACGCTGTACTCATATTAGAGTTTTTCGAAGTAAATAAAAAATCTAACCTAATTCGTGTTACTAGTAGAACCACGCGTTCTTCGTATGTCCCTAATAAAATATAAATTATGTAAACTTAAATTAATTCACTTATTCAACATTATTATTATAAATGTACTTACAAACTGCGTATGGCTTCTCGAAGATTCTACGGCCTGTTTTATTTAATTGGGGCTGATCCATTTTTATTTATAAATTATTTCAAATTTTTGTTTTGCGTCTCACTATTGAAATATGAAATGCTACAGAGAATGAAAAATTAGGTTATGTTTTTTAATACCACCTGTCAAAATTTATAGACGGTCAGTATCGTGTTAAATTTTTCTTTTTTGTGGTGAATAAAAAAAATATTTTTATTTTCCTGTCGAAATTTTAATTTTTAACAACTTTTTAATACATTCACCCACGCACTAAGAGAGCAAAAGGCGTCGTAATAAAAAAAAACAATCATTTAAGTGGTGAATAAACTAAAATACAAAATGTTCACAAATAACCACAAAACAGAAAATGAATTTTACCAAAATATTTTGATATTCATAAAATACAATAGTGATTAATAAATATTTTGTTCTTGTGAACTTTTGTGAAACTCACAAATTCTCTCCCTACCATAAATTAAATTCCCGCTATTTGTAAGAATTTTATTCCATTTCAGTTTGCCCATTGTCTTTTCATTCTATATACGAGTATAAGGCGTGTTGTTTGTAAACAGTACAAGTAATTAAATTGTATTTTGTAGAACAAGTGTTTTAAAAAAAACTGTGTTTGATTAACTACGTTTTACGTTTTAGTACTTATTTATTTATTTAAGTAAAGAATTCGATTTTGTCATTATAATTTATGATTTCATACAAAAAAGAAAAAAAAACTAATCAAATAATACAAAAAAAAAATAATCAAAAATTAAAATTAATAGATGTAAATCAAAACATGAAATTAAAAAAATAAGTAAATTAAGTCAAAATTCAAAAAAATTTAAAATGGTGTTCTTCAAAGTTGAAGCTGTCAGAAAAATCAATCATAATTTTAAAAAATTGGTTTTCAAATTTTTTTTGATAGATTAAAATCGAATTGAACCTCTGCTTTATTGATTGAGTTGTTATTGCCAAAATTGGTGGAATGATGTTCTAGCGCCAAAAATCGGTTATTACGCAATGTCCTGCCTGTAACATTTATAGAGATGTTTTCCAATTCATAAGCTGAATCGATGTGACCAAGTAGTTACCTATAAAAGCAGGATCCAGAAGAAGATGTCTGTTTTCAAGGGTGCACATTTTATATTCCTTGCACCTTGTTGAATATGGTGGTAAGCGAGCCACATTTTGACATAAAGGTACACTAAAGAGTCATATTGCACATTATAGGAAGGATTCCTGAATTCCCCTGTCCATCGCTTAACAAAGCCCAACTTAGAGTTGCTTTAGCAATACAGTTATCGATGTGTCAGTTAAAACTACCTTTTTCGACGAAGGTGACTCCAAAATCAATAATCTCTTGTACCCTTTGAACTACATTGTCTATATATGTTGTATATAGTTATTATCGGATTCCTTTAACGATGAAAATACATAATTTTGTCTTCTTGAGGTTTAAGTGTAAAGAGTTTGAATTGCACCATTCACAAAGATCGTCAAAAATTTGTTCAATTGTACGATACATTTTTACGTCATCAGCAGCAAATATGAGAACATGTGAGTTTTTTAAGGTCTTGGTTATTCAATCAATGAAAATAATAAAAATCCGTGGTCCAATATGTGATCTTTGACGAACACCAGATGTCACTTTGTTAACGTTGGATTTCTTATTGCCAATTATTACATATAGTAGACGGTTTGTTAAGTATGACTTGAACCAATTAATGTATTCTAATAAAAATCCAAATTCAAATAGGCTTTGGAGTGCCTTATGATGACTTATAGAAACAAATGCCTTACTGAAACCAGTATAAGCTACGACTACTTGATGATTTTTTATATCTCCTGCATTACTTGACTGGAGAATTCAACCAGGTTAGTTGATGTAAACCTACCAGCGACAAATCTATGCTGCTTGACAAAAGCTGATAGAATGTTTGAATGTTTTCATTAGATGACTGAAAGAATGATTGATATGCTGCTATTGCTTGTTTTATCAATGTAATCAGTATTGACGTTTGGTCGATAGACAGATTGAAAAAATACAGCAAACCTGTCCGCTATCTCTTTCTCGTTTGAGGTTCCGATATTGTCAAAGGTCATTTTGGCAGGGTACCCCTCAATTTTACGTTTAAACCTAAAGTATTTCCAGTTTTGGAATTGTTTTAATTTATAAGGCCTGTATTTAAATTTGAAATAGTCCTCCAATTCCTCACTGTCTTGCAAAAAGTACAGCTTTTCTATTTTCAAACTTGATCTCATCATTTTAGTATAGGCCTACCGGTCATTGAACAATGGAGGGTGAATACTTGATATGTTGGAAATAGGCGTATGAAGTTCAAAGTCTTGCAATAAAATCTCATAAAATTTGTCGACATTTCAATTCACTGTTTCTAAAGAAACATGCAGACCAGTATGGTTTGTCTTCTTAAAGTTGTATTTGATTTATTAAAGGTATCCTGATTTCGCCATACAGTCAGTAGCGTCAAATACAATACCCAATTACGTTAAACGCATCTACTTCATCGGTGAAGACAAGCTCTTAAAACCTATCCAGATTATTAGCAATGGAGTCAATTTGGTTTAAATTATAACCAATCAGTGCATCAACGAATAATCTGCATCTGACTTTTATTGTTTGGAAGACAGCAATTAAAGTTCTCAAGTGATTTTAGATAATTTTGTAGTAGAATCAAATATACTACTCAAATAAATAAACATGTAAGTACAAGATAAAAAATTGGCAAAACCAGCCAAAAACTAATATTTTTACGTTGCTAAATGGAATTTAAAAAAATAACCCGCGGTTCTGGAGATAATAAATGACGACGCTAAAAATCGAAAATTCTATAAAAGAATGTCAACATTCTTTTATAAACGTAAGCCACGTAACACTTGGATATTTACAACAACATTTGGACAATCTGTTAAAAGGGAATTATCGGTACAAGTGGAATGCATACCGGACATGTAATCTTATACATTGACAGAATCAAATTAAAACTTAAAAAAATAATTAGATCGTATGTAAGGGAAGCATATCGGTGGCTTAATTAACAAAGACTCTGACTCAAATTTGTAAATTGTTTTAGAAATTCGCGAATACCTAATTATTTTTTGTTATTAATACAGTTATAATTGGTTGATTAAAATTAATGTGCGATTCATGCTAAAACAATTATCGTGGAAAGATGCAGTATGTTGATTTTTTTCATTTTAGCCTTAAAATATCCTTTTTGGAAAAGGACGGGTTAGTGCCAATGTTAATGAGGCCATCGATATTTAATTTAAGTTACTCGATGTATGTATGTATAAAAAGAGATATGTTCAAAAATAGGGTGCGTCCGAAATGGAAAGGTTGTATGTGCATTTCTATTACATTTCTTTGATGTCAATTTATATTTTAATTAACAATATTTATCGATTTATTAATTTGGTTTTGTCCAGTTTTAATTGAATTTAAATTTGCATTTCGGACGCACCCACCCACTTTATATGAAAGAATAAAATGGTTTTGTTGTAATTCACTTAATATCTTCTGACCAACATTATAGCTCTTAATCATATTCACATAATACTCTCTCATTAATAGTGTTCTACATTGTGATTTTCATAAGTTTCTGTAATGGTTATCGTTTACTTCCACATAAATTTCAGAAATCCCTTTTATCCCGCACAATTTAGTAAAATGCAATGCACCACAAATCTTGAATGCGGATTTTAGTGATTATTATCTAGATGTTTTTGTTATAAAACACATTATTTTTCCGAAACGCGACGCAACCATGGTAACAACTATTCCATACAAATGGACGGAGACCCACCAATCGTCAATATTAAATTGAATTTGCAAATGTTTATATTTAGAAAAGAGGTGGTTTCCATCATCGGCGAGATTGTAATTTCCGAAGTTTTCTTTTGATTTTATCAGAAAATGAGTTTCCATATATAATTTCTCTCCAGTTCTGATGCTTCTTGTAGAATGCGTGGTTTTACATGTTGTTTCATCAACTGAATAGATTTGGGTAAACTATCAGCATTCAATATGTTTTGAGTCAATATGTCCTCAATATGGATATCTCTGTCTAATAAATATAAAATTTAAAACATAATATTAAGAACTTACTAGCGAACTGTGCATTTATACAATTTATTTTTGCCAGAGCCTTGCTTATCTACTGCGCATGCTTGTGGTAGGTAGAACCTGACATAGAAACAATTTCTAAAATTGTCGAATATTTTTACCCAGACGATATCACATTACATAATGTTGGCAAATTTTGTCGTTAATCAAACATAAGGATTCTTGGCAGCTGCGAAAGACTTTTTTCCAAAAATCAAACTATTATTAATTTTTTTCGATACGTCTCTGGCAAATAAGGTTATATGTATTTATTAATTATCTGTTAAAACGCTATCCGAAAAGGATTATTTATTTTATTTAATAATTCTAATTATTATTGTTTTTTAAAGCAATCAAGCCACCACTTCTGCTTCCTTTTTTGATTATTATAATGAATATCAACAAAAATCCTATTAATTCAATTTCGTTTGATGTTCCATTTCCGATGAAAATTTGAATAGAATTTTTTATTTCTTGTTGAAGAACTACTAAGTTTGCTTTTATTAATACAGTACCACGTAATGCAGTCATGTCATTTTGATTAAGAATATGTGTCAGTCAATTTACAAAAAAAAAAAAAACTTCCCCTATGGTTTGTGCGCTATTTATGTTGGAAATTCTGAAGAGGTGTAAAATAGGATTGTTATTTTATTGAAATTATCTGAAATGGATTTTTTTTTATCATTTTATGTTGATGAAAAAAGTTGTCTCTTTTTAATTAAATTTAAAAAACGAAGAGAAAATTCTCTTATCAAGATGTGTAAAGTTTCTCCACACAGTTTCCATTTGCACTTCCTTTTGGGTTCCTTATACATTATCGTAATTAATTTTGTACATTACACATAATTACGATGTTTTCAATTCGAAACTGTTTTTGAAAATGTTGAACGTGAAAAGTTTGCAAATGAGGTTTCACTCAAGCACACAATACACTTGACTATGTTTTATATTCATACAAATGTATGTATAGTTGTTTATAGGTTAGTTTTTATATAAATATTGTTTTCATATTTATGCGATTGTTTTCACTTAAAAATTTTCTTTCAAAATAAAAATAAAGAACAGCACAAGAAAAATGAATTCCTCTATATATCGTGAAAATATGGGGTGAAAAATACAATTGAAATAAACAACAAATCAAGAACAAAAAAAAAATGAGAACTGTTTACAAAAACAACAAACAATTTATAGAAAATCTAAAACAATTCATTTTTTAAGTGCATCTTCTTGAAAAACAATAAAAAAAGCAAATCACAAAACAAATATAAATATTTTTATTTCTGGTTTATGTTGTTCTTGTTGTTGCAATTTATATTGTTTTGATTCTGGGCCACAACACAATGTTGTGGAGAAAATCAAAGTATGTACATATGTATATATTTTTTATTAAGATGTTCCAAAACAAATGGTACATACACCAAGTATTCATTTTCGAATAAATTGCATTGTTGAGAATAACGATCAGACCTGACCTATATAAATCGGAAAAGCTACTAGTATCTCTTCAATATATTGTTGATTTTTCTGTAACTTCAAATATGGAAAACAAAAATCAAGAACTGTTATTGCACAACAATTTGAAGACTCAACCAATTTTTTGGATTCATTTCCACTAAAGTTTAACTGGTTCAAATTTATTGAAGTACTCCTTCATCTTCTCTTTGAAACATTACAAACTGATCAATTGCATTGAATTATTAATATATAAGAAGGTTATACATTTATACGGTGTTTTTTCACACAATTTTAAAATAGCATGGTCAACAAAAATAAAATACTCTTGTTTTAATAAGGGCAATTTTTGTACACGAAAAAAAATCATGACGAATGGTATAGAGTGTTCTAACGGACAATATTGAAGTTGAAAACGTTTTAACAAAAAATTTGCTTTATGAAGTTATACTATACGCCAGAAAACTGTACTTAAAAAATGTAGAATATATATTTGAGTCACTAAATGTTTTCGAAACTATATCGAACCATATTTACCAGCTTTTAAATGACAAATATATGCTAAAATTTAACATTTTTGAAACTTTTATGTTTTTAGGCTGTGGACCAATTCGCGACTTATTTCAAATAAGTCGACTTATTTGACTTATTCAATATACCGGCATGGAATAAGTTATTTAGCGATCCGATTCAAACCAAGACTTATTTTAACCTAACCAAACAATTGACAGAAATTTTGGGAGCAATAAATAAAAAAGTACATACAGTAGAATTCGTTTATAACAAACCCTTCTTATAACGAACACACGGTTAATACGAATGATTTTTTTAGTCCCTTAAATTTACATAATCAATTTTTCTTGTTTCCATTACTTATAATGAACTTCGTTTATAAACTTATAATGAACGATAAAATGTTCCTACAATACCTGTGGCCCTATTCTGGCTATTCCCTGGAAATTGAGAATTGGGAAAAATATTGCTCGAAAAATATTGGGAAAAATATTCCAAACTTCAATAATTCCCAATTTTTTATTCCCCAATTCCCAAAAGTGTATTCTGGCGTAATAATCATCCAATGAGAAAAACCACTATTTCAAATTTTGCAGAAAAACCACTATTTCAAAAACTTTACCGATACTACGTTGTAAATAAAATATTTAAAATACACAAAACAATCAGTTTCTTCTAATTCCCAAAAAAAAAAAATTGGGAAAAATAAACGTCAAAACTTACATAAAATGGAATTATTTTTTCCCTACAATAAAAATTCCCAATCGCCAGAATACACTTTTGGAAAAAATAATTCCAAACTGCTAGAATACTGTCAAAATAGTTCAATTCCCAATTCCAGGGAATAGCCAGAATAGGGCCACTGTTTAGTACAAAAATCTACTGCTATAATGAACATCGATTATTATTTGTTTCGTTTTTTTAATTATATTTTTGTCTATTCTAATGTAATGTGTGTATTAGGGTGGAACGAAAATAATAAAAAAAAAAAAATATTTTTTATTTAATTTGTAATAGTGCGGGATAGTTGTGTATTGACCTTATTATAACTCTACTAAAATAGCAAATTTCTAAAAATATTTCTTGAGGTGCCGCCGAGGGGTTGAAAATTAATAAACACATAAGAATATCGTTTTGGTTTTTTTTATTGGAACTTTCCCTATAAATTCAATTTTATACACAAAATCCAAAAATTTTACACATTAGTTTGATTAAAAGTTTTATATTCCGATTTTGTTGAAAAACTTGGCATCAAATTTCGAGATTCAAGTCTGGTACGAATGAAACCATCTCACGAATCAATACCGCAAACAGCGGCGGCCGCCTCCGTCACCAATTTTACACATCTCTCTACCGCTTGAGTGTGGCACGGAAACCGATCGAAATCTATGCTATCGATTGGCTGGCCTTTTTGGATCATATTTTGTAATTCTACATCGATTATGTGGCTCATCAAAGGAGGTTCTGTAATTTCAGCCCAGCTGATCATCTCATAATATTCCTTGGCTTCAAAATTTATTTTTGGTACTTGGAATTTACGGATGTTTCCTTCTGTCCGTTGAGATCGCGCTTTTAATATTCTTCGAACTCCTAGTTCTCGGATATGCTCTCGATTATCCGATATCATACACAATAGCATATTTTCCGGATGGGCAAAGTATCCGTTTCGTTGAATTACAGGATCAATAATTTTCCGTAAATCCGCGCTAAGATATCGACTATATTGAATACTTTTCCATAAATGCTTAGCTCCATCTTTACAAGACGATTGTATTTTAATTGAGAACCACATCGGCGCGTAAACTTTTAAGATGAACGTTACTAATATTATTAATTCGTTTGATGGTGCTCCACTTCCAAGGTATAGTCGAAGAATCCGATTAGCGGTGGTAAGCCATCTTGCGTGAGCAACTTTTCCGGGATTTTTATTAGCCAAATCGATTGAACAGTGACCAGATTCAATCGCCTGACAAATTGACAATAAATATTTTTGATCTGTGCTCAAGTCATTCGCATCCACTAAACGTAAATTACCATTTATCGGTTTGTATTGAGATATTGGAATATTTGTGCATCCTTCTAATTGTTTCCCAATAGGCCCCGAAAAGCTTTTAGGTCCCGTAGTTGATCCATCGAGATGATGGAAAAGGTGTTGAAACGGTAGTTCGTTGGCGTGTAACTGACATACAAACCACTGTAGTGGACGATTCCATTTCAATTCTAGTCTTCTAATGACTCCTCCGTTTTTACCAGTATTTATTACGGTTCCATCACAACCAATTGCACTTAAGTAAGAATGATCGATTGAATGTTCATCAAAAAATTCAAAAATGTTTTCACTAATTGCAGCAGCTGAACCAGACCGAGGAGAAATATGACTTATATATTTAGATCCCGGTTCTTGCACCAATACATAATGCTCTTCGATTACATTTCTCCGGTAGTTCTTATTTCCAATAAATTCTCAATAATAATGAACTGTGTTGCGTAATGCGCATGCGTTATTACCTGTCTTGATAAATATAACGGACATAACAAAATAGAAAAATAAATATATGTTTTGAGGCAGCATTTCATGGGCGGCGTCACAGAACTTACAGTAGCACATTGAAAATAAAAATTTTAGTTTAAAGCATGAAGATGACAATGGCGGCGGCTCAAAAGTTAAGTTAATTGCAAATTTCGTTTTTGACATTTTCTTAGAATCACAATACGCAACTTTTCCGCACTATTACGATTCATTTAGAACTAACAAAAATTTTCGTTCCACCCTAGTGTGTATGCATTCGTGTATAGTGCATACATATACTAGAAACAATGTAATGGAAATAGGGAAATATTTTGAGTGTCTATGTACTTTTTTTAACTTTCGTAAATTTTTGGGAATCGCACAGTTGCATAAGTCACATATGTATGTAAGTTGGTTGCTGTTTATCATTTTATTTGACAAGTTGAGCCGGTTGTGTTGTTTATTTCTTGCATTACTCCATTAATCTATTTAGTTTTTTTGTGTAAAATAAATACGTTTGTAATTTGTGGTTAATATTTAAAGTATCGCCAATCATTTTGTTAGAGGTAGCTGCTGTGAACAATATTTAAAATGGAACGAAAACGATACGCCATTTCAGTTCAAACAAAATTAAAAATTTTAAAAGAAGTTGATGAAAATAATCTTAGTTACCAAGCTATAGCAGACAAATATAACTGCGCAAAAGGTTCTATTGCCAGTATTGTGAAGAAACGAAAAATCTTGGAAGATTTGAATTTAAACTTAAGCGGAAAAGAATAAGAGTTGGAAAGTTTCCAGAAATTGAGTCTGCACTGTTGACATGGATTAAACAAATGCGTATAAAAGGTGTACCTTTAAGTGGCATTATTTTAAAAGAAAATGCTGCATTGCTTGCTTTAAAATTAAATGTCAATAACTTTAAACCAAATGATGGCTGGCTAGACCGCTTTAAAAAAAGAAACGGTTTGGTTTTCAAAGACGTCGTAGGAGAAAAAGATGCTGTATCTTTAGACGTGTGTACCGATTGGATCACCGAAAAATTGCCTCGTATTATTGACGGCTACAGAAAACAAGATGTTTTCAATTTGGATGAAACAGGGCTTTTCTACAAGTTACTTCCCAACAGAACCATAGAATTCAAAAATAAATCTTGCTCAGGTGGAAAACTATGTAAAGATCGGGTTACGGTTTTAGTTGGTAGTAATTCTGACGGGTCCGAGAACCTGCCTCTGTTGGTAATAGGTAAAAGCGCGAAACCACGGTGTTTTAAAAATGTTAAGACTCTACCCGTCATATATAGAAATAATCGGAAAGCATGGATGACACATTTCGAATGGGAAGAATATTTAAAACAGTTGGATAAAAAATACGTAAGTAAATCGCGACAAGTTTTATTCATCGCTGATAATTGTCCATCACATTTTGAAGTGAAAAACTTACGCGCTATTAAGTTGAAGTTCGTACCGCCAAATACAACATCAATCTCGCAACCTATGGACCAAGGGGTCATAAAAATTATAAAAGAATATTATCGTGAGTTCGTTGTCCGAAAATTAATATGCGATTTGGAAAATGAAGAAAACATTTTGCTGACAAACATTAAAATAAACCTCTTGGAGGCACTACATTTTCTCAAACGATCGTGGGATAAAGTAAGAGCCGAAAGCATTAAGGATTTTTTCAAGGCACGACTAATCAAATTGAAGAGATTAGTGATGATACTCTGCAATTGTTATGGACCAATCCGCGGCTGGAGACGATAGTCAGTGACATCCCACTCGAAGAATATGTTGGTGTCGATTCACACATTTTAACATCCGAGGAAATTAATGAAGATGAAATTTTAAACGACATGCGCCAAATTGTTGATTCTGACGATGAATTTTCAGAAGAAGAATTTCAACATCCTTCTCAAAAAGATATTCAAAATTCCATTAAGGTGATTAGATTGGCGTTGAGCGTTGCGCTCAATGTATATATACCTATTTTTATAACAAGGCGATTCCATTTTGTTTTATGTGATAAACTTACAAGCATGAAGTATGTACTACAAAAGTTCAAACATCACATACGAGTACATATGGTTACAAATAATGAATTATTATAGATGATAGTATTATTTATGTACGTACATATTTTGAAAATGTTAATAAAGTAATAATCGAATAAACTCGTATATTTCTATTATACATTCATTCTTATATCATTTCGAATGCACAAACCAAGTATTTACGGTTATAATGAACGGTGTTCATTATAACCAAACATTTGGTTAAAATGAACTCACGTTTATAATGAACAAAATTATTTGTCCTATGACCGTTCATTATAAGCGAATTCTACATACATATGTACGTATGCGATTTTGAGTTTTCTTGTTTTTTGCATAAGTATTAGGGATTTAATTTTTTTCTTATTTGAACTATTAATAGTTTACCGATAAAAAGATTTTACTAATATCTATTGTTATCATAACTTAATTTTTCAGAAAAATGGATTTACACCACTTTCTAAAATCCATATATCAAAGTTTTATTACAGCGTTTACTTACTTCATTATAATATTGTCCGTTTAAGGCGCATTCTTCAAATGCGTTAATTTTAAAGCGGTTTTTTACGAATCTGGGAATCGGTGCCATCTGTTAGAAAACATGACCTTCCAGATAATCCCACTAGTTGTCACTACTAATATAATAGAAAGTAGTCTTGGAGCTAGATGTCACTACTACAGTGATAAATATTCGTATAAGAACAACCATTGGTATTTTATTAAATAATAAAATAAACAGATCCCTATGATTTTTTTTAAATAAAATTGTTTATTTCATTAACAGTAAAGAATTACATAAATACAATTGGTATTTCATCAAAGCAAAAAATTAAGATATTTCAAATATTAATCCAATTTAAAAAATACTGCAAATTGCTTAAATATTCGTAAAAGAACACTTTAAATTTATCAAAAAATATCTACATAATAATAAAGAAAATTTTAAATTAGTATTTCGTATGATGCCCTTGTTGTTTAATGACTTCAAATATGCACTCTGGCATTGAATTTGACAAGGTTTTTAAAGTTTCTGCCTTAATTTCTCCCCAACAGCCCTTAATGCACTGCTTTAGTTCAGTAACCGTTTTAAACTGCCGACCATTCGCATTAACCTTCGCTGCAAGTATGCTCCATAAATTCTCCATCGGATTCCATTCCAATCGGGACTACATGCAGGCCAATCAAGAACATTTATTTGTTTTTGACGGAACCACTTGCTTTGATATATGGATGGAAGCATTGTCTTGTTGGAAAATAAAATCAATGTCGTTGTTGTCGTCAAGAAAAGTTAACAAAACGTCTTCTAACAAATCATTGTATAGGTTTGAATTCATTCGGGGGATAATAAAGCATATTGGTAGCCTCTCGCCATAGTAAAAAGCTCCCCACGCCATTACTGTCCCTCCGCCGAAATTTCTTTTAGACCGGAATATATTTTCATCACGGATATCGTGCCAGTAGCAAGAGTAGCAATCTGGGCCGTCCAGGTTGAATTTTTTCTCATCCGAGAAAATCACATTTTGCCATTCATCCTTCCAATGCATGTATCGCTTGGCGAACAGTAGCCTATTTTCAATATGTTTATAGGATTAATTAGGCTTACTTTGCAATTTCGACCATTTAATATTTTTTGTTGTTCTTAACACTAGAGCAATATGTTGTTTTGTAAAAGGTAAGCCCAATTTTGCTTTAATTTGATTGGCGGTTAACTTGTTACGAGTTGCTTCCTTTCTTATTTTGTCAATTTGAGATTTAGATAACTTACTATTTACTTTTGTTTTCTTTTTATGACCATAACTTCGAGCTTTTTTTAGAAAGTTGTGGACCACAGTTGATGATCGACTGACGACGATGATCTTGTGGACCATGGAGTTGTGGACCACAGTTGATGATCGACTGATGACGATGTTCTTTGGCATCACTTTAATAAAATATTATTACAATAAATAATAATTTAATAAAATTCCATTTTATAAGCATCGTAATATACTAACTGAATAAGATCGAATAACAAATATTTAAAGCAAATATATATTTATTAAGTGCGTAAAATCACGTTTTTGTTAGCTGTCTTTATACAAATGTTTAACAAAATTACTCCAAATTTTATTAAATGATTTTTTTCTTTCTACAAAGTACCGTTAGGTGATACTTGTTTACGAACATAATATTTGGACACAGGGTGCCAATACAGTATACTTTTAGTTTTAATAGTATACATAATTTTTGTCTTAATTCGAAATTTTAAACGAGATTACGTGTTCTTATACGAATATTTATCATTGTACTGATAATTTTGCTTATTGACGATTGTAGAAGTAGAGAAAGCGCTTCTCGAGGAAAAAAATTAAAATCGAACTGACAAAATAACACTTGTCACAAATGCGATGAAAGAAAATTAATCAATCCGGTAATTAAAAATTATTTTTACAATCCAAAATTGAAATTATTTACAATTATTAGCAATCTGGTAAGTAAAAATTGTATATACAGTTCAAAATTGGAATTGTTTACAACAATTTCGAACGTCAAATTATCAGCTAGATCTGTTTAGAAATTATGTTTTTTTTTGTTTTCTCATTTCAAATTCAATTAGGAAGCGGTAAAATAAAATAACATACAATTTTTTTTAACGTCTCAGTATTGGGCCCAATAATGCTGTCAAATTATTTTATAAAGGTGTTTTTTTGACTATGTGAGTGTTTTTTACGATTTAATAAATTATGAATAATTATAGTAAATGTTTTGTTCCAGTTGTTTTCACCCCTCTTGCTTTTAATTCCTTTTTAATATTTTCTAAAATAATTTAATAACATTTATTTAAATAATTATGTATAATATACTTAGTTTATCGGTTGTATTCATTTTTGTATTTAAAAAAAAAGATGCGACACGTAGTGATAAATGGTTAACTCCTTTGGTGTCGCTTGGTGCTGCCACCTTTTCGAAAACATAAATACTTTCGTTCTACTTTAATAGTGGCAACTAACGGCAAATGTATTTACCATGATCTATAATTACGTTTGCCTCAATTCCCAATCATTTGTGTTGACTTTACCTATTAAAAACAAAGAAAACCAAATAATTAAATACATTTTATAGTTTCTGTGCATATTTTAAAGGAGCTTGACGTGTTTTCAGTACAAAAAAAATTAAGGCGACTAAAAAAAATTATTAGTACAGAAAGTGGCGTTAGTTTACTTACTGGGTACGTCGAGAAAATCAGATAAGACGTATATTTTATGAAAATTTTCGAATGTAGGATTGTGTATCTAAAATTTTTAGCAGGGATTTCCAGGAAAATTTTCACTTTTGTTTCTCAATTTTTTCGTCAACTTTACAGATACAGATCAAAGAGTTTTAACGCACTTATCGCTTCTTCTGAAATCACCACAAATGCTAGAAACTGCAAATTTTTTAAACAACATTTTTTTCCATATATAGCTTTAATTGTAAACCTTGGAAGGTGGGGCTGCCGAGTTCAAACTCCCGCTTTTCCAGAATTTATACAATACTTGCTGTTCTGAATTTTATTTATAATTTTAAACTAAGTAAAAAAAAATTGGAAAAATTGCAAAATTTTTCCGGAAAAATGTTTGCACTATCGATACAAATTTTTAACAAATTTTTTTTTAGAAAAAGTGAAAATTTCCCGGAAATGAGGTAAGTTTCCGGGAAAATTCGGCTGGCACTTCCTAAAAACTGTAGATACACAATCCTACGTTCAAAAATTTTCTAAAAATATACGTCTTACCTGATTTTTTCGACGTACCCAGTAATTAAATTTTCGCCTACAAAATTAAATAAAGTTAAGTTATTCTTATTAAATTAAAAATTTTGTGATTTCAACTTAATTGAAATATAATAGACGAAAATAGTATCGTAGTGCTAATCTTTTTATCTTTTTAACCACTTTTATATTTTGTTTTAAACCAATAAGACGAGAGATTGATTTCTCATTTTAGATAATATTGGAAATATTAAGTTTTTTGTTTTTAGTAAAATAAATCTTTAAATACGTTGATAGTTTACTTTGAAAATTGTACGGTTTTATCTACTAGTAGTTAAAGTATCTAAGATATAACGTAGTGTAGATAATAAACCAATTTTTGGATGGTTTTTGGATTAAGATGGTCGTCTTCCTAAATGTTAATTATAATAATATCTCACGTATTATAACGGTAGTCTCTAGCGGGAACAATTTCACAAAGGAGCTGGTACTCATTAACTTTATTGAAAATATTATTATTCGAAGAACCGAAGCAATGTTTAAATTTTGTATCTTTAATTATTTAAAACAGTGAAAGATTTTTATAAAATAACACAAAACATTCAAATACAGTTTCCGATGAATGTAACTTAAAACCAAAAAATTTATGTAAACAAACATACACATATGTTTATTAATTGTACTTTTTTATTATTTAGATACAAAAAAGTCGGTAGCCTGGTTAATTCTGCCATACTGATTTCCATCCACAATAATGAAAAGCCAGCGTAAAAAAAAACATTTTAAAGCTTCAAAAATTGAGGTCCAAGAGTAATAATTGCTACAAATTATTTGTTCCCTTTGGTGTAAGTATTGCTTTCAACATTATATTTAAATATAATATTATATTTATTAATATTAACCACTCTTATTCCGTTTTTATGCACCTTATTAATTTAAATCAATTTATTTCCAACAGACATTAGAGAAAGCGGACAATTACTAGAGGGAGCTTATAAAATCCAACATTGTCGACCAACCCAGCGTGTTTTTGGTTGGCACTATTCAAAATCTAACAGTGTATATAACCTTGATCGATAGAAGGTACTGTTTCAAAAATCTTGGCGGCTGTCTATTTGGCTTTAGACATTGCTTACGGTACAGAGAGTTCGGTTTTATGGAATTACGTACAATACCACATTGTTTATATTAAAACAAAATACGACATCAACAACGCAATCTTAAAGCAGTTCATAAAAATTTTGTAAAATGTTTGTAAAAAATATTTTGTTAATTTAAATATGGTAATCATTTAAAAATTGATCATCCATATCTGAATCGATTTTTTTGTGAAGATTTGAAGTGCCATCGAATTTATTCAAATTTCAATAAATACCTGTGTACATCATATTAATAGAGATCATAATAAAATAAAGAGTCCAGTTCTAAATGACATAACAAAACCTCCAGATGACGGTATTTTGCTGACCGTTATCAATGTGTGTGATGAATTAGTACAAATACGTTTGCCGGAACTTGACGAAATTTTGTATCATATTCCTGCCAATTTACGCCATCGTTTATTAAAACTTATTATTCAAACAATTAGTAACGACCGTGTTTGCTGTAAAACCACAGCTTTAAAATTTTGTTTCTACTATTTTTTCATTTTACGATAAGTATATTCAGGTGGGCTTTGGCATTAGTTAGTCAAACTGATGAAAATAATAGATATATATCTCAAATAATTATTTATAATTTTAAAATCTCTAAAAGACCCGAATATTTAAATCTGAAGTCTTAATTATATAGCTATTAAGAAAAATGAAAATTTGGGTAGAATTTGAAATTATAAAATTAGGTTCGGAATGCAATCAAAATAATTCAAACCTAAATATCATCGCAAATATTCAGTACAATTATTATCCGCTAGTTGTTAATTTTAAACAGCTTTTTACGATTTTATTTTGTAAAACATTAATACTCGCATTATTTTGGTAAAGTATTTGGTACCACATTGTCTAAGTTCTTTTTCTGTCTTGCGGTAATTTTTATTTATAAGTTGATTAATTATCGTGAGCCAAATTATTTGTATGCTAAGTTTCAGTTTTCTAAATCTCGAAAGACAAATATGTTGATGTTTCCAACTAGTAGTAAAGTCATTCTCAATGATTCAATTTTACTTGGCTGTTTCGCGAAATGGAACCAAATTTAAGCAAGAATCATTTAAATCTATTAGCAACATCACTTGATTCGGCTCATATTTATTTTTAAATTTAATTAATTTAATTTGGTTTATGTTGAGTAATATTTCTTTTAATCATTTTTATTAATATTTTTCATTTTATTTAAATACTTTGAATATTGTTTATAATTTAATTTTGTTATTTTTATTGTTGTTTTACTATTGTAATTGTTTCTGACTGTAGTGTTGTATAAGCCTAGGTGCTTACTTTACAAATTATTCAATAAATATAAAATATACTCAATTTAATTAGAGAATATAATAGCAAAACTTAAAATTTAGAATCTTCTATTTCCAGTATCATACACACTCCAATGTGGGAAGCTAATATTAGGGAAATTAATCCAAACAATCAAGATAGTATGATTATTATCCCAATTTCAATATATTTTAATGATTTTGAATGTCTTAATCCGCCAGGATGTCACAGTGGCATTGAAAAAATTGGACCAGATTACTTATCTTCTAATTTACAATCAATATTTTTGGGTATTCTATTTTTACCGAGGATAGAAAGAGGTTCGGGAATACTCAATTATTTAACCCTTTTATAAAAGTGGGCGTAAGGTTAATGAATATTTAATCAAATTAATTCCTTGCGTTGTTTTAGGTGACAATTTAAGCGTTAATTCGGTGCTCGGTTTTGCCGAATCGTTTAACTCCTTTTATTATTGCAGATTTTGTAAATGTAAAATCGAAGATAAGAAATAAAGAAATCTTTGTAAAGAAGAGTTGGCCAATTTATGAAACATTACCAATTTACAATGTTAATTTAAATGACATGCAACTAACCGGAATTAAAGAAAACTCTGTCTGAGAATTTTAGTGACTACGACTTAATTTTAATTATAAAAATTTTCGTTTTGGAGAAAAAAATATATTACAATCGAGCAATTAAACAAAAGGATCGCAATTTACAATTTTGGACCTTTGACACAAAACTCGCCGCCACTTTTTAATAAAAGTTGAAGGCAGCTTAACAAAAAAAAAAAATGATAATAATAATTTTAATTATCTGAATCCGAAACGAAAGTCATAGTAATCCACTTTTCTTTAACTATTGGAGACCTTGTACCTCAGTATTCACAAGCATGGGAATTGTTTAGACTTTTAAGAGAAATTATCTTTACTGTATTCAGAAAAAAATTCCATTCCTCGGCCATTTAATTATTTAAGAGATACTATTTTCAGGCATAATTTATTGTAAAAGTCATTTGAAACCAAAGTTCCATTTCTTAATGCACTATTCAAGTATTAAGGACAAAATAGGAACAATAGTGGCTATAAGTTCAATGAGGTTTGAAACAAAACATCAAAGTTATAAAAGGACTTCCTTCATTTCGAATAATTGGATCTACATATATACTAAAAACATTACACATTAAAAATCAGTTCAAAATTGCAAACGTTATACTAAATAATATGGAAAATTTTGAAACTCCTGTTAACCAAGGGTCGTTAATAGTATATTATTCAACGAGCATATAATGATAGCTGTTATTCACGAAGATGAAGTTTACCGACACGAGCCGATAGGCGAGTATCGTAAATCATCTGAGTGTATAACAGCCATTATATGCGAGTAGAATACGATACTTTGTCCACGACCGATAAAAAATTGTGTTTTATTATCAAATCCTTCAAATAAACCTAAAATAATTTCCGTCGACATTTTGACGTCTCAGTTTAATTATAATGAAAATTGGAAGAGACTACTAGATCAAAATTTCAAAAATGAAATTTTTATTTGGTAGTAGTGAATAATGGAAGAAGAGACTACTAGATAAACTAGCAGTGAATAATGGATATCATTATACATAATTGAAGAAACAAACGTATAATGAGTATATTATCAGAGCCTTCTAGAGTATAGAGTCATAATCTTAATGACGTATTTTTTAGAAGCTTTTTTAGTGGTATAACTTTTCATTGATTTCCACAGGAACCCATAGGAAAAATGGTGTTTTTTAGCTTCAAGTTTTTCAATGAAAAAAGCAAAAATATTATAAAATATTTATATAAAACTTTTCTACATATCTTTAACAACAATATACAAGAAGACTATATTGGTATTAAGTAAATATTAATTGCGGAAATATTAAAATTAAATTATTTCTAAAATATATTTTTTCGAATTTTCATTTTGAAAAATACATCAAAGTTGGCTCTGACAAATTAAAATAATACTTGCTAAATTTATCTTTAGTTTTAGTAGTGTACGTAAGATGTCTAAAATGGTAAAAGACAAATACGCAAAAAAATTATTTAATCACAAAATTATCACACGTTCCTATATTTTGTGAATTTGTTTTGCTTTTCCTACAATTTTTGAACTTGAAATTTCCCCAGGTGGTAATTTTTGGTACGATTTTTCCAAATTTTTACGGCCATCACTGCCATCTATGTAATGTATATTGACTTAATGACCAAACGAATCGTAGTAAGCTTTTATTTCAATTTGACCAGAATGCTGTGGTTATGAATTTTTTTTAATATTTTGGTTTAATTAAATCAAATATTACAAGAAAATGAAAACGATTTACTTAAACGATATTCATATATGTTGAAATTCAAACATTTATGAAAGTACTTCAGAAAACATAATTAAGAATTTTTAACGTTTTCATTTAAAAATTTGTCTTAGGAAAAAAAGTGATTTCCCATATGTTTTGTGTGTTTTACTATGAAAAGTTTCGTTTTTTCCTCGTTTCTAATTCCCTTATAAAAGCTCAGATTTCTTGATTATGGCTCTATATAATACAGGGTGCTCTGATATTATACGTTAGTCGTGGACAAAACACATTAATATGGTTGATTTACTAAAATTTGGTTTAAATTTAAATACAGAACTGATTTCATGGATACAATCTAACAATGTTTTCCTACAGAAAGATATGATTGTTTGCACAGACATTGATGCGGTTCGCGATCCATTGTTTGGGCTTATAGAATTTGTTACCAAGAACATGGAAAAATATTATTCGTGTTTGCAAACCGTTGAAACAATATCTTTTAATATTTGCTATTTCGCCTAGGTGGTAAAGCTACAAAGCACATTTGTTGTAAGCGATTTAGAATCTTACAAATGTAATCACACATCCTACATTAGAAAATACGCGAATGGCCAAAGCTATATAATATGGGACTTTTAAAATACCACTAATCTAATATCATTAAAATATCCTTAGTACTTATTTGTATTTTTACTAAATAAATTGATAATAATAGATTAAAATATATTATTTTAAATAAAAATTGTTTAACTTAAGATTTTGTGTTTTATTTTGTAGTTGAATAATTGAAATATATAGCACGGCCAATATTGGTATTTTCTAAACAATTCCATTTTGTTTTATTGTTGCATTTATAGTTTAACTAACTTTATCCAGAAGGCAACGAGTAAAGTTAAAAATTTCTTCAGGTTTCCGTGCCTTAATATTTGGCAAGATTAATTCACGACGAATGCTTTTTTACCTTACATATTTACATCCGAGCTCCAAAAAAATCTCTAAAATAAACAAAATAATTTGATTGATTGCTTTAGAGCTTGGATGTACATACCCAGGGTAAAACAACTTTTCTCGTAACCAACAGTGACAAATTTAACTATCTAATGCTTGTTGGAAACTAAGAGGATAATGACAATGGATTAATAGAATTTGAAGTAACCATACAATGGTAAAAAATTACATTTAAGCTTTCAAAAAACATAGTTGAGTTGAAATTCGTTTACAGCCAGTCGTTTACCATAAAATCTTTCGGTTTTAACAACTGAACGATAGTAGCTGCAAATAAACTTTGGAATTATTCTATTTAATATTTGCAACAGATTTTTGTGTCATTTGAAAACTGGGATAACAATTTTTATAATAATGGTTCTGGAATTTAATTTGGTGATCCAGTCTACAGTTTTACTAAAATGCGTATGTATCACTTAAATACTGGAATGACGTTATGACAACTATCTAAAACTAGTTGTTACAACTATTAAAATCGATTGGCATAAAATTCGTTTACCGCAACTGAAGTGTTTTCCTGTGGTTTTTATTAATAAATATGGTCAATTCGTCAAAATCTACAATTAGATTTGCTTTTTAATGTCCATTTTAGAAAATTTTATTACGATGTCACAAAAAAAAATATTACTCGATCAGAATCTAGCTAGAGAATCTAGCGTGCTAGGTCCTGATCAAGTACACTGTACATATGAGTGTGAAGTTTATGCTAAAAAAAAATAACAAAAAATTACACTGTTAAATTAGCTATTTTCCAATTGGAATTTAAATTATATGAAAATTTAAATTTTTTGTAATTTTGGAATTTTCGTACCACCAAACAGATTCTTTTCATCAGAAAACAGGTTCTTTTCATCCTTTTCAGATAGCTGGACCATCTGTTTATATCGTTAACCAAAAGCATCCAATTGTGTTAAACATTACTATATTTCAGATAATTTAAAAGTTGACTGAATTTTGATGGTTTAAATAATTATTTAGCACCGATCCTGGAATTTTCCCGACGGCCCCGCACATTTCTTAGAATAGCTAAGTCATATAGCAGTCAATGTCACAAAGCCGACGCAATTATGATGAACTATAATATATATCACAGTTTTTGGAATTTTTAATAATTTTCCATTATTTTAAAAGTTTTATATCGCCGACCGCAGAGATGTCCACAAGGCCTTGCCCATATTTTCGGATAACATAGCCATGTGCCAGCCTACGTGGTTAACCTTATCCAATTGTGATGAACTATACTATACTTCACAGAATTCAGAATTTTTAATAATTTTATTTGTTTTAAAAATTGTATCTCCGATCACAGAGATGTCCACAAGGTCTTGCCTATATTTTCGGATAAGTTGGCCATATGTATTGTGGACATCTCTTTGATGGGAGATACAACAATTTTTAAAACAAATAAAATTATTAAAAATTCGAAATTCTCTGAAGTATAATATAGTTCATTACAATTGGATAAGATTGACCACGTAGACCGGCATAGGGTCAAGTTATCCAAAAATATAGGCAAGATCTTGTGGACATCTCTGTGATCGAAGATACAATTTTTAAAACAAATAAAATTATTAAAAATTCGTAATTCTGTGAAGTATAGTTTAGTTCATCACTATTGAATAAGGTTGACCACGTAGATTGGCATACGGCCAAGTTATCCGAAAATATAGGCAAAACCTTGAGGACATCTCTGTGATCGGTATAGAAGTATAGTATAGTTCATCACAATTGGATAAGGTTGACCACGTAGACTGACATATGGCCAAGTTATCCAAAAATATAGGCAAGACATTGTGGACATCTCTCTGATCGGAAATACAATTTTCAAAACAAATAAAATTATTAAAAATTTTAGATTCTATGAAGTATAGTGTAGTTCATCACAATTGGATAAGATTGACCACGTAGACCGGTATATGGTCAAGTTATCCAAAAATATAGGCAAGACATTGTGGATATTTCTGTGATCGGAGATACAATTTTTAAAACAAATAAAATTATTAAAAATTCTGAATTCTGTGAAGTATAGTATAGTTCATCACAATTGGATAAGATTGACCAAGTAGACTGACATATGGTCAAGTTATCCAAAAAAATAGGCCAGACCTTGTGGACATCTCTGTGATCGGAGATACAACAATTTTTAAAACCAATAAAATTATTAAAAATTCTTAATTCTTTGAAATATAGTATAGTTAATCACAATTGGACAAGGTTGAACACGTAGACTGGCACATGGCTAAGTTATCCGAAAATACGGGGAACACCTTGTGGACATCTCTGCGGTCGGCGATATACAACTTTTAAAATAAAAGAAAATTATTAAAAATTCCAAAAACTGTGATATATATTATGGTTCATCATCATTGGATCGGCTTGGTGACATTAACCGCTATATGGCTTAGCTATTCTAAGCAATGTGCGGGGCCTTCGGGACATTTTGCAGGATCGGCGCTAAATAATTATTTAAACCATCAAAATTCAGTCAACTTTTAAATTATCTGAAATATAGTAATGTTCAACACAATTGGATGCTTTTGGTTAACGATATAAACAGATGGTCCAGCTATCTGAAAAGGATGAAAAGAACCTGTTTTCTGATGAAAAGAAACTGTTTGGTGGTACGAAAAATCCAAAATTACAAAAAATTTAAATTTTCATATAATTTAAATTCCAATTGGAAAATAGCTAATTTAACCGTGTAATTTTTTCTTATTTCTTTTAGCATAAACTTCACACTCATCTGTACATTGCTTTTGTCAAATAATGTTATTTATAGGAATTAAGTTGTTTAGGTTTCAAATACCTTTTCAATTCAAACGGGAGGTATTTAATATTAAAAATTCACGTAAAAATGTCAGATAGGCAATCTAATCATAATTATTTTGGGTTAGCTGTTCATTTTTTGATTAAGCCAGTGGTTCAAAAATATTATGCAAATTTAAAAACTAAAAATATTTAGGAAATACTGTTGGATTTTGCAACCTATTTGATATATGTAGGTAGTATTACAAATTGAAAATATAAAATTAGAAGTTTCATGAAAAATTTTTAACTGGTCCAAAATGTTAATCTTGGTTGAGCTATGGGTTCAACTATTAGTGTTAAAAAAATTAAGAAGCACTAGCAGAAGCTATAGCTAAAAACGTAGAACTACATAAATTGATAATAATACATGACACGATTGTTAGGTTGTATAATATAATTTAGTATTCAGGGAAGGAAAGTTAGCTTTGGTTGTAGGTTCAATTTTTGGTATCCCCATTGTCATTCACCTGGAATCGGTCATTGTTGTGATCCATTGGGAAATTTTTCTAATTAACATTATTAGCGCTGGAGTTCTAAAACAGGATTTGAAAGTTCTTATTACAACATCACGATCATCTGAACATCCTATTTCGAGACCGTTTAAAGTTTCTGAACGGCTTTAGTAAACCAGATATTTACGTCTACCACCATCTTATACGAATTACAAATGTCTGTCGAACGTAATCTTATCCTCCCCTTTTTAGTTGTTCTTGTTATTAACTATAAATTTAAAATACGGCGGCGGTGTAAAAGTTTGAGGCATACTTAGTATATGTAGGTATTTTAAAGATTAGCAATCTGCATTGGTGCTCCAGGCTAGGTGTGGAAGTTTTTTTGGTTTATAATATGCGTCTCTTAGCTACGAAATAAGGGGCTTAGAGTATTGCCAGCTCAGTTAATTCAAAAGCTATCTTAGAAATTTACCGCTTATGTACCGAATTGGTAGGGGAATCATGAATTTATCATCATTGGATGAATGTATTTTACTGTTGGCGGAGTATATGATTATTAGTTTCGCAGACATTAACGTTCAAAATGTGACATGATTTTATTGCATTCGTGCTCGTAAATATAACCTAACAAGGCACCGAGAAAAACTTAGTTCTGGGGTGCGATTATGTAAGCATTACGAGTTTCCAGTTACGACAAATTACGATTATGGATGTTGTTTTACTCGTACAACTTTTTAAGTACGATAGATAACTCGTAATAATTAAAAAGATTATTTTTAAAGAAAATTTGCTAACATATTTCGAGTTCTCGAAACTCGTAACTCGTAATACGAGATTCATAAAATGTAAATTCGCTCTATAACCATAAAATTTCCGATTAGAACTAATCATATATTACTGAAATAAAAATTAAGTCTCAGATTTAATTTTCGAATAGTAGCAGAATGGCATATGAAAGTTTTATACACAAATTAAGCTATTTCTTTGTCTAATGTCGAACATTTGGTACATAACTATTTCCTTTAAAAAATTTGATAGCTAAATTCGTCGAAGCCGTATAGGCCAAACAAAAAAGAATTTTTGTGTAGGTGAAACTAAATTGGATTTATTGAAGTAGTTTAGATCGCCATATTTAGTTCCGAACTATACACTGTATTCAACCTAAACTAAACTAATAACATTGTTACCCGAATTAGGTCGGGTAATTAAAATTTATAGCCTGAGCTAATATAGGTCAAGGTCAACTAGAAATATACTGAATAAAAATAAAATTATTATACAAATAAAGTCAATAAATGCCTAAATAATTTAATATTAAATATAAATACATTTATTGAAGTACATATTATAATTTTTGACATATGGACAAAATGAGACCTATATATCTTGTGATGTAAACTGTCGGTAAGCGGACTAAAATTAGTCGCCATTTAGGTCAGTCCACTAAATATTTCGTGGTATAAACTACATCATTGTTTCTGAAACCATATTACATTATTTTAAAAGCATGTTTTTTAAGTTTTTTTGCGTAAAACACTGAAACAAGGTATCAATGTTTATGTTCGGCCTAAAGAAATCAATGATAAGTATTGTTCCATAAATTAAATTAAACATTGCATCTTAGATGTTTTCATTGATTTTTTTACTTTTAGGTGCTGTTAAGCATTATGTAGAAATAGTTTTTAATTACATACATATGTATATCACGTAGCATATAAAATAATTTTTATTTTATTAATTAATAAGGTTTTGATTCTTAACATAATAAATTAATGTATTTAATAAATTCATCTTATAACAAAAATTTGTAATTTGAATGGAAATAAATATTTCATTTAAGAATATTTAATAATTTTGTTTGCCATCAGCTTGATTTTCAACATTTGGTCTCTAAATCAATATTATTTTAAAGCAATTTATTATTTGATTTCAGGAAAAGCACGTACGGAAATTTATGGCAAATTTCAAATAATTATTTAATAAAGTTTCCATCAGGCATAAAAGCCTTGTATAAGAAAAAATGTTGAATTAAATAAGAATGTTAACAATAATAGAAATAATAATTTAAAATAGTTCAGCCGCTAGTGTACGTCTTCAAGACCGTAAAACAAAAAAAGAAGGAAAGGAAAATATCAACAAAAAAAAATAGAACTATGATACAATACAATGGGATGATATCAAAGGGCCGAATGTCGAAAGGCCGAACGGGTGTAAGGGCCGAATGGGTCGATGGATCGAAGGCCCGAATTTTTATTTTTTTTTGTTTTGTTTTTAGAAATATAGTTTTTAAATTTGCTATTTTAAGGAATATTTTGTAAATTTGTTTATGAAATATTTTTTTTTTTTTTTTTTTTTAAATAAATTTTATTTATTTATTTTATGTAATTACAATCTAGTCTCCTGGACTAATTAGCAATTTGTTTCTGACTTAATTTACTAACTTAAATTAATCTATGGCTTCTTCCCATTGGCATTCCATAGTGTTTGTTAAATTGAAGTAAACCACATCTTTGTTGTGGATTTTAGATCAGCATAATGCTGCTTAAACTGACAATCACACCAGCTCAAAAGGTTTGGTTCTTTTAAGTCTGCGAACTAAATGCGTGATGCTTAGGAGCTGAGTTGCCTCAATGTTCACATGTTGGCGGAGCCTTTCTTCATGTCTCCGTGCTTTTTCCTGGATTTCATTTAAGATGAGGTTCATTTTAAGGTCCCTATGAAGGTCATTGTTCCTGACATACCAAGGTGCATCAACGATGTTCCTTAATACCATATTCTGAAATCTTTGGATGATAGTTACGTTGCTCTGTTTGGTACAACCCCAAAGCTGAATACCATAAGTCCAAATCGGTTTCAATATTTGTTTATAAAGTAGAAGCTTGTTGTATGTTGATAAAGAAGAGTTCCTTCCCATCAGCCAATACATTTTTCTGTATTTAAGTCTTAATTCTTCACTTTTCTTCTTGACGTGTGCTTTCCATCGTAGTTTAGCATCCAGGGTCATGCCGAGATACTTAGCGTTTATGAAATATAAATTAATTTCTTACCGTATAAAATATAGTTTAGCAAAATTTTGTTAGACAAAATCTTGTTTTTTAAAATTTTGTTTTCCGAAATAATTATTTTGATTATTTTATAGTGAAATAATGAATATCTAGCGAAATAGTTTTTCTGGGATCGATATAAAATGGGTTGGGTATGTTATATTGCATTACAAAATATTGCATTACAAAATGTTGCATTACAAAATGTTGCATAATATTTTTCCGCAAAAATGTTGCATAATATATTCCTCAACAACTTCGATACGTCGCAGGAGAGTTATATGTATTAAACGAAGAAATTTGTGAGGGAGACAAAATTATTTTACTGGGCACCATCTCCTCATTAAAGCTACTTTCAGAATGCAGTTGTTGGATTATGGATGGAACTTTCGATGTAGTTCCTTCCATAATGCAGCAACTGTTTTCTATACATGGAAACATTGAAGGAGAAATAGTACTACTAGTTTTTTGCTTAATGAGTAAAAAAACAAAGAAATGTTACGACCAAATGTTTTTTCAATTAAGGAAAATATGCCTTGAGAATGAAATCAACATTAATCCACAAAGAATTTTGTGTGATTTTGAAAAAGCCATTGTTTCGTCGGCAAAGGTTTTTTCCCCTCAGACATCGTTTAAGGGCTGCCTATTCCATTTTGGGCAAATTATTTGGCTTAAACTTCAAAAAAGTAAATTAGCAGCCAAGTACGGTACTTCTGATGATTTTTCTTTACAACTCCGAATGCTCAAAAGTCTCGCGTTTGTGCCACCAAACGAAGTGGCCAGTTATTACTGCAGCTTAAGCAATCAGTTTGTGACGATGATTTGAAGAAACTTGGGAGCTGGTTCAAGCGAAACTACATAGGAGATTTAAATCAACGGCCTAAATATAACCCTAAATTTTGGACTGTAAGGAGTGCAGAAACAGGCACGGCGTGTTTTCCGCGGACCCAGAACAGTGTAGAAGCATGGCACCGTCGTCTAAAAGTTGTTGTGGGAAAACGCCATGCTGGGTTATATAACCTGATACAAAACCTTTCAAATGAGCTTATTGTGGCCAAACATCGTGTGGAGAAAATTAAAAATGGGGAACAGCAACCTAAAAACAAATACACAATAACAAAAAATAAACGAATAAAAAACACTATGGAGAAACGAGAGAGACTTGGTAAAACAGAGTATTTAAAGAGAATTGCTCAAAATACAATTCTCAATTAAATTGTTTAACTTAAAATTAAATTTAAATAGTTGTATTAACTATTAATTTATTATGAATTTCAATAAAATAAAAATATGTTATGAATTTATAACCAAATTAAATATTTTTTAGTGACATCTACTAAAAAGAAAAATAATTGCACTATTTTGTTATGCAGGTTTTTGTAATTGCAACATTTTATAGTTGCAACATTTTGTAATTGCAAGATTTTGATGTTGCAAAATTAATAAAAAAAAGCAACGTTTTGTTACTGCAACATTTTGAAATGCAATATTTTATACCGATCCCATATAAAATATTACATTTCAAAATGTTGCATTAACATAATATTGCTTTTTTTTATTAATCTTGCAACTACAAAATGTTGCAATTACAAAATGTTGCAACTACAAAATCTTGCATAACAAAATTGTGCAATTATTTTTCTTTTTAGTAGGTGTCATTAATCTATTCTATATAATCCGCTCCTACGTGCGGCACGCAGTGCGACATGTTTGCTGATCCCGGCTCCTACGTCCCCCGAAGTTCAAATCTATTGCCCCTCGGAGGGCTAAGGGTAGGGGGGAGCGCAGCGACCTCCCGCATGCCCGTGAGAGTTACCGAAGCCGTTAGCCGCTACAATTCTAAGTTAAATTAGTCGATGTCATTTTTCTTCAATTTATTTTCCTCAGAATAGAGAAAATACGGGAAATTGTTATGGAAGATTTTGTATTGCAATATTTTAGTGTAGAAATAAATTTCCGACCTTTTTAGGTAGGTGTCAATAATCGGGCAATACATGTTTTTTGGAGGTTACATGTCAAGCTTGAATAATTACTAGTGACATTTGTTCCAAGCGTAAACAACAATTATTTTCATGTATTTGAAAATGTCGAATTTTTTGCCAAAAAAACAACATTTGCGGGAAGTTTTACTTAATTATTTTTTGTTGAAGAAAAGTGCAGTCACACAAATTGAAAGAAAGGGACATGGAACGTCGGAAAACCATGTGCGAATTGTTGCTTCAACGATAACAAAGGAAGTGGTTTTTGCATCGGATCATCACTGGGGATGAAAATGGAGCCATTATGACAATCCAAAGCGCAAACCAACGTAGGTCAAGCCAGGTGAACCAGGGTCGTCGACGCCAAAAGCAAATTTCCATGGTTCGAAGGTGATGCTTTGTATTTGGTGGGATATGAAGGGTGTCGTCTATTATGAGCTGCTGAAAGAGCATGAAACCATTACGGGACAAGTTTATCGACGACAACTGATGGCTTTAAAGCAAGCTCTAGCTGCAAAACGACCGGAATGGGACAAAAGGCACAATAAGATTATTTTGCAACATGACAACGCTAGACCACATGTTGCTATACCTGTCAAAAATTACTTGGACAGGCAGAACTGGGAAATTCTACCCCACCCGCCGTATTTACCAGACATTGTCCCCTCTGATTACCACTTGTTCCGGTCGATGCAATCAGTCCTGGCACAGCAGCACTTCACTTCATATGAAAACGTCAAAAAATGGGTCGATGACTGGATCGCCTCGAAACCACCAGACTTCTTCCTTCGGGAATCGGTTAATTGCCTGAACGATGGGCGAAGGTTATAGCTTCCGAAGGGGCATACTTTGAATAAAACATTCTTTCATTTTCTACACAAACTAATGTCTTTTATTTCAGTAAAACAGGTCGGAAATTTATTTGTACACCCAATATAATTGCAACATTTTGTATGCGAAGCAATATTTTGTAATGCAAAATTACATACCAAACCCAGTTTTCCTATGTCCCTTATTTTAAGTTGAGTTTTCACATGAGCAGCCATTTATGTATATCAAGATGGTTCAGATTCAATTAATAAAAAACAAATTTTAATAATTAGTTTATACACAAATTTTATTCAAAATTATAATTTCAGAAGTTAGTTTCTCTTCTAGAGATATGTTTGAAAAAATATAATATAAATTAAACTAAATTTAATAAAAAAAAAACCTAATTACTCAATCAGTCTAATAATTTGTAATATTTTTTCAAATAAAGAAAATTTAACAGATTGAAATATTCATATTTTTAACCAAAATACGTAATGTTGTAATTTATGATTATGTAAATGGACACGTCAATAAAACTCGTTTTTGTAGATCCACCCTTGAAAAATATTTCTATCCCTTTGTTTTTTATGTGTCGTGTAGAGAAAAATTTACGTTTTTTGTCTAAAACAATAGTAATAAATTATACTTATAATCGGATCGGATAGTATAATGTTCTGGAAAATAACATCGTTCGTCAATGAAAGAATATTATCATCAGTTTAAAAAACAGGAGTACCATATTTATATATTTGGTATATTTAAAAAAAATTAACTTCGCCTTGTGTTATTATATACGAGCGCTTACACACGACATAACACATCCAATCTACAAAAGTAATACAGATGTATATACCTACATCCATATAAATTCCATTTATATTGATATAACAAGACATGGTTTTGGTGAAATACCTATGTATTATGTACAAATATTTTTTCACTTGATAGTAATACAAGGAACACAAAATATAAACAACCAAAATTAATGCAATATTTTTGTCCAAAGATTAAACATAATCAAATACATAAATTCATAAGAAATTAATTAAATTTTGATAAAAAAATTTACAAAATATTCCTTAACACAACCAATTTAAAAAAATATATTTATAAAAACAAAAAAAAAAAAAACAAAAAAAAAATCGGCCCTTCGACCCATTCGGCCCTTTGACACTTTCGGCCCTTCGACACATTTGGCCATTCGACATTCGGCCCTTTGAAATTCGGTCCTTCGTACCCATTCCAATACAATCTTTTCCTTTGTTTTTGTTGCTCTCCTCCTCCTATAACGATTTGGTCAACCCTTTTATCGCCTTTTGCTGTGCTTTCAGCTGGGATATCATACTCAGTATCTCCAAGTACGGTTTTAACGAGACGAAAACCAAATCTAACGCATCTGGGTCGCTGCTGTGGCCTTTGAAGTACTCGTTGACAAATGTAACTTGCTTTCGAGCGCTTGTGCATACCGGTCCTGTTAAATGCCTTTCTCTGGTAATTTTGCTTTAAAAAAGCCAATTTAACATAATTTAACTATTATCACATTATCTTTACTTATTTCTCGTTCTGCTTGGAATAACCTTCTCTAAATCCTTAAATGTGTTTGAAGAATCGAGCTCGATACTGCTTGCAGTGTCCTCACTCAACTCGAGAGATAAATAGACAAATTAAATAAAAATATAGCAAACGTATAGCATACGTATATCAAATTGAAAGAATTTTTTCATTTTTTAGAAACTAGTTGCTCGATTCTTTTTTAACTTTTTCCAAAAGTTGCTCTCGAATATCCTGAATTTATATTCACTGCCGTGAATGTTCCATAAAAATTTGTTGCGGTTAGAATTGTATTACAAAATATTTAAGAACTAGTTAAAACCCATCAAAAATGACGGAATGAAGGTTATATTTGAAAGTTCTTTGATAACTACATTTCTTGTGAAATATTTTGTGTTTTCAAAAAAGCACTTTGATATTCGTGCGCTCTTTCATGAAAAAAAGTATACTATGCCGTTACGTTCCGACAAAATTTATACAAACGATGGTAATCATTATTATTGGATGGTTTGACATACCCGACTGCAGCTCCAATACATTCATTATTCGCTTAGCCCAATAGGCTGAATTGATAAAATGTTGAATGATCACTGTTCGTCGCCTGAAAACTGTCTGGCTCTGTTCCGAGAGGATCTTCTTCGCCACTAAAAAATTTCGTAAAATTTTCCAATACGACCACTTCGGCTGGGACATTTTGAAGCACAACAATTTGGAATTTAATAAAATTTTAAGATAATATACGCAAAAAAATTCTGCCTATTTGTTTGTTGATCGTATACAAACTTGCCGCAATTATTCATTTTTCAATTCTTATTTTAATTTCTTTATAATTATAATTTATTTATTTGTAAAATTATTATAATTCTTTATAATGTCTTTTCTTTAGTACTTTTATAAATTTATAAACTTTGGAAACGTTAAATTTATTTGTAATTTTTATATATCAAAATCAAACGTAACTTTATAGTACGTAATAGCTATAGTGCGAGAAGAATTTCCTATTCTTGCACAATCTATATATAGATGTTTCGATACAAAAAAAAATGTTTTTCTACAGTAAATTATGGTTGTACAAATTCAGGAACCTTGGGTCACTAAAGACCGGTTACTTGGGCTGGCTCAATTTTCCCTATTATAGATTAATGCACGCGAAAAAATAAGGTAGGGTTCGGTCGTGCATTCTTATTCAAAATAACATAAATTGTTTTCTGATATCAAATTTCAGCAATGGAGATGTAGCAGCGGTGGCAATATCAGCTTACCTAGCTTATGATGAAGTGGATATTCCATCTACCATTCTAAGTGAGCTAATCTTGGAGGCTCAGAAGCGCAAGGTTGGAGTCATCCTGGGAAGTGATGGAAATTCTCATCTCACGATCTGGGGACGTACGGACGATGAGTTACCCCTTGATTACATTTTAAGTACTAACCTTCATATATGTATGTAACATAGGCAATAAGCCGACTGTTAAAACTAAAAATAGACAGGAAGTATTGGATATTACACTTGTCTCAAACTTTTTGACGATTAGTCTATTAAACTGGAAAGTGTCGGAGGACCACTCCTTTTCTGATCATTGTTATCTTCAATTTGAAATGGACTTGGGTGCTCCAAAACGTCCAGTCTACAGAAATAGGAGGAAAATCAACTGGGATACCTTTAAAATAATTCTGGAGAATTCACTACCAGTTCCGGTGCCAAAACCTCTTGGTCCTGGTGGATGAGTCCGGCCCTTTTAATGAAGCGATACTGGGCTTTAGCCCCCTTAGTAACCCTAGGAAAAGACTCTTGCAAAAGACTCTTCAAAACAGCAAGGAAAACAAAAGCCGCTGTAGACTGGGACTCATATAAGGAAGTCCTCAAAATTTAGAAATATTAATTGAGAAGTCCCAAGAACAGATCTTGGAGGGGTATGCAAAGGCTAGGCAAAGTACTATCAACTGGTCCTTCCATTCCAAGTTATCTTCAACGGCCGGATGGGATATGGACCACTAATAGTGCGGAATCGTTGAAACTTCTGCTGGAAACTCATTTTCCTGGTTGTTCCAAATCTAAACCTACCACATCAGTAGGTAATAGAATAAAATTAAAATAAAATGTTGCGGAGACTGGAGGATAGTGGCTTCGAGGTGGTTGCCTATGCAAATGATGCTGCTATTGGTGTCCGTGGCAAATATCCCGGTACCCTTAGTGAGCTTATGCAAAATGGCCAGGGCATTCTTTTCAATCAATGGCTGTGGATTGAATGTGAACCCCCTCTTCTCTAGGAAATATACAATTCCTCATATCAATCCTCCCACATTAAATGGGTTCAGCTTACCTTTTACAGATGAAGCGAAGTTTGTGGGTCTCGTTTTGGATAGCAAATTCAATTGGTAACCTAATACTCTGCAAAGGGTAAAGAAAGCTATGATAGCGCCATACTCTTGTAAAAATGTCATTGGGAAAGGATGGGGGCTAGAGCCCCGCATGATACATTGGCTTTATACCGCAGTAGTCAGACCCATTCTTTTGTATGGGGTAACAGTCTCGTGGCCTGGTTTAGACAAAACTGTCAACCAAAAGTTGTTGACAAAAGTTCAGAGAACAATCTCTCTGTGGATCATTGGTGCACTGAGGAGCACATCCACTCAGGCACTGGAGACTCTGCTATTTTTCACTCCTCTAGATATCTTGGGGAAACAGTTGGCAGCTTGTACAGCAACAATACAGGACACTCATCTATACTGTGTAACAAAGAGATTCCCAAGACCACCGACTATTCTGTCTCGTCACTATCTTTTGACACAAAGTTCCGGACTTCGATCCCATCCATATAGGACTGGATGATGGATGCGGTTTTGGAAGCAGGAGTTATAAACTTCTTCACTGATGGGTCAAAAAAAGCTGAAGAACTGCGATAAAGGAAGTCGTGGATTGGCTGAAGTATAATGTAATATCGACATGTGATATTCAGTCAGGCTGCCATTAAAGCATTCACACCTCCTCTCGTCGCAAGTAGATATGACTGTCTCTCATCTCTTAACGAAATGACAGATCGGTTCAACATCCATATCGTCAAGAAGCTAGTAAGTTAACGAACGACAGATGGTCAAGTAGCACCTCATGCGTAATAATTCGGCAGGTCTGGCCAAAGTTGGACTTGGCGAGATCGAAACAGCTGATCTCACTTCAGCGGAATCAGATCAGTGTGGTTGTTGGAGTGATTACGGGGCACTATTTCATAGGAAGGCATGCGAGTAGACTTGGTTTCTTCTCACATGACTACTGTCGTATTTGCTAGGACGAAGAGGAGGAAGAGACATTACTTTATCTTCTTTGCACCTGTCCTCGTCTGGTACGAAACGGACTAAAGTTTTTAGGGGCACCCCTCTTCAATGACCTGACGGACCTTAGCAAGATGGACGTCAGGAGTATCCAGAGTTTCGTTAGCAGCTCAAAATTGTTTCAATGAGTTGGAGGATGAATAAGTAAATCAATAACAAAAATCGATTTGTTTGTGCTTTCCTCACATATAAAACTACTGACACGGTTAAAAACAAAAAATTTTTTTTTTGACTAATTACTATTAATCTCGTTCGGTTCATTAAGAAGAAATGTATTATATGAAGTGGAAAACTTCTTACAAATCTGGACTTATACCTATTTAAAAATGAAAACTTAATTGTTGCTAGGATCAAACCGTTTCCTGTATTGATAATAAAATGCAAACTTTTCGCAATGTTTTTATTTAATCGTCAATATATATAATCTCAATATACTTGAATAAACGATTTTACAACATTTTTTTTCTAAAGACTTCGGTGAAGTGGGTGTTGATCGATAGAGACCGAACGCGGCACCCATTTTGCTTTAGGCTTTTTCATAAGCAAATATCCATTCAATTCATCTAACCAAAAACGTTAAACTACTACTTTCCCGTATTAGTACGGGAAACTTTTCAGCCCTTGTAGTAGTTTTGAGTAATTGATTGATTGATAGATTGATTGATATGAATGCACGGCCAAGCTTATGAAGCAAGAAATCCCGTGTTAGTGATGTGGTCATTAAACTGTCACACCAACTTTATAACACAGGTGAATGCTTTCCTTACTGAAGATACCTAAGCACCATTACAACAAGGAGAGCACAACCACTCGCGATATCACATAAATGTGACAGCATCATGTCCACCCCTGGCCGAGTCCCACCGTGCACTCTTTCACACATAACAAAACCGAAGGATAGGATAGGATAGTTAGAAGTGACAGAATCGGCCCGGTTACAGACACCTAGGTATAGCCGATAGTTAGTAAATTGTTAGTAATTATATAGTAAAATAGTTAGCACAGGACAACACAATTTCTAAACTACAGCTAATTTACTACTTCTTGATCCTGGAGCGTTGATTCAAGCTAAAATTTAATTCTGAAACTCAGGATTAATTTAATCCCTATAATAATGATTAATTCTGGAACTATGTTATATTCTGAAAATTGGATTATTTATTATCATATTAAGGAAGAGATCCCTTTAAATATTCTCTTAACTAAATTAATATACATTAATGAACAAAACACAACATAATAAAAAGATTAGCACAAGACAGCACAATCTAACTACATTATTAGATGATCATGTCTCTGGAATCCAGGGTCGGATACTCAGGACTCCCTAAATTTATAGCAGGACTTAGAAAAATTATTAATAATTTTGTAATTTCACCGCTGTCCGCTTATCATTCATTTACCTGCTAAAATATTTAAGAAAAATATAAAATAACAACACTTATTTCCTTATTCATAGTCCTTTTATATTTAATTAATTAATTATTACGTACTGCAACAAGGATTAACATTAACATTATAAACCATTTAAACATAAAATTTAACTTAAAACCAATCATCTATTTCCTACCGAATCAGAAAAAGAAAATACATAATAATAGATCCAATTATTCTATAAAATTTATATAAAATGATTTAAATGATAATGTACAGTACCACAACACCTAGACTTATCAATAATTCAATTAGGTACTATAATTATATGAAGAATCAACAAATAAAATTAATATAAAAATTAATATAAAAATTTCCAGGCGACTCTGAAAACTAAATTCAATTAATAAAACACCGTAATATCAAATTTTATTACTTAAATGAATAATTATTATAACAGGATCTTCAGTATTCACGATCACACATCGTATACACTCATTTACACATACCAAAACCGATGAATAGAATATGATTATAAGTTGGGACTGCTAAGCGATTGATATATGAAGATTCCATTATTGGATGTGACTTGTTTAAATTTTACTGTTACAGAACTGCAGTTTTCATTTTCCGTGTTATTAAATCAGGTATCCCGTTGTATTTGCATGATAAATTAAATTTTGCATTGTCATTGCGTACAAGAAACATCAGCTTGCCTGTGAGTAGGACCAATATTTATAACAACTCCTGTTTAATGAACATGATTGTCACTTGGAACAGCTTGCCTCTAGAACTGAAAAATATCAGTTCTATTGAAAGTTTTAAAAAAAAATCATTTAAGTTTATAACTCAAAATTAAAATTTTGATTATTTATTGTATATTTTGTACATATACATATATCTAATTTTTGTTAATTTTTTATTTATGTTAATTATTGTTCATATTCTATATTGTTTTGTTTTATGTTATTATTGTAATATGCACGATTGTAAAAAAGTTAATACTTATACTTCGTTAATAAAAAATCTATTATTATTATTATTATTATTATTATTATTATATATAGCAAATTATTAGTACAATAAATGATAAACAGGTTAGTACAAGATAGCCATTTTAACTACATGATTAGATGCTCGTTTCTCTGTAAACCAATGCCAGAACTCAGGATTCTTTAAATCTAAATCAGGACATCAACAATTATTATTATAATTAATGTTTTAATTTACTAATTTTGTTGACATAATTAAGATAAACAAAATCAAAATCTACGAAATTTATACTTATTATATACCCCATAAAACTTCGGCTCCGTTTATGGACGTATTACCCTGCAAAATCAAGCATGCAAAGTAAATAAAATAATAAATCAATGAAAGGAACCTGAAACGTTATTTTCTTAAAAGTTTATCGGTGTACCATTTCAGTAAAATTGACGTTTGTATGTAAAAATTGCAACCTAAACTTCAAAAAATCCATTAAGTTAATTAATTAAGTTCTATACATTTAGCATAACAATTTGTCTTTACATAATTCCACGTTGTTCACATTCGTTTAATCAAAATTTGGCATGCATAAATAAATACGTCATTATGTGTTGCAAACCAAATCACAACTCAACTTAAAATTAATATTTCAAAATTAGTATTTAATTATCTAACTTAGTTAATTTATAAACTTATAATATTAATAAAAATCAATTAAATATAATTTAATGTAGTTTATAATACCCTATAAAAAATAAATCATACCCAAATATACTCTTAAATAAATCTAAATATAGTATATCCATAAAACTTTATCTCATTTCTCGTACATATTACCCTGCCACTAAATTATGCACACATAAATCTTAAACTCAAATCATCATTTTCAAATTAGCATTTTATTTATATATTTAGTTACTTTATAATTTTATAATATTAAATTAAATTAATTTAAAACCAATTTGATGCAATTTGTAATACCCTGTAAAAAAATTATTAATCATAAATAAATAAACTATTTTCAATGAATTGTATAAGACGGATTCCAATTCGACTCAAACCCATTCGATTATACGAAGTATAAGAATCCTATTTTGTATAGTATCTACATTATATGCATACAAATAGCGTCACAATGCCCTGAACTAAAATTATATATAAAAGGAATACCAATCCATACATACGAGCGATCACCACTGCCAGTATAGACACTATTATTTGTGCTACCATACATTTACACCGCTTTTATTCAGTGGCAATAGTTATACATAATTTCAAAAAACCAACAAAAATGTCCTTACAAGACAATACATACAAAGAAAATATATAAATTTATATTATCTTCCATGTGCGTAGCAGGGGACAAACAAAGCGTACGCGTATAATCTATAATACCTGTAGACAATTCACTTATGAATAACAAAACCATATTATATGCATACGTATAGATCCACTCAAAATACAAATTATATAAACTAAAAATCATACTAAATTCCTGTTCTATATAACAATATTCAGGAACATATTTGTGTCGATTGTCAAAACCAACATTAATGTACCACAAACCTGATTGTCACCAATATTATAAATTTATTTTGCGCTTATACATGAAAGTATTGGTGATCGACAGATTATATAAATGAGTGAGATAAACATACAAATTGTAGAAAAAACAAAACAAATGAATTGTGGAGAGAAAATTGGGTATGTTAATAATGAAAAGAAAAAACTAATTGGGATAGGTTAGATGAGAGTATTTTATTCTATTTTTGCACCAACACTTTCAACTATAAGCTATTAAACGTAAGAGTGCATCTGTGTGCTTCATCACTGAATTAGGCCTGTAGTATTACATTAGTGTTGGTTTTGCGATTGCACATACAATAAAACACAAGAACACTTATAAATATGCGTAAAAATAAAATAAGATATGAAAATTAACTACGTACATTATATCAAATTAAACTAAAATCAATTTTAATACAATCCAATTATTAGATTTTAGTAATTAAATTGTATGTACAACCACAAGAAAATTTAAAATCATGCACTTAATCAAAAAATCAAGAATTTTGATTTCTTTAGCTATAAATACAAAACATTGCCTGATAAATGCATCCCGGTGGATTGCATTTTCCAAAATTACACTTTAACTATTATTTCACTTTAAATAAATTGAATTAAATTAAATTAAATTAAATTAGAATTAAAATGTATGTTTTAAAATGTATGTCCATATGTATATAAAGTATATACATAACACTTCACACTAACACATAAATAAAAAATAAAAATTAAATTAAATTAAATTAAATTTTGAAGAGGAAAGACAAAATACGTCTATCCTCTTTGAATGTTCGCTCAATCCTCTTGTAGTAGTTTTGAGTAATGTAAGCAAACTCCAAATCATTAGCAAAATCAATTAACTTATCTTTAAAGCTTAGTCTATAAATATAATTAATATTTTGGCATTTAGTACAAAATTGGGCCCAGTACAGACCCTTAAGAGACGCCTACTCCCGGAGCCATTGCCGTAGCTATCTTTTTAAATACGTTTAATATAGTACCATGCAAAAATACAATCAGAAAACCGGATATTCCTGAGTTTTCAAGTAAAATCTTATGATCTACTGTATAAAAAGCTTGTGGATTTATTTTTAATACATGTTCAGTACCAACACCAAAAAAAATTATTGGCAACATTGAACAGTGGTTTTAGTAAAGCTTATGCTTGTTTAAAAAATATTATTTGAGAAAAGATTTGAAAGTGTAGTGTGTGAATTGTGAAACAAAGTGTAAGCCTTGCGTAAGCGATGCCTCACTCAGGTGTGAATATTGTTTAGAATTGTAGTTTCAAGTAGTTTTTTTTGTCAATCGTTTGACCTTTAATTCGCGTATTGCGCATCGCATACATATCAAATATCCCTTGTGTTCTATCAACTCCTAAACTTTAAACAAAAATTTGTTCTCCCTAAACAAATTTGGATGTTTTACATTTCGAATATGTTTTGACGTCAACTTGAATTGATTGTATTGGTATAAAATATTAAAATTAAAATTAATCAGCTATAACAAATTCGTGCAAATCATTAAAATTCATAATACTAAATGTCTGTCATCTCAAACAGAATTACAAAACGAATTTGTAGTGTTAAACGCTATATGCTATACACACAATTTGAATAGAGATTACTGATTTGGTGATGAAAATTAAATTGAAATTCAAATTAATTTTAATAATAGAATTCCAATCTTTGAATCATCATCGTCATCATCACCTTTCCACATCAATTTTTCTTTTTTATTATTATTAAACATATTATAATTTTTTTTTTTTACAAAATGGCGTCTCGGAAAAAACATTTATATTTTCATCTATTCATAGCATAGCCGAGCCTTATAACAATACTCATGAACATGTAGTTTTCAAAAATGTCGAAGAGATAAAAATTATTGTCTGCTTCTGCTTTATGTAATCGTATTTGTACGTACGAGAGATGAAATATAAATGACAACAACAACAACAACAACGATGTTGATAATAATGTAATATCAAATATGAATAAAAGGTCGGAAAATGCTTTATTATGTATGCTTTTTGTATTCATATATCACTTTTCACACCTGAGTACAATTGGGGGTTGTTTATTGAATAGAAAGTGTGCTGTGAGGGATTACAATATCTATGTATGTATATGTACATAAGAATACCAACACAAGTGTTTCACCTACTGGGTTTTGGTGTGTGATTATATTTCATTATGATTAGCAGAATGAGAGGTGTTTTTTTGATTTTTATAACGATGAATTTTTAAATACTACACTCTCCATGAAGCAAAGTTTTTTGTAATATTTATATGTGTACACTATACGGCAAGACATTTTAATCCCTATCCATACAATAAACTATTATTTGCGATAAAAAAAAATGGTAGAAAACCAATTATCTGAACTTCCGTTTTATATATACTTAAATAAAACATTGCGAAAAGGAAAAGTAAACATGAACCTGAAAGGAAATATAAAAAAACAGCATCTAAAAAATTATAGACAAAGATTAACGTTGTAATCTCGAGAAATACTTGAGAAAAAATTATTAAGAAATAAAATAGATAAAGCCCCTATAACATCTGGGACTCGAATTGTCAATATAACTGGGTAATTGAAATCATATTTTTATTTTTACTTTTTTTTTTTTTTTTTTTAATACAATATTAATCTCGAAATAATACCGTAATGAGAATTCAAACATACGTCCCTTTTTCGTTTCCAAACAAAATGTGTACACGTATAGAGAAAAATAAGTGAACCATGAAGTATTTTTTCCAAGGAATATATTACGCGAATTTTTTAGTGCGTTAATTCATTTGAAAGGTGTTCAACTGTATACTAATTTTATTTTGGAAAATCTTTTTGATTTGATTTGACATTAATTTTTAGGATTATAAATGAAAGGAAAAAAAATATCACCTTGCATAATGAGGAGGGAGAGGGTGATAGAAGGTGTTCTTTGCAAAACAATTATTGAAAGACATCTGGATTTTCCCGCGCGCGCAATAAAATAATCAAAAATCCTATCTAATTTTAATGACATAATTATGATGATTTGTTTATTTTGCTGATGCATGAGGATGATGATGATCCTTAAATAATTATATTATTTCTATTATTTGTATGATTCAATTGAATTTTTTTTTGTTTATGTACGGAAAATACGGAAACGGGTACGGAAACGAGCCTGATATTTTTTTGTATTGTTGAGTGTTTGACTTTTATTGACATCAAAGTAAAATTCAAATATGCATAAACAGGAGAGTGGAAATATGATTTTTCTATTTAATTGAAAGTATGGATAAGCATAAAAGGAAGAAAAATTATGAAGTGTCCTTCATTCTGGATCAAAAAAAAAAAAAAAATTAAGAAAAAAACAACAGGAAATATAAACAGGAATAATCATTTGGAACTTTAACTTCAATGATATTCTATTTGATCCTTATATCTCTAATAATAATCAAATAAATTTGAAAATAATGGTTCGAACAGTGTAGAATGTGATAAGCATCTACGAATTCTTATTAAAGTACTCTTTTGATAATATTAATTGCGGGTATGCAACGCGGTTTAATTATTTAAAATTAATTAAACTTCTGTTCCAGTCATTACTTCGAGGTACAGAGCTGCTATTTGAGAAATTATACTTAGGGTAACATGGGAGTAGAAATAAACTACCAGTCCACCGCAAGTTCAGGTAGTCTACCAGAGCCTTCTACTTAGAGTATAAGACCATAGTCATACGTCATAATTTTCAGCGAGGTTTTCGGTGGTAAACCTCCTCATTATTTCTCATAGGAATCCATACACACATTCGCGTGAAGTTTGTCCTAAATTTGGCCTAAAATTACAAAAACAAAATTTGGGACAAATTTAGGACAAACTTCACGCATTTGTCGACGGGCCTGAAGTTTGTCCAAAAATTGTCCTGTTTTTTTTACGTCTGAGAATGTATTGGTTTAATAAATAAAATATCTCGTTACTATGAATTTTTTGCAAAATGTAAAGCATTTTTATATTTTGTGACTGCTGCCTGTATATGCGACTCTTAAAAACCAAAAATTGTATCTTTTCCATCTCAAAAGCAAACAAATATTTTAAGTTGTAATCGAAAACACAGTATACAGGACTTTATTGAAAAACTCATCATCTCAATATAGTTAGAAATGTTGTTTCAAGGAGTTCCTCTTTATCGAGACAAGACCGATAGTAAGAATTTCGAAAAAATTCCATAACGTTATCAAGCGCTATAGTGCCTAGAGGTAATCCTTATGGGTGATTCGCGAGCTTTTGTTGCATAGCGTTGGATTTGTTGAAGTTTTCTCTTCAATGACGCTATTTCAAATTATGGTCTTTAGAAGTAATCCTTATGGCAGATTCGCGAGCACTTATCGCATAGCGTTGGATTCGTTGAAGTTCTCTCTATGGTTCGTGTGATTTTCGAAAATTTTCCATGACGCTATTTCAGGTTACGGTCTTTAGAAGTGATCCTGATGGCAGATTCGCGAGCACTTAGAGAAAACTTCAACGAATCCAATGCTATGCGATAGGTGCTCGCGAATCTGCCATAAGGATCACTTCTGAAGACCATAACTCGAAATAGCGTCATGGAAAATTTTCGAAAATCTCACGAACCGTATAGAGAAAACTTCAACGAATTCATCGCTATGCGATAAGTGCTCGCGAATCTGCCGTAAGGATCACTTCTAAAGACCATAACTCGAAATAGCGTAATGGAAAATTTTCGAAAAGCTCGAGAACCGTAGATAAAGCTTCAACGAATCCAACCATCTTCGCTATGTAACAAGTGCTCGCGAATCATCAATAAGGAACGAAATACCGTAACTCGATAACGCGTCTCAGTTTTTTCAAGTTTCTCACAATCGGTAGAAAAATGGTAACGAATCCAATGGTACGCGAGCCAAGAGCTTGCGAACTATAAAGACAACTTATAGACCAAAACTTATGTTTAAGGACTACTTGTAATGACCAATTTTCGATAAAGCGGAATTCTCACGAATTGCTCTTGTTACGACATTACTGTGTGTTTTTGTACATATTGTATAGATAAACAGATTCTATTTTCCGCTTAAAATAAAATAGTTTTTATTGTTTGACGTTGAAAAATTACAAATAGTTTTTTTTAAATATTGCTGTTTCAGGTAATAATAAAAATCTCAAACTTTAAAAAAAATTCATAATAAGGAGAGATTTAATTTAATTAACCAATACATTCTCAAGTGAAAAAAGTTAGGACAAATTTGGGACAAACTTCTACTTCACACTCGAATACATATGTGCTTAAAAATTTGAGTGATATTTCAATGTGGAAAAAACCAAAAATTCCACCTGTTATAATTAAAAATCAAACGTACCAAGTTATTAGAAAATGGTTAAACCAACTTAATATAGTTAATTATTCCATAAAAATTAATCGTAGCGGTATTAGACTTCAACTAAACAATGTGAATGATCATAAAAATGTAACATCAAGTTTCAAATAGAAGGCGATTAACACTAGAACTACCGATCGGTCAAAATGACATATTTACATTTATTGAATTTATTTATTTAATTATTATGTTAGAATTGTTTTGGAAATGTTTGATGATCTTTAATATAATTACTTTATTGCTATATTAAAAGTCATCATAAATTTTTAAAATAATTCTAACATAATAATAAAATAAAATAAATTCAATAAATGTAATTCCGTCATTTTGACGGGTGTTCTAGTGTTAATTTTTTCTCTTATGAATTTGCGGAAGAGAAACTTATTAAAAAAATACTAACGGGTAATGGATCAACTGAAAAATAAAAACATCCAACCAGTGCATATAACATCATTGAAGTTGAAAAAACCTAAATTTGACGAATAGAAGATATCTCTTCTTTATTATAAAAATGGTAAACACAATTTAAATGGTTTAAATGCATTTATAACGTTCTTGTTAATTGGTCATACTATCGTAAACCAAATAACATTACACATTGTCGTCGTTGTCAATATTGCGGACATGGATCAGAACAATGCAATCTTCCACCTCATTGTGCTGTATGAGGGGAAGATCATCTTACCGTAGACTGTTAACATTACGTTTGAGGCCACTGTTCACAATCCGGTCATGCCACATCTGCATGTACAGTTCCAGTGAATTGCAAAATATGCAAATCTACTAATTCTACCAAGAGCTGTCCACAACGTAATGATCCGAAGGTATTTGGCACACTCTATGCACAAACGAAATGCACCAATTGCGGAGGCAGTCAGGGAATATTATATTTCTTACAGACAATCTTTGAGGAATCCTGAAAAATCAAAAGTAGGGAGTAATCATTTCGTTCTCAATCAACAACATTTTTCGGGACCTCCACCACCTACAATACTACAATTATCGAATAAAACATCAGTTCGAGATCATCCAAATAAGCCACTTTACAGCACCGTAACTGCTTCTAATTCATATTCTGATAGTTCCGATTTATTTAAGACATCAGAATTCATGAATATTATCAAAGAAGTATTTGTAAAATTGAAAAATTGTCGGAGTAAGTTCGACCAAATAGAAATTATTTTTGAAATATAGTTGGTAAATATTTGTACCCTAATGCACCATGAACCAACAACATAAGCTAAATATATTATATTGGAATGCTCGTAGCAAATTAAAAAAATCAATTGAATTTTTTAACTTTATTTTAGATCACTCAATTGATGTTGCGCTTATCAATGAAACCTGGTTGTGTGAAGATGATCGCTTCTATAATTCGAATTTTATATGTTATCGTTTGGATCGTGATAGTGGATAAGGAGATGTGGCTGTACGTATTAAAATGGACAAATGTTATATTAATTTCATAGCAACTTATTTTCCTGGGTTACAGTCAAAACAAATTATGAATAAATTTCGGTCTGATATTCAATTGCTTACATCACTTAAAGAAGATTATTTCTTATGTGGCGACTTCAATTCCAGACATAAATCATTGGATTACCTAAAAGCAAACACAGCGGGAAATGTCCTTTATTCTGAAATGCAAAAAACGTCATTTGTAATTCTTCATCGACCAACCAACATCCTGCTTCTTCAAGAAAATCATCATTTACGTTAGACATTGTGGTAACTAACAGTGCTCTTCAAGTTTCTCAACTATCAACTGCTGTCGCGCTGTCGTCTGACCATCTGCGAGTAACTTTTGATATTTTCTACTCAACATCTAACTATTCGCCTGCAAACTTAATTCATAATTATAATAGCGCTGATTGGTGGTTATATAGGCATCATATCCAAAATAATATTAATACCGGTAACTTAAATATTGGAAAAATTTTATATAACAGCAACCTTGATGAGATTATAGATTATATAACCAATTTAACCCATGAGGCCAAAATCCTAGCAATCTCAATTGTCTCTCTTTAACTCTTTAGCACGGCAAGTTAGTGCTGCTGTTAACATATTATGGAATAATAGCTGGAATAAACTATTAAATTCCTTTCATAAGTCGGACGTTAAGAATAAGTCTCAATATAAGTGATTAAGAATAAGTCTCAATATAAACCAGTGCTGCATCACAACAACGTGAAACTAATTATAGCCCATAAAAAGTGTAATGTAGTTGCCGATACCTTCATTAATTCTCAGAATATAACTGATTCTCTATCAGATCCAATAACCATCTCAACCGTTAACGCAGGAATAGCAGACCTTCATAATTATGATCGCCTATCTGACACTGCTCAATATACGAAACCTAAAGAAATAGCGTCCCTAATCAAATGTTTGAGGAACCCAAAATCTCCGGGTATAGATAGACTTAATAATAAGCTTTTAAAAAATCTTCCGCGGAAAGCATTTAACCATTCTTAAATGGATCAATGGAAAAGGCAGTTGTTATACCAATCGGTAAATCGAACAAAATTAAGCCTTAACCACCGTTCTATCAAAAACTATAGTAGATTTCATACAGACGTCTCGTGTCGAATAAATAAAAATTCAAATTAGTTGGGTGTAGAAAATACCTAATTGGGTGTAGAAATTATATTTCGAACAATATAGTGAACCCCTACGCAATATACTTAAAACTACAAAAACATAATTCTCTCTTTTAGTAAATTTACTCTCCAACATATGCGAGATTGTTTCGAGCGAGGTAAAAGATATTTACTCAGAAAAATTTTCGTGTGTTAAAGTAGTTAGTATGCGCTGGAACACCGGTGACGTGAGCATGATTCAAACAAGGTTAGCTCGATCTTTCGAGTCACGTGTTCGTGACGTCTTACAATTCCGCCTCGTGTTTATAAATAAATAGAGAAAAAGCGAAAGAAACATTTTTATGTTTTTTTTACTTTTCGTTTTTTTACTTGTTGTTGTAATTTATACGTCTCTAATACTAGAGTTATGTGTCATCACCAAAAAAATGGTCATTTGTTTAAATATTTACAGCTAAACTGGTAATTATTGAGTCATGACCGGTGAATAAAGGGAATATATGTTTATTTGTTTTTTTTTGTTAACTAACAAACTAACAATTGGTTTTCATTGGGTTATGGGTTATTTATTATGGCCAACCAGAATTTGATCTAAAATTCATTATAGAATATAATCTTCATCGTTCTTGCTGAATTTCATCAAAATCGGTTGAGAAATGGCCAAGCTCCTTACTAATTGGCCATAATGCAGAAGTTATTCTTAAAATCATTTTACAATTCCATTTCCTTAGCCCATGCTGAATTTCAAATAAACAGTTATAAAGTGGTCAAGTTCCTTCCGAATTAGCTGGTTCCAGAACTTCATCTAAAAATCATTTAAGATAGATTTCTATCATACATGATTAATTTCATCAAAATCCGTTCAGAAATAACCGAATCCCTTCCTAATTGGCCATGTTCAATCGTCCTAATTGGCCATGGTCAATCATGTTGATCGTACATGTCGCATTTCATAATACTTTGTTAAGAAATAACCGAGTTTATTCCTAATTGACCATATTCCGGAACTTCATCTGAAAATAATTTTAGAACTTCCATCGTACAAGTCGAATTTCATCATAATCAGTTTAGAAATAGCCAAGTTCCATCCTACTTGGTCATATTCCAGTACTTCATGTAACTATCATTAAACATCATCTAAAAATCATTTGAAGATCCCATTTTCATCGTACAAGTCGAATTTCATCATAATCGTTTGAAAAATAACCGAGTTCCTTCCTAATTGAATATATTTCAGACCTTCTTCTAAATATCATTTTAGAATCCTATTTCTATCGCACGTGTCAAACTTCATCAAAATCGGAAGAAATATACAAGTTACATCATACTTGGCCATATTCCAGAACTTCATCTAAAAATCATTTGAAGATCCCGTTTCCATTCTAGAAGTCGAATTTCATCATAATCGTTTGAGAAATAACCGAGTTCCTTCGTAATTGACCATGGGCGCTATTCTTGAACCATTACCAAAATTTTCGTATTGAGAGTTACTATAAAAGTATTATCAAAACTAGGATTTTTGTAATACTTTTACACTAACTAGCAATACGAAAATTTTCGTAATGGTTCAAGAATAGCACCCCATATTCCAGAACTTCTTCTAAATATCATTTTAGAATCCTATTTCTATCGCAAATGTCAAATTTCATCAAAATCGGTTAAGAAATAGACAAATTCCATCCTAATTGGCCATATTCCAGAACTTCTTCTAAATATCATTTTAGAATCCTATTTCTGTTGCAAACCTCAAATTCCATTAAAATCACTTAAGAAATATACAAGTTCCATCCTACTTGGCCATATTCCAGAATTTCATCTAAAAATCAATATAGAATGCCACATTTAGTAAGTATCATAATCAAATGTATACTCTTGGCTTGGCACAACAAATAACCCATAATGTATTCTAAACCCATGTTAGTATCATAAATTAGCTTTATTTTCATATACAACATATGGAGGTACTATCCACCGAAATAAATAGTTTTTTTATTCAGCCGGTAAAAGGTTAGATAAATGTTAAAAAATCAAAAACCAATAACATAAACAAACTTATTAGGAAACTATGCGAGAAGCGTTTATTTTCTATATATCTAGCATAATGTTTTTTTATTTATTTGTTGCAAACAAATCACTCATGATTGGTCTCCACTTTCGAATTTTTCTCTTGACAAAAAAAAAATCTAGTCCATTTTTTCCTCGTGACAATTTTTAGTACATTTTCCAAAATACATACACAAGAATTGATTTGAGCAAGCGCATTGAAATTTTGTCCAGAGAGGAAAAGATCAGAATATTCAATATTTTTGTCATGACGTTGTGCTATTTGAGCATAAATTGTATTTTATGCTCAATTTCATGTCATTTTATGTTGAATATTTCGACAAATAAAATGAACTTTTCATTCTTTTTTGACAAAATTTGATCCTTTTAATAAATTTTAGGTGAAAATGTAATAAAATTTATGTTATTAAAATAAAACATAAATAATAAATTGTGGAATACAAAAATAATATGCCAAAAATTGTATTATTCGAAAAACGAACCAAATTCAAATTTTTTCTTATTCTCAAAGAGAAAAATTAGTTATATTCTTTATGTTAGTAGTTGTACAAAAAAAGTCACGAGTCGTTTGTCATTTATTTTTCGTCAAGAGAAAAATATACAAGTGGAGACCAGCCATCACACATAAAAATTGTAAACACAAAAAATAACCAAAAATAAAGAAATACTAATTATTGTTCGATTTGTTTTTTTTTTTTTATTGTTTATACTCATAGAGCAAACTCAAATAACGTAGTAAGTAGAAATTAACAGCAGAGAGTCTGAATTGAAGAGAGTAAGAAGATAAAGTTATTACAGTTCTACTGTATTTTTCATTTGTTGTTATTTTATTTTTTGAAAATAAATGATCACGAGACGTCTCGGTATTATATTGTTTTTGGTTCCATCTCGATATTAATTTGTTTGGGTAAACTTTTCGAGAGAGTTATTTTAAAGCGTCTAATCAAACAAACTGTAGTTCTGCAAATTTTTCCCAATGAACATGGTTACAGCCTAGTCATCAACTGGCTAGAATTGTATCGTTAATTAAGTCAAATTTTTTTCAAAAAAAATTCTGTCGGCATGTGATTCGGTCTGGCATAATGCCCTTATCTACAAACTATTAAAGTATGACTTTTCAACATCGATAGTCCGACTTTGTACAATCTTAAATGAAACTAGCAATACACAAGACATCCTATTCCTAGCTGAGTGCCGCAAGGTGCTGTTCTAAGTCCCTTTTTATACAACATCTTTATAGCTGATTTTCCTAAAATTCAAGTTAGTCATATAGCATTATATGCTGATGATATTGCAATACTTGTCCCTGGTTCAGATCCAAATGAAGTTTCTGTTAAGATGCAGAATGAACTAAATTTTACACTAAATGGAAAATTCAAATCATTACCAACAAAACCCAGTGTGTGCATTATACGCGATGCCTACTACTCAATGAACAAGAAGTTCCGTGGGATAACACCTTAAAATACCTCGGACTGTACCTTGACAAAAAATTGACTTTTAAGCATCATACTGAATGTGCCATCAACAAAACAGGAATAATAATTAGAATTGTATACCCAGTGATAAACAGAAAGTTATATTAAGACTTGTACTGACATACGCTTGCCCCATATTTGCTAACTGTGCTTTTTCTACACACTTAAAAAAAATGTAAATTTTTCAGAATAGATGCTTGAAAATTATTTCAAATCTACCTAAATGGCACAACAGGGATGACCTCCACTATCAAACTAACGTTTAACATGATTGTTGGTTTTATAATTTTGATCAATAAGTCATTGATAAGTGCATCATCTTTAAATAATTATTGATTAAAATGTATATGTATTCAAACTGAATTCTCAATGTGTTTTAGTATAATTCGACATTAGAATAGATTAGGTGTGGTTTAGTTAAATCAATAAATATATGATGGTTTTTTCTGAAATTTTTTCCATATTATAATATTTATAACGTAGAATTAATTATAATGCTAATTTATCTAAAATGTATTTTCAACATTAAATATCGATTTACAATATAGTTCCCAACAAAAATATGATTTTACTTATGTTTTTAATGGTAGGAGAGATAGAACTATGACGATTGTAAAAGTAGGCAAAACGCCTCTTACGGAAGATAGAAAAATTGAAGCGGATACATACAAATTGCGACGCAACCATAGTAAACGTGCTATCAGCGCTCTTGCCTCTTTTATTTCTAATTCATTTTCAAAAATATTTGGAAACGTATTATATTTCAGACGTTAGGTAGTAACTTTTTGTTTAGTATTGGCATATTACACAAAAATCCGTTTATTTTTATAGCACGATCTAGTACTCAGGTACTCAGGGCAACAAATTTGTTGAATATAAATTAATTCTTTGTTCGATAAAAAGTATAAAGTCTCTTCCTTATTTATTGAAGTTCAATAAGCTTAAACGTTTAAATCTTTCCGATGCATCACTTAAAATATTTCTAAATTTTTTGCAACAAAGATTACAATATAGGTATACCTATTTCCGTTAATGGCTGTAATAGAAGTAAAGGTCAGGTTATTTCAGGGGTTCCACAAAAGTGAAAGCCTTAGTTATCATTTTCAGTAAATATGCTCATATTGCTCAACGGACATATGATGGAGACGATCTCCATCGATTGAAGTAGCGCTGTTGTCCGAGAAATTGTGCCGCTATGATGTGAACGGAGCTGCGTTATACGCAACAAATTTTATTATTATGTTGTCAAAGTTATTTTGTATTGACACCCTATTGTGAATGAGATCATGCTCAAAATGGGGTGCCGTAAAATTTAGAAGTTAATAGCAAATAAATAAATATTTAAACATATTAGGGGTTTTGCCACGGTATTTTAAAAAAAAAAAATATTAATTTATATCAGTAGACTGACTGTTATTTTAATGTTCTAATTTCCAGAAACTCACTAGATATTAAATATATATTTATTTTAATATAATATGTATCGAACATGAATGAAATTAATATTTTTTACGGCCCTTGTTCTTAAACTCAATCGAAAAAAGTTGCCGATGAGTTTAGTTAGTATAGCAATTGAACTGTAAAATTGAAATTTCTTTTTTTATGAGAAAGCCCAGAACTAACTTTGGTGTCGACTTTAAATCATTAATGCCAAGAAACGCTTCAAATTGAATGTTCCAAAAAAGCTCTACAGAAGAAGCAATTTAAATAAAATGTAAAATTGGCGCACAACCTAATTTAAATTAGTTTAACTAATTTTCCTATTCTTATCAAGTAAAAACACTTTAATATTTATTTTCTTCAAATCGTCTAACAAAACTATTAGTAAAATAACAATAAAATTAAATCTATAACCGAATAAAAGAGAATTTATAACGACTTACACTCATTCTGTTTTACATACACATATTGCTCCCCATAATATATGTGCTACGATAATAATGATCCTCAAACATCAATTTTCATTAGACTTCCATCCATGCCAAGCAAACACTCGACACACAATGTAATAATAACTAACAAACAAAAAAAAAAATATGCGGGAACAAAAAGACAGAATGGATATGAATTATTAAAAAGGCATAAAGGAAAAACGAATAAAAAAAAAAAAAAAGAAAACAACCCGGGAAGTGAAGACTAAACATTTTCCGAGTTTAACGTTTTTCCAACATCGTAACACGCCCTCAAATAATTTTCATTGGATAATTCATTTTCTCTTTTATTAAACCGGCAAACCGAAAACAACATTCGAACAAATTTTCGAAACATCTCTATCTCTTTTCATCGATGGAAATCATATTTTGTTCTTTTTTTAACCGATTTTTTTGTTTGCGTCTATTTAAATAAAATATGACCTTTTTTTCAATATTTTCCGAAAAGGTGGAAATTTTTATATATTTTTCTATCGAATAAAAAATTGAAAATCAAATGACATCAGGTATATAAAGAAAAAAAATGCCCATATAAAAACGTATTATTAGAATGAGATGGAAATCTCAGATAATAGGCAAAAATGTTTTGTTGTTGTAGACATTTCCTTTCGGATTTTCTAAATACAGTAATTCTTGCATGATTATAATGTCAATTTTTGTATACGGTTACGTACATACACATTTTTTATTACATCTAAATAAGGTTAAAAATACCAACAGTCATAAGAACAGGAAATAAAAGGATATCGCGAAAATTCTATTGAAGTTTTTTATGCTGCGGTTGTTCTTGTATTTGTTTACCTACGAGTCCATACATACATATATAATGTACCTATATTGATGGGATTTAGAAGTACAAATAGTGCAGGAGCAAAGGGTAAATAAAATAACCATTCAACATGTAGATGAAATTAAACATTCGATAAGGCAACATTGTTTTCCATCGTTGAAATTGGGATTTATGTTATGTGGGTTGGGTAAATCAGCTGAATTTATTTACAAATCAAGAAAATGGACAAAGTCATTTTGTTTAACGTGGAAGAAGGAGGACAGCTTTTACTTGTCTTCAGTTTTTGTGAGAATTAGCTCTTTATATATATATATATATATATATATATATATATATATATATATATATATATATATATATATATATATATATATATATATATATACGAGTATATTTATGGTTATAAAATCAACCAAGCTTGGTTTATAGAACTAAAATGTGATAAATGCGAAAAATGTGTTCGTGTTGCCTTGATTGCATCGTTCAATTCGTTGAATAACGCATAACTTTTTCAGCTGATTATTGTGTTTGTCGCTTTGGTCGGCTTTAACCAGGTTCCATCCACTGTGTAGACTGTTGTTTAGACTCTGGTGCGAGGTGATGAATCCGTATTTCATCGACTATTATTAATAGACACAAAAAGTCCTCCTTATTATGCTTTAAGATGCAAACATTACAGTGAAATGGTTACCCGTTCTCGTTTTTAATCGGTAGGGCGCGAACGCGGCACCCATCACGCTTTAAGCTTCTTCATATGCAGATGTCGATGCAACGTATTTCTATAATATGTTCTTTTTAAACGTTTACGATGTTAATACTGTTTGTTGTGTTGACAGCTTTTTAAGCTTTCTGTTGCGTTCGCCATTAAAAAAACTTGTGCGACCACGATTAAATTCACCGACCCGAAAACGGACGTCAATTTCGTTGCTTGTGAAATGTAAACTAAATAGCATATCGACGGGAAAATTATATTTTCGAAATTCAATAATGATAACTCATTACAGCGCCATCTATGTATCAAAGTCAGTACATTAAACTTTTCAGGCCATGTAGTAAATTGTAAACCAGACTACTTTGTCTTTCCAAATGCGTGTGTAATTGTGCAATCTACTTGAAATAAAATCTTAAGAGTAGATTAGAAAAAGGGGCAAACTAAAGAACTGTCAAAATAACGTTAACGTAAATATAAATTTAGCATGCTTTCCCATACAAACCTTTATGAAGAGTAAGACCCATTTCTATGTATTCGACTAATAAATAATACTCACATTGGCATGAGTCATTATATATGCTAATTAGGCCCATTCATGTAAAGGGTTCTGAAACTCAGTATTAATTTAACCCTTAAACAGTGCGAGTATTGAGTAGAATAATGAAACATACATAGGCCCATAATGTTATATGAATTTAAAAAATGTGTTAACACTATGTGAGAAACCACGTTCTGCTAGACCATCGGCCGGCCATATTTTAAAAGCAACGGGAAAGGAAACTCAACAGCAAGCGACAAGGTATTTAGCAGCAAACGTTACAGTTGGCCAAAGGTGGGCTAACACCCTCATCTGTAGTGTACTTATATAAGTTTGGCCAAAGCTGCGCCCCACGCGGTAGAACAGTAATATCCCTACGTAGACGTGAATTAAGAACGGGACTGCTGGGTCTGGATGCAAATGACTTCTGTAGAAGCTGTTTGGACGAGGAGGAGGGTGAGATGTTGGTTCACTTGCTTTGCTTATCTCCAGCATTGTTACTCAGAAGGTACAAACAGTTGGATAACTTCAAGATGGACAACCTGTCGAATCTCGGAAACAGTAAAGTGCGTAACGTTTAACGCTACATAAGTAGCTCAAAATGATTCCAGTAAAGGGGATATATCCTGTAGTATCACAATGGACCGTCATCGTCTAAGTGTGCCTAGGCGGAGTGGCTGCCTAACTAACCTAACCTTACCTATAGTTTATGTTGAAGTACCTGCCACCATTCCCTTCAAATAACCTGAAATCTCAGTTCTAAGACCTCACCGAATTCGCAGCATTAGGAATTGTTGTGATCTGGAAACTAGCATAACTACATATTTAAAATCAGATATACCGTATAATTTTTTTCCGATAAAACTTGGAAATAAAACCATTTTAACTCCAATATTACACCAATTATATTTAAAACATTTCATCATTAATAATATCAACTTATGTATAGTAAAACTATCCAATATGACTGCTAATTCGCCGCCATCTCCGATCAACAAAAATTACAACAACGATTTAAACAGCGAAAATCTCACCGAAGGATTTCTTTCCTCTACACCAGTTCACATCCGTAAGTTTTTACACACTGCGAAAATTCTATTTTAGTTAATTTAATAAATTATGTTTGATTTAATTGCAGAAAAAAAATTTAAAGTGAATAATAAATATTATTACATTTTGAATTCCGAAAATAATCATTCAGGCGATTCAGATGCGCGAGAAAATAATGGAGTGGAGGAATATTTGGATGATGCTCAACCAAATAATTTTGAGGAGACGGAGGTATGCGATTTAGAGTCGCAGCAAAATATTTCCGAGACACAATCCATCGAATCAGATTATTGTGACGAAACGGATAGGCGTACTATACAAATAGAACCTGTCACTGAACATACAAATGGTACGTTATTTTGATTATCTAAGTTATCATATTAAGTGTTATTTTTGTTTCAGTTTCTTCGGTACTAAATAAGATTGTGAACAATCAAGCGACGTTTTTAAAAAACCAGGATACAATTATGAAAACCCTAAATGATATGCAAGCACAAATTAATTCAATTGAAAGAAAGGTAATGAAAATCTGTGATTAATAATTTACGCATATTTACGGTGATAGTAAGTATTAAGTATATAAGTAACATTATCCGTTCAAGATACTACCCCACCCAGCTATCTCTAGTTTAGACGTGAGATAAATCCATATTTTGCGGACAACATTCCGCTCCGCTCACCCACCACAAATAACCATCAGTAATATCGAATAATAATATTGCTTTATTACTTTAGGTAAACGAGATAATTGAAACAACCCTGGTCCATCCGAATTAGCCACGAATAAATTAATTCGAGAGAGTGTAGTTTACAGCAAACGAAACTCGAAAATGCTAAGAATTTTAACAGGTGAAGATAAAATTCAGTTCGGCGACGAAATAGAATCTAGTTTTTCCATCAAAACCGTTGATGATTTAAACAACATAGAAGTTCGTTTGTCAAATCCGGAATTCTTCCAAGCTTTGGTAAGCTATAATTCAACTAGTTGTACGGGATAAACAATCATAAAAATTCTAAAATAATTTGTTTTTTTAAGACTATATATTTCAGACGATTTAAATCGCAGCAAGATTCCATCGAAGCCATATTGATTCCATATTGATTTCAATTTGCAAGGCATGGCAGATAAAAAAGCCTTGAAAAGCTATAAACTATTTTCGAAAATTTTATTTGGTATTATTCAATTTTAATTTTAATTAGCTTAATAAATTTTACTGATAATTTTATTTTCAGATGCTTGCGGTACGGATATGGGGCTTCCCAAGTTTGATACGGATTTCATCAGCTGATTGTCACCAATATTCTACATTTATTTTGCGCTTATACATGAAAGTATTGGTGATCGACAGATTATATAAATGAGGGAGAGAAACATGCAAATTGTAGATAAAACAAAACAAACGAATTGTGGAGGGAGAATTGGGTATGTTAATAATGGGAAAAATTAATTGGGATTGGTTAGATGAGAGTATTTTTATTATATTTTCGCACTAACACTTTCAACTATAAGGTATTAAATGTAAGAGGGTATCTGCATGCTTCATCACTGAATCAGGCTTGTAGTATTACATTAGTGTTGGTTTTGGTGTAAAGGGAAACAATCAAAAAAGTGGTATAACCGAATCGACATTCGGTTTAACCGTAGGGTTTTGTATGAAATTAAACTCTTTCGGAGATTTTTCGTGTTCGCTATACGCTTATAAACGTAGTTCGTTATTTGTAGTGTATAAGAAAAAAAAGTATTCATGCCAATTCAAGGGACAAAAATATATGATCATTATAAGCGTTTGTTCGTTATATGTATATGGTTTGGTATAAACGGATTCTACTGTATTTGTATTTCATATAAATATAAATAATAAAATTGGTCATCTGGTGAATTATACTGAATTTTGAAAGGCTGAATTATTTTAAGAATTTTAATACACGTACACATTTATTTTTCCTTTTATGTTAAATATATATTGTTTTTAAATAAAAAACTGTTTTATTATATTATGTTTATTTCTATAGTAAGATTTCTTAATAGTATATACCAATAATCCCTGTAACAACGTCCTATGAAAAGCTAAAGCTGTTTCATCATCTGCATCATTATTAGAATTATCGAAATATTCATCTAGGACTTCTTCAAATGGTTCCAATTCAAAACTCTCATTAATGCAAATATTGTGTTTTACACAACAAGCGGTTATAACATTTACGCAATTTAAAATTTTCAATTCCACTGGTTTTAAAAAAATCGCCCGCCATCGTGTTTTCATTATTCCAAATGCATTTTCCACAATGCTTCTTGCTTTGTTATGCACAACGTTAATTTTTTTTTGTACTGCGGTTAAGTTGCCCTTTCTTAAAAATGGTGTGTTAATTACTACCGGATCTATTGAACATTTGTATCCACTGTCACCTAATAGAAAAAATCCATGAGGTGGGAATGTTTGTTTGCGATATAATTGACTATTCAGTAGGACCCTTTGGTCATGTACAGGGAATTTTATTGCACACAGGAATTTTTATCACACGGAATTTTATTGAAAATTTGAAACCTTTACAAGATTGATGTTGGACGAATAGACCGCACATTTTATTAAGCGAATCAGCAGACACTCTTAAGTGTTTGCAGATATAAGCATTATCATTAGCAAAAATGCTTGTAAATTTCAGTTTTGTTATAGTTTCGTGTTACCTACAAATAAAATAAAAATATTACTGTAACAAACCTTCACAAATTAAATATATATATATATATATATATATATATATATATATATATATATATATATATATATATATATATATATATATACATATATATATATATATGTTTATTTTTTATTAAACGTTGTTCTTTTATACGATATTTGTGGTAGCACACTGCACAACCGAACATTTGTAAATAACATGTGTGGTAATATCATGGTTAGTCTATGATTTATTTCGAGTTGCTTATGAAATTTGAATGACATTTAAAAAGTTTAGTTGGGTATGAGGTACAATTGAATACTGTTAACCTACTGATATCTATTTAAATATTGCATGAATTACTGGGTCTCACAAAAATTTAGTTTGAAAAGTTTTTTGAGGCACACAGCATAAATTTAAATTTGACGTGCTATTTATTGGTAAATTACATTTATTTAGCATCGAACTATAATTTTTAATTCAAATCCTCAGTGAAAACTTGTTATATAAAATATTTAGCTCTACCAATTTATCTGGAGCAGCTATATGACGGCTCTCGATAGCTGCTCCGGACAGCGAATAAAAAAACGCAGCCAATAACAAAGAACACGTCAGTGTTGCGACGCCAAACTAAAAGAAAACAAAATTAAATACACAATCACATACATTTGGGCTAAGTACCTAATATAAAATGTGTACATACTAGATTATATTCAACGAAATCATCTATTTTATTAAGCGGGGTTTTAATTTAAATTGCTATATATTTAAAAACCGCGGGTCGCGAAAGAAACCAATAAAACTGAAGAGAAATATAATCAAATTCGACGATTTGATGAATTTTGTAGCTTTATTCATTTTTTTTTATCTGCAACAGCGAAGTGAGAAACGTCAAGCAATTTTCATTTATGCCTGACTGCAATCAACCTTTGGAAAATATTTAAATAGAGTAAAGGTATTTTTTTATTAAAAATTATAGAATTTATAAATTAAAGAAAAAATTGGACATTTTAGAAGTTTTATAAATTGAAATATTCGAGAGTTTTATAAATTAAAACAGGGCTCCATATAAACTTGTAAATAATTCCAATAAACTTTTAACTATTATAATGTTGTTCCCTATACTTCGGCACAACTTTTCAGAAAAATCTCAACCTCTATGTGTTGAGCAAAAAAAAAAAAAAAAATAACGGTACTTTAGTTTTATTATTTCATTTTTTTTTTTTTTGAATTTTTGAGATTCTTAAAATGGCTAATAACTTCGGGTATAAAAGATTTAGAAACTAGCTTTATATGCGGAATTATCTGAGAATTGGTGGTTATTTAATAATAATATATCAAAACCATATTTAAAAGAGCTGACATTGGTAGGGACAATTTTCCAACAAATTGCAAATATGTTGTAGATGGAGGCCATCTATTTCACTCGGTAGTATGGCCAAAGCCAGCGACATATGGCACGATTCTAAAAATTTATGGTGATTATGTTTTAAAATATTATGGCAGAAACACAAAGGTGGTGTTTGATGGTTATCCGGACTACGCCACCACGAAAGGAGAAGAACAAACGAGAAGGGCCATTGCCAAAATTTCAGCAAACATCGAAGTAGAGAGCAATATGACGTGCACAATTTCTCAAAGCAAATTCCTCGCAAACATCCATAATAAATCGAAATTCATCGGCAAACTGAAGCAACACCTACATAATATTGTTTGAACATACCAACACAGCAAATATAGCTGTGAGCTTTGCAATTCGTGGGATCAGGTGGTGGTTGCTGCAGAGGACTTGAACATCCTCATGCTGCTTGTGTTTTTATGTTCACCAGCACGTTAAGCAATTTGGTTTTGGTGTCTTTGCTCTAAATCGAAGACTTTGTATGATATAGCAGCAGAGAGGACACGGCTGTCTTCACTAAGCGACCTATTTCCAATTCTTCATGCCTTTACCGGATGCGATACAACCTCAGCATTATACAGGAAAGCAAAACTGAAAGCATTCAAGCTTTTGCAGGGCAATGCAGAACTATGGACCGACGTGCAAATGTTCTTGCAAACGAGTGACACGAAGGAGAATATTGCAGCCAGCGGAGCGCGTTTAATATGTGGGCTATATAACATCATCAAAGAGATTCCACTAGAAGAAGTAAGATATCTTGCTTACAACAGAGTAATTGGTAATCTGCAGTTACATTCTAAATTCGATTTAGCTTGTCTCCCACCAACAAAAGCAGCTGCAGATCAACATTCATTTCGAGTATACCATTAAGTTCAAGCATGGATGGGAAATGCTTTGATACCAACACATTGGGGATGGAAATCTGTCAACAATAGTTTACTGCCTGTTTCGATACCTCAGTTGAATTGCTTCTTATGCTGATATTCCAGGTAAGTAAACATGCTTGGGTGAATTCACAAATTCTTATAACGGTGCAGATTAAATTGAATCTCCAGGAAATGTCTTTATAAATCCTCCAGGTAGGTGCGCAATATCGGTAATTATTCTTGAATACTATTATTTTGATAATTCTCCAGGAAATGTATGAATAAAACACAAACAAGAAATAATTTTGGCACATACAATATTTAACTTTTATTAATTAGGACTTCTTATTTTTCTTACTTTTTTTTTCAACACATTTCTATTTTTTAGTGTACTGTATTAGAAGACACTTTGTTTTGCATTGACCGACAGTTTTAGAAGACACTTTGTTTTGCATTGACCGAACTAAGTAAACTTTTACATCTGTACAGTTGGCAATGTAACTCCGTTGACTTTTTTTGTGTTCAGCTGGTTCGCTTTACGGTATACCAGCACAACTCGCCGTCGAAAGTTCAAGGGCAGAGTTCAATGCACTGTTAAAACAAATGCCACAAATGCTCGAACCGATCGTTAACACCAATAAATTGTTAAACTTGCCTTGTCCAGTATTAATGCGGGGTCGAAATTATTTAATTCTCTTTTCTCGTTTCCAAATATAAATGCGTGGATCCAAATTACTAAGTGCTGATTTCTCGTTTCCAAAAAGGTTTTGCGTAGGTCGAAAATTGAATCAGGAGGTGTAGCGTCTTTTCCTTATACAATGGCGAAGTCAAATAAATTCGTAGCGGCAGATTTCGTGTCCAATTATATTCCGGGTAAATAATAAAAATCACTGTAGCTTATTTTTTAATCACCGTTTATTTTCACAATTTTATTTTACAAGATCTTACTCACTGTATTTTCTTATAAAACTTTTTAATAGAATAATGTTTATATAATATTTTGGCTTCCTCTTTATAGCAAAAAAAGTGTTATACAAATTAATTTAAATGGTATACAAAACTAATGCCATCTAGCATTTACATAATTAATTGATATAATTAGGTTGGTATTGATTTTACTATAATTATTTTACAATGATTAGTAATTTGTTTTTTTTGATTTGGAAAGATTGGTACTTGTTTACAAAAAACAATAATATTATATTATCGTGTCAAAAAATAATGTTTGTCTGTAAATTATAAAGAAAACAATTGATTTTGAAGCCAAAACAAATATTGAATTTATACACTGGTGCACCGATGATCAGCTTTGGTTTTTAGATAAGTATGAACTATCGGCTATTAAACATTGAAGTTGATTCTTTCTTTACTTGTTTTTTAGGCATCATCAACATTCTCCGCCCCGTTAACGATACCGTCGTTAACAATCTGCATGTCATCTTGCTCCGGCAGTTTACACAGTTTAACAATTGGCCGCTTAAGTATGGATGCCGAGCTTTTCAAAGTTACAACCCGAACTCGTCCCTGTTGATCTGGATGTAGTTGAATAATTTTACCAAGCGCCCATTTGTATGATGGTAAATTTTCTTCTTTTATTAATACGATGTCACCGATATTGTAATTTTGTTGCGGTCTACGCCATTTCGCCCTTTGTTGAAGATTGTTCAAATATTCGATGCTGAATTTTTTCCAAAACGACTGGACGCGCTGTTGTATATATTGCCACCTTGTAAGCCTTCCAACCGGTATGCTTTCAGAGATCTGTTTCTCGGGCAAGTAAAAATTCGCTGAGCCTATTAGGAAGTGTGCCGGTGTTAGAACTTCAAATGCCGCGTCATCATCGGCTGTTGCGTATAGTGGCCTTGAATTTAAGATTGACTCAATCTGGCTTAGCAAAGTTACCATTTCTTCAAAAGTCAAATGGGTGTTCGATGTACATTTAGAAAGGTGAGTTTTGACAGATTTTACAGCCGCCTCCCAAAGACCTCCAAAATGAGGCGATGCAGGTGGTATAAAATGCCATTGCACCTCGCTTTTAGATAAAAATTCTGCAACTATAGAATTATGATTATTGTCTGAAATTAGCTTATATACTTCATTTAGCTTTCTCCTGGCTCCAACAAAATTGAAACCATTGTCACTGTAGATATTGGCTGGCGCTCCTCGTCGCACCACAAATCGTTTTAGGGCCGCTATAAAGGCATCAGTTGACAAATCACTCACTGCTTCGATGTGAATAGCCTTCGTTACCATACACATAAATAAGGCTATATATCCCTTTGTTAATTTGGCACCTCTTCCTCTTTTGGTGGCTATTTCAACAGGTCCGGCGTAATCTACTCCACACGAAGTGAATGGCCTGGTGGCTTTCATCCTAGCTATTGGCAGATCCCCCATCAACTGCTTGGACGTTTTTGCATTGTTTCTGAAGCATATTACGCACTTGTTTACAATTTTTCTGATGGTGCTTCTGCCGCCAACTATCCAGAATTGCTGTCTCGTCAGGTGAAATGTTAAAGTTAAACCCGGATGTAAGTTTCGCTCGTGCATGTATAATATTACGATTCGGCTTAATGCATGACCCTTTGGTAGTATTATCGGATGCTTATAATCGTACTGACATTCTAAATGCTTTAGTCTACCGCCAACTCTCAAAATACCATTTGCATCTATAAACGGTGCCAAAGAAAGAATATCGCTGCTTTTCTGAATAAACTTTCCTCTCTGTAAGCGATCAAATTCTTCAGCAAATGCTTCTCGCTGTATATGCTTTAGGTTGGTATCTCTGGCAGTTTGAATTTCCGTGACAGTAAGGAAGCTTGAAATCCGGTTACTCGCAGTTGATCGTACATTTTTTAAAAATCTTATGACATATGCCAACACTCTTAACAGTTTAGTGTAACTTGAATTCCTGCATATTAATATGTTGATAATATGTTCTTGACTTTGAGCATTGAGAACGAAGAGCTCTGTGTTTTTTCGTTCTTCAGCTAAATGTTCACCATTGTTACAGATTAGGTCTTGAGAAGCAAAAGCACAGTCAGGATTCCTCAACCATTCTGGACCGTGCCACCATTTGTTTAGATTGATAAGCTGAGATGGCAGCACTCCCCTCGAAGCGCAATCAGCTGGGTTATGCTCAGATCTTACATGGTGCCAACAATTTCGTGGCAATTGGCTTAAAATCTCCGATGTACGATTAGCCACAAATGTTTTCCATCTTGCTGGATGACTGGATAACCACATCAGGACAATGGTAGAATCTGTCCAGCCATAAGATTGCACTGGCTGCTTTATGGTTTCTTTCACCAGCGCCAGAAGTTTCGTTAGCAAATGAGCTCCACATAACTCGAGTCTGGGCAAGGACACCTGCTTAATGGGTGCCACTTTGGTTTTTGATGCCATTAAACTCACCGTGACTGAACCATTTTCATGAACGGTTCTGCAATAAACTACGGCACTGTACGCCTTTTCACTTGCATCTGAAAATCCGTGCAACTCTACTCTGCCGTCCTGTGGAATGAACCGCTTTATTTTTAATTGTTCCAAAATTTTTAACTCACTTCGAATTTTTTTGTAGGTGCTTGCCACGTGGTCCGGTAGTTGATCATCCCAGCCCAGCTTCATTAACCATAGAGTTTGGAAAACTATTTTCATTAAAATGATGGATGGGGATAACCATCCAAGCGGATCAAAAACTCTTGAGTACTCGGAAATAATCTGGCGCTTTGTTGGCTCTCCGCTGCCCTCCAATGTTAGTTGAAATGTGAACACATCTTCCAGAGTATTCCATTTAATACCTAATATTTTTGATTCTGTTGATGAATTTTGGAACATCGAGATCTCATCCGTATTTTCTATTGCTGTAATGTCCAATACATTTGACCTCCACTTTCTCAAATTAAACCCGCCAGCTAGTAATAACTCACTTATTTTTTCTTTTAGGTTCTGCACTTCCTCTACCGTATCTGCCCCTGAGATGAAATCGTCAACATAGAAATCATTCAAAATGCGTGAGGCAGTATCGGAATAATTTTGCAGATTATCATAAGCAATCTGATGCAGAGTTCTAATTGCCAAAAATGATGAACTGGCTAAACCAAAAGTGACCGTATTCAGCTTGTAATGCTTGAGCTCATCAGACAGACACTTCACTTCGCCACAGAATTCGCTGAAATTGTGTATCATCCTCGCGAACCAAAACTTGGTTGTCCATTTTTTCAATGTCACCGGTCAACGCTATTTGGTGGTTTCGGAATCTCATTAGAATTGCCCATAAAGTTGGCTGAATGGTTGGACCTACTAGCATTGTCTCATTTAGTGAAATCCCAGTTGAAGACTTGGCCGAGCCATCAAACACAACTCGCAGTTTGGTTGTTTCACTAGATTTCTTCAGCACGCAGTGGTGGGGCAAATAGAAACATTTCGACTCATTAATATCCTGATTAGCCGGTTTGATGAGTTCTAGGTATCCCAGTTTAAGATATTCGTTAATGAACCTAGTATATTCTTCTTTAAATAATGGTTTTGCTTGTAGACTTCTTTCCAATGCCAGAAATCTCCGCTTGGCTGCATTCACCGAATTTCCGAGTTGAGCTGCCCTTTTCTTAAATGGAATGGCTACTATGTATCGTCCCTCATCGTTTCGTTTGTGCGTACTCTTATAGTGCTCTTCACACTCCGCTTCCTCCGGATCCAAAATATGGGCAGAAGGCATCTCTTCTTGCTCAAAGAATCGCTTTAATGTGCTGTCAATGTCGATGCCTAAGTGCAAATTAAGGGTACAATTGTTTACTTGCACTGTCTCACTTGACTCCACGCTGGTTCCGTTGGTTATGCCAGAAACAATCCAACCAAAAATTGTCGTTTGTGTAACTAAAGTGTTGTTCGAATTTGTTAGTCGCCCATTTCTTAGTATATGGAAAAATCGGTCAGCACCAATTAAAATATCAATTGGCCCAACCTGGTTGTATTGGGGGTCAGCTAGTTTCAAGTCGCTCAGGAAATCACCATCCTTGCAGGTAAACTCAAAACTTGTTAGTTTATTTGGTAGTTGACCGACTATAAGTATGTCAATTTGTACTTTATCCATTGAATAGTATACTGAGCTCGCTGTGATAGTGGCCTTCCCTCTGGTAGTCACTTTTCCCGATGTCAAACCAATTATGGAAATGCTTGCCTTGGATCTAGACAATTTCAAACGTTGCATGCATGACTCCGTTATAAATGAGGCCTGCGATCCCGAATCCAATAATGCTCTGCATTTTTGCATGTTTCCATATTCATCAGCTACTTCCACTATCGCCGTTGGAAGTAATGACTGGAAACTAGGTATAGTTGCTGTATTCACTTTAGTGCCGGTAGCTGTCTTCGCCTCCGCAATACTAAGAATGTTGCCAGTTAGAGCTTCTTCACCGTTTGAATTTGGCTGTTCCGCGGGGTGCAAGGTCAAATGGTGTTTCCGTTGACATTTACCGCATTTGTATTTTGACCTGCATACAACAGACTGGTGAGAAGGAGACAGGCAGTTAAAACACAGTTTCTTTTCTGCTGCTAATTGTTTTCGTTCTGCAGTTGGAAGTTGTAAATATTGGTCACATTTCCACAAATAATGCTCTCCTGAGCATAATGTACACGTAAATTTAGTTACATGTGACACCAATGAGCTTATTCGTTTCGATGAATGAGCTTTTGATTTTTGTATCGAATTTAGACTCTCTAGCGCATCGCTTCTTTTATTTAGAAAAGCAAATAACTGATCTGAAGTAGGAAAATCAGTCCCTGTGGTTTCATGAGCCCATGCTTCCTTTGATTCACCGTCTAATTTATTGACTAAAAGGTAAATGAGCCATGGATCACGACCTTCCGCTTGCTCGCCAAGTACCTTCAAACCGCGTATGACCTCATCTGATACATCAGAAAGCTGACGAGTGGTCTTCGCGCAACCTTGTTGTATGTTAGGTTGCTCCAAAAAACGCTTTAGCAACGTTTGAACGACGTGCTTGCGTTTATCATATCTGGCCTTTATTTTATCCCAAGCTTCCTCATAATTAGCCTCAGTCACCGTGAAGTGTTTGATTAAAGCATACGCCTCTCCTTTGAGCAAGCTTTTCAAATGTTGCAGCTTATGCACCTTGGAAATTCTGTCGTTGTTATGGACAGAGGTCTCAAAAAGATCACGGAAAGACGGAAAATCTGCGTAATTACCACAAAAATCTTGAATGTTAACCCGAGGTAGGCGAACTTCACTTTCACGCTTGTTAATAGAAGAAATCTCTTGCAAAAAATTGCTTTGATTTAGCATAAGTTCTTCTACGGTGTGATTACCCAGGTTAGCATTATTTTCTTCATGCTGCTTTTCCATTCTAAACAACCTTTGTTTTAAATCAGCATGAGTTTCCTCGATTGTTTCCACTGAATCCATATTCGCTTCATCGAATTTCCCTTTCATTGTCTTTTCAAGCATTTGAAACTCCTTCCACTCGTCAGCTAGGAGTGCTATATAAGCTCTAATATCACTGATACGGCTGTCGGGTGTGAATTTTGCTATTTGAGCTTTAAAACCCTCCAAACTCTTCAACATTCGCTTTAGTGCTCGTGCCTCCGCCATTTCACAGTTTTAGCTTAATTTCACTGAACTAAACCGATAACTTCGCAATAGGTTTTTTTTTTTTTTATAAACGAGATTTTGAATTCACAATTTAAAAAATCACTGCACTGTTTTTGTTTAACTTCCAATAAAGTTCAAAAAAATACAAAACAAAAATAAATAGGCTACTAACTATTTTACCCAAGCGCAAATTTGGCGCCAAATTCCGGTTCGAAATCCGGCTCGAAGGACCAATGTACAGTTGGCAATGTAACTCCGTTGACTTTTTTTGTGTTCAGCTGGTTCGCTTTACGGTATACCAGCACAACTCGCCGTCGAAAGTTCAAGGGCAGAGTTCAATGCACTGTTAAAACAAATGCCACAAATGCTCGAACCGATCGTTAACACCAATAAATTGTTAAACTTGCCTTGTCCAGTATTAATGCGGGGTCGAAATTATTTAATTCTCTTTTCTCGTTTCCAAATATAAATGCGTGGATCCAAATTACTAAGTGCTGATTTCTCGTTTCCAAAAAGGTTTTGCGTAGGTCGAAAATTGAATCAGGAGGTGTAGCGTCTTTTCCTTATACAATGGCGAAGTCAAATAAATTCGTAGCGGCAGATTTCGTGTCCAATTATATTCCGGGTAAATAATAAAAATCACTGTAGCTTATTTTTTAATCACCGTTTATTTTCACAATTTTATTTTACAAGATCTTACTCACTGTATTTTCTTATAAAACTTTTTAATAGAATAATGTTTTTATAATATTTTGGCTTCCTCTTTATAGCAAAAAAAGTGTTATACAAATTAATTTAAATGGTATACAAAACTAATGCCATCTAGCATTTACATAATTAATTGATATAATTAGGTTGGTATTGATTTTACTATAATTATTTTACAATGATTAGTAATTTGTTTTTTTTGATTTGGAAAGGTTGGTACTTGTTTACAAAAAACAATAATATTATATTATCGTGTCAAAAAATAATGTTTGTCTGTAAATTATAAAGAAAACAATTGATTTTGAAGCCAAAACAAATATTGAATTTATACACTGGTGCACCGATGATCAGCTTTGGTTTTTAGATAAGTATGAACTATCGGCTATTAAACATTGAAGTTGATTCTTTCTTTACTTGTTTTTTAGGCATCATCAACAACATCAAGCTTTTAAATATATAACAAAATGATATTATAACAGATATTCTTAATTATAACAGTTTAAGTTTAAATAATTTCCGCGCGGTGGCAGTAAAAACTGGTTATACTTAAACGCCAAACATATATAAATATTTGTTGGTTTTGTAAGTTATATTTTTCCTAATTGACATTTTTTATAAGCAAATAACTATAATTTATATTTTTAGATACGCTAAAGGAAATCAATTATTTCAAATATATAAGCTAAGTATAATTAAATTTAAATATAATAAACTTATTAATAAATCTTTGTTTTTTACAGGTAAACTTTATATTTATGCAGCTCTTACAATGCATCAGAACACTGCCCATTCCAACTGACCTGCCACCGGCTCCAGAACATCTGCTCAAGTTGATATCTTGCAACTGTCGTACAGAATGCACAACAAGATACGAATGTAAGCGGTCAAGAATGTTGTACTCAGCAATGTGTGGAACCTGCCAGGGTACAACAACACAACAAGCGAAGATGATCTCAATGATATTGAACGAAATACTGAATTAGAATTTTAATTTTTAAATGCCCTTATAATTAATATTTGAATGGAAATAAAAAAAAAATAAAATAAATTATGTTTTATACTAAGAATAAATAATAGTTTGAAGTAATAAAATATTGACATTTAATTAATTTTTTAATTTTTTTATCATGGATTTTTTGAAGGTTGGTTTCTTAATAAAATTAAATTATTTCGTAAACGGTACATCGCACAAGCTTGCAAATTAGCTCAAACGACGACAAATTCAATCTCGCATAATGTTATGGAAAACTGTTTTTTAAATAAGTCCTGCTAACCGTTCTATTTTTACAGTTAAACTCCAAAATTTTACTTGGTTCAACATTTAGCTCAATTTTGACCAACTTAACGGCCATAAATTAAAAAACAATGTTACACATTATTGTGCACTATTAAATTCTCCGTCATTTGAGTTTGGGCTGTGTATCGTTCTGAAGTTATTTTCATTTTTCTGAACACCTAAAATTGGTTATTCCAATCCTGATTGCAGGGTTGGCTCAACCTTTAGAGGTGGGGATTTTTTCTAAAATACTGTCTTCAAGTAGTACTACAACCCTGTAAGATTTCTTTTCTATTGGAATTATTTACTACTTTTGCACAAAATTCCTGCATAATAAATTCAAGAAATTGTTCCTCAATATTAACAGTTTGTTTGTAAACTTTAACGTATATTATTATAATCGGTAATTGATCTTACTTACTGATATCTGGAGTTGTATCCAGGCGTTTTCTGTATTTCCAAGTAGGACTGGAAGATTAATCGGTTTCCGAACACAACGAAAAACGATTTATTTTTCATTTTTAGACCGATTAATCGATCAATCAATTACGTTATAAGTTATTTTAAACAAATTTCTGAAATATGGCTATTTAGGACAGAAATTCGCTGTCTCTTAACAGATTATGATCAAATTTGACGTGCCCGTTGAAAAAGGGATCCTGAAATGATTTTTGGATGAATTTTGGGAATGTGGGCAAATAGAATGGAACTTGGCTATTTCTCAACCGATTACAATGAAACGACAAATACAATGGAAGTGGGATTCTAAAATGACATTGAGATGAAGTTCTGGAGTTTATTCAATGTGAATGGAACTTGGCTATTTCTTAACGGATATTAGTGAAATTTGATAAGTGCGATGGAAATGGGATTTTAAAATAATTGTCGGACAAAGTTCTGCAATTTGACTAAGTAGGATGGAACTTGGCGATTTCTTAGGCGATTATGATGAAATTCGACAAGTATAATGGTATTCTAAACTGATTTTTAGATGAATTTCTAGAGTAAGGCCAAAAAGGAGGGAACTCAGCTATTCCTTAACTGATTATGATGAAATTCGACTCCGAAAATTACGAAAATTAGTCCTACGTATTTTAAACTATCAAATTTTGAAATTTACTGGAAAATGATACAACAATAATAAAAAACACTGCACAACAAATAATTAATAATTAAAATTAAACTTAACAATTTATTCACAATTAGTTATTTTACTGCATGAAAATGATTCCAATAATTAACAGTTCTCTTACTTTAATTTGAATTAATTAATTACTTCGTGTAATTTCTAATATGTCAATATTTTATTTTAATTTATTTTAAGTTCAATTTATATGTTATGCTATGCAAGAGCTCTACTACTAACTATTGATTGCCAAGGTATCTATAACCGGGTCGATCTTAATCAATATTTAACCATCCAGTTTATGTGAAAACGGGTGTACGATGGGCCCGGCGTCAAAATTCAGTAATTACCGAGAGATCCTGCTTAATAATTGGTCGTACACTAAAAATCAATCAACTAATCAAATCTTGTTGTAGTAAAACATATAATTGAAAACATCTATCTGAAATCGTTTGGAAATAATAAAAATTAAAACGAAAAATTACGAACTTTTATCTCAAAAAGAGTAAAATTGTAAAATTGGTGTGCAAAGGTCATCAAGTTCAGTGTTCGGTCTTTTTAAGGCTTTATTTTTGTTTTGTATTTTACGATAGTTTGTCAGAGAATTATGCTGTGTTTTTTATTCGCTCCCAATAGCTGCTATCGAGAGCCGTCATTTTAAATTTATTTAACATTATTATATTGTTTAGCGAAAACTTGATATAAAAAATATTTGGCTCTACCTATTTATACGGAGCGCTATCGGGAGCCACTTTTTATATGACGGCTCTCGATAGCAGCTATCCGGAGCGAATAAAAAAACGCAGCTTTATTTATTTATTTTTTACATTTTTTATCGCCATTAATATTTAATTTGTTGTTTTTGTGACGTTAACATATGTTACGTATGGCCGCTCAAAATCAAAGTTGAATGAAACAAAAACTGTCAAACTGGCCCTACATGCAACAAAAGAGCCGATGGATTTGCGCAAGCTAAACCAAAAATCAAAACTGCAAATATAGACTTTACGTCTAGGGCCAGCATTAACTTTTTGCTTTCAAGCGTACAAGTTCGTGTACGTGTGCATAGGGTAAGTATGTAGTTTTTATTTAGTTTTGGTTTTGAGGTGATACAAATGCATTATCTTGGACATAAAACTGAGCTAAGCGTTACGTCTAGTACTTAGTTAAGCGTTACGTCTAGTACCTGCCTTTCATAATTTATAATTATCTATTTACTAGATTTTCACCCTACCTTAAGTTTAAGCTTATTGTTTTATGTATTAGCATCGAGTATGATGCTGTCATTATTTGGAAACGTTACTTCATAAAGTCAACGTCCTAAATAAATATTTTTAATGAGGTCAGCTAATCAAGAATCCTCTTAAAATCGGGTTTCCCCGAACAGTTTGAACTTAGTCCTGCGCAACGCCAATGGATACCTCGGAATATGTCTTATAAGAAAATTAGCTGAAATTTAGATCTTCTCTCAAACTTTTTACATTTCCAAATATTTTACCTATAAATGTCAAATTTCAAGAAACAATTCTGGCATTACTCTTCTCAGATTTATCTATATGAATGAAACTTTTATCATTTGCATTGGGATTATTGGTGAAAAAGATGATTAAAGGAACAGGTCGGAGAAGCACTTCTACGCCACCTCCAAACTTTTTCATGATTTTGCATTAATAATACTACGTGGTCTTAATATTTTACACCCATTATTTTCAACAATTTTGTCGAAATACTTAAGTTTGTCACTTTAAATACCTACATATACGTGGTTATCTTAATTTTAGGAAAAATAATTGATACCGACCATTATTACGTGATGTTCACTAACACGTTAACGATCGTCGTACAGTTAACAACGTATATAAATTATATTACAATGAACAATTTTTTTTGTTTGTGACAAACTGTTTTTATTAACTTGTTTTATAGGTTTCATGTAAAATCTTTTTCTGTGTCTTAATGTGAACATCTGCGTTAATGTCCATAACCTCCGCTATGTCCACCGCCTAGATTAATAAGATGTGATGTGGTTGGTAAAAGTTTAACTGATGGCCCTGGAACATGGGCACCCCAGGCAGCTGAAACTACAACTGGAGATGAACCCCATCCGGAACCACCTGATCCATGAGACCATCCAGAACCACCATCTCCGCCAGACCATGAACCGCCAGAATGACCGTTCCATCCAGAACCGCCACCCCATCCACCACCACATCCAGAACCACCTGATCCACCACCACTACTCCAATCACCATTACCCCAAGAACCGGTTCCCCATCCACCGTGAGGTTTTGCTAAACAAGTTGGTGCAATGCATGCCAATACAATCGCTGTAAATAATTGAAAAGAAAATTTGTTTAGTTGCCAGTGTTGTAAGATTGTAAATATTTTTTCTTTTATTTTAAAAACATTTTTTTTAACGAATAAAAATATTTTGATTTAATTTTAAAATTTAATTACCGAATAGTGTGATGAATAAATTTTTCATTTTTTTGGATTTTGCTGTATGGTTGTTGGATTTGTTTAAATTACACGAGGCTTGAATTGTATCTGACACTCTTCAACAGAATTGACCACAATTTATATATTCAAAATGTGTTGATTTTGGTAATGTTTTCATTACTAAATTATAGCAATTCGCACGATTTATTCAAATTGTTATCAAAATCTCTTTGTTACCATACCCATTTTGTGTATGTATATTTGTTAGATAAATGGACAGCACGTTCAAATGGTGTACATACATTATGATATAACGGTTGATTATTATATTTTATGTAATTATGTATTATATTTTATAAAATTGATCAAATTTAACCGTTTCATTTGAATTCAATGGTAGTTTGATAACTAGTGTCGCCAAATACAACCATTAAATATAATAATATTCATAAACTGAAATGGTGAAGTTGTAACGTATTCTAAAGTGATGGGTCTCGTGAATTAGTAAAGGTTTACATTCTTTAAAGGGCGCGCCAATAGCGAATACGTGATACTTTCGAGACAGTTACGTCGTACAAAAATAAATTAATAATTTATTTCCGGACAAACCCGGAAGACGTTTGGTTCATTTTATATCATATGTGGGTGGCTTTTGAATGACGATCCCGTTTTGTTTAAGAAAACTTTATTAACCGACTTGAGATCTTGATAAGATGTTCAGAGATGAAACTGTAGTCACGCGCATATGCTGATCTTTGCCTTCTTTTAATTAATTTTATTACTTAAATAAGATTGGAACACCAATCACCTGTCAAATTTAATATAAAAAAGAGATCTAATTCAAGCGAGTTATTAATTATTCATAAAGAATGCAAATTAAAATTCTGCTGAAATATCTATAAGAGAGACACAAAGCATAAGACAAGACCCTTAATCTTTGTATCATTATTATAATGTCATTTTACTTTATTATACAAAATCACATTCAATTTAAAAAAATCAAATACACATCCGGGTAGGTCGTCTTAACACAAGGCGAGGGAACAGGAAATTTGGTTATTGAGGAGAACTCGTCAAAACCTGATTTAATACAATTTAAAGATTTTGATAGATGGCCAATAAAATTATCTTACGAAAAATACTCGGTAGCAAGCTGTCATCTGAATCCGAGTCAGAAAACGATCTCGATGACAATTTTCTCGGAAGTAAGAATAGAGGGGCTCACACGGCTGCCACTATAAACTGCTCTGTTAAAGGAATAGGTGAGAGGCTTGCATTGTGGCTCCAAATACCGCCTCGTCTATTTTTCGATTCACAACAAATTTATTGTTAATATTAATATTGATTAATCAACATATCTTATGTATCGTTATTACGTTAACGACAGATTAATAATATTCAAGCTCGAACTGTATCGATCAGTTGATTGCTCAATATTAAAGAACAATTTTTACTTAAGTGCTGTGCAAATATATAACATGTTCGAATTCTGTTTGCCTATGCTACAACATTTTAGTGCCGAAACCCGGAAACTATTTGCTTCTGAATTACCTGCTCTGAATAACTTTAAATATTTGCAAGTGTTACATTTTTTTATTTAAAACTCACGTTTGCGTAATTTCGGCTTCTAAATCGCGATTGATTACGCTCCTCGTATAATCGTACAACTAACAATTCAATTTAAATGAATAAAATAACTGAGTATATAAAAGACACCGTAACCTTAGTTAAAAAATGTACCGAGAAGCTTGGTACCGACTCGTCTGCCAACGCTGAACAATCGGAGAATCGAATTAAAAAATAAACGAAGCATGGAAAGATTTTCACGATTGAATCATCTGAGGCCGAGCAATTCGAAGACAGATTTTACAAAATGGCAAAAGGCAATTCTCAAGCGTCTACTCAATGCCCGCTCGACTATTATTGGTTCTAGGAGGTAAAATCTATGATGAAAAATTCGTATGAGCGATCAACTTATCAAACATCGCACTGCGAAAACCACGTGTCACGATTGAACAACTAACTTATTGTAGAATATTCAAAATGGCAGTCGTTTTAATATCAATTTGAAACATCAATTCACCAGAATGCAAACCTCTCGGGTTAGGAAAAATTAAAAAAGCGGTACAACAAGAAGAAATAATCGTTTACGGAACTCATCGAATTGTTTCTAAATCAACCAATAGTAACTGTTAATGGCTATAAACAATTACTTGGCCAATTCATCTCTTGACTAAGAAAATGGATCTCGACACACAATAAACGATGGTTAAGAAGTTAAACGATATTAAGGTGCCTACAATAAATTGTCTGTATGATTTTTTAACGGAACGTTGTAATACCTTAGATGTCTGTACATCAAAAAAACCGTGCAAGTTTAAGTATACCGAATTCACACAGCAGAGTTCATAAATATCCCATATTTAAGAGTTTTAATTGAAAAGGCTGAATTTATCATACCAACAGTGTGTGCAAAAATTGTCGACGTTCGCATTACGACGTCACTAGCTGCCAAAACAAACGCTGCTACTCCATCCCAACAATTTATAAACCGACAATCAAAGGAAAACCGTTCGTTCACCCAAGCCAAACCAGACCTCATCAAACAACATTAACTATGAATCTGCAATCAACGAACACAATTTTAGTACTACGTTAACATATAACGGAATTGCGAGAACTATATTGCTGTCAACAGTCCCCTTTTACATCCAAGACGAATTTGGAATTACGCATCTGATGATACTCAGTAATCTAACTGCAACTGGAAAATTCTAAACAATTTAAATTTAGTTGACCCATATTACGCTATTCCTGTGGTAATTGACGTTATAGTGTTGCCACAGAAGATTCAATTTTTCGATCATTTCTTTGCTCAATCCACTATTTTCGGTTGGCGGTCGATTAATAAACTATTTTACAAATCCTACAGGTTTCCACAAGACAGTATGCATCAGTGACGCTGAAAGTCAGTTACTTCAGCGATTTTGAGAACTAGAATAAGTAAATAAAACAATAAGGCCTAAATCTTCAGATGATGATACATAGTTGGATTATTGTTCAAAATGCTACCAGAAAGCCTAGGAGCAGCATCTCATCAAGCCAACCTATACTTATCCAAATAGAAGCTCAATTAACTCAAGGCCAGCTCCGGCTGCTAACTCCGGCGCATTTCTTGATTGGAGAGCCATTTGCCAGTATTCCTAAACCAAATTTAATCCATATCAGTTTAAATGGTCTATCCAATTACCATACCAGTGGTAGAGGAACCATTTAAGTACACTGAATCAACGCCAGAAATGGCAAACCAAAACTGACAACTTAAACATCAATCAACTAGTATTAATTAAAGGCGACAACATTCCACAATCAACTGGGTTAGTGGACGAAATCAACAAGTTCACAGCGGTAAAGATGGCCAGGTACGAGTCGCTACAGTAAAAACTAGTATAGATATCACAAAAAAGTCAATTGTAAAATTAATAGCATTACCATATAACAGCATTACAATATAACGTTCCACGAGAATCATCCTTGTTAAGTATGATAAAACAAAATATTTCAATATTCAATTAATTTTTATTTTTTTCTCCACTGGTTGAATTAAATTAAAATTACATACGAGCATTTCACAAACACGTCATTTACATATTGCAACCCATTTTTTTAAGTAACCTACAATAAGTGTCATCATCATCATTAATAACTACTCTAAACAAAGTTTTTCTCATCCAAATCGCATTCAAAAAGATGGAATATTTTGAGTGACTGTGGTATTATATAAAATTTAATTTATTATTTTTGGCGGCCAGTAACGTTTACGTTTAGGTTTTTATCTAACATTTACCTCAGAAAATCAACACTTCATATTATTGTTGTCATATGCACTTCTCAAAGTTATTAGATTATGGTTAATCTACATTATCAACATGAAATCAATATTGATTGCTCAATATTATATTCATCAATATTTTTAAATTTCGCACTTTACATTATGAAAAAGATTTTTCTTGCACGTCAAACGACTTTGGACATGTTCTAGACCACTTCTTGGTAGTTGCTGAATTTAAATTTCGCCTTTCCACAGCGTTCGTGTTCAGCGTATCACTCGTTGGAACACCACGGCATTGAAAACCAAGTTATGTAGATCATATCAGGAATTTTGGAGGATAAATCACTAACTTTAATTTTTAATGGAAGCCTTGCATTACGACTTATGTAATGCAAGTTATTATTAAATTGTAAAGTATGATTGCGTTATAATGCATTTTAATGCAAATATGAGGATTTCTAAAGCTGTATTTGCATTAAAAATTATTTTTAATACAACTATTAAACATTTCAAAGCAACCTGCTCAAATTTAAAAATTATACCAACATAAAATTCACTAAATCAAACCGACTACATGACATATAAGCAGTTTAATAAATATTTAGTAATTTAGTTTTCCGGATTCCAAAATATCTATTATGTTTTAACGTAAGCTTTTCAGTTCTTAATTTATAAGTTATTATCTCTCTGAGATTTCGACCCTCAACCTCAAGGCACCAAAAACAAAGAACAACCCCGAAAAAACAAAAAAAAAATCGCTAAAATTACGGAGCTTTTAATGCAACTTGCCTTAAAATTTAATACTTTTAAAATATTTTATTAATGCAGTCTTTGATAAATTTTAATGCAGTTGATTGACGGTTCTCCTACAATTTGCTTTATATTCTAATGGAATATTGCACTAAAATTGAATCTAATTGCTGTATTACAAATCAATGCAAATTGAATCAAGCTGATTTTTAATGCAAGCTTTGTATCATTTTGTAAAACAGCCTTGCACTGGACCTACATGTAATGCAATTTGCACTACATAAGCAATATTTTCTCAACTGTGCACTTCCAGATTCAGTTTAACAAGAGTGAGACATCAACAAAATGGTGGCAACCGATGCCTCAGTGTCCACCATAGGTAGAAATCCATCTAGATAAATCTTTGGTAGGAAGGCGAATGAATGGTCGCTATTAGGGAGAAAGATTGCGCACGAAGAATGGTACGAACAACAGGATGGGATATCGTTGCATAAGAACAACAGCTACAGACTTTCTTCCAGGCAGCAGCGCTATTCGAAACATATCCGGTGAATTAGAGATGGACACTAAAACCAAATTGTGGCGGGAATTATTTCTCATCGCTTCTAAATAGACAAGCACTACCTTCCGATCGACAACCCCTCTTGCTTCAACGCGAAATTAACCTCAAAATTACAGCACCACTCCTTCCATCAAATGATGTAGCGCGGAACGTGTTATTGCAGATGGAAAATTATAAGACATGGAGGATGGTATCTGCAATGAAATATGGCGGCGATTATCTATTCTGCCGCATGATGGAGCTCGTATCAAAAATTCGATCTACAGAAGACAGCCCAGGGGTGCTATTCTTGAACGATTAAGAACATTTTCATATTGCGAGTTAGTGTAAAAGTATTACAAAAATCCTACTTTTCATAATACTTTTACACTAACTCGCAATACGAAAATTTTCGTGATGGTTCAAGAATAGCACCCCAGAAGGTGGAAAACATCTTTCGTTTTCTCGTTTCCCTGTATACTTTATAAAAAGTGAGATCGGCTAAACAGCAACAACTATTGCAGTATAGCTTTGCTGATGGCTATAATGTTGTTTTGGCAAAGTTATCAACATATAGCTGATAGATAACTGAGCAAAACTGCTTCTGTGCATATTTTTTTTTATTTTATTCTCCTCATATATCGCGCAAACTTAAATTGGACATTTACAAGGCGCTGATAGACCAGTTTTTACCTTGGATACTGACAGCGCAAAACATCCAAAAGCTTGCTGTAACTAATCGTGTACATACAGGTTAAGGACTCGGAAGATATCATATTTCTTAATTTACTAGATAGAGACTAAATAAGTTAATTAATTATGAATGGAAATGTAAACTGTATAGGTAATATGCTGATCAAAGTTAGGATATCAAGAATAATCTGGTGATTGGCTAGGTCGTACACTATTTGTTGTGACTCACTTGCTTTACCTTTAGTTTAAGTATGCCTTTGGGGAAAAATATCAAATATAATAGTTCATCGCTCTCTGTAGTAGGGTGAGTAGAATGCTTGCTTTATCATTCGAGGGTACCGGGTTCGATCGTCAGTAGTCAGTCATAAGACAAAATGTCACGGTTGGGTGTGGCGTTGCACGTGTGTGTGTGTGTGGTATGAAGGCCCAAACCTCATACAAATTATTTCCCCTCTTCCTTTCCAATAATAATAAGTAGTGCTGTGTGTTAGCGGTTGTACGTGTACATTAAGGAAACATAAAAATTCTAAGCAACGTTAAAATTTAAATTAGCGTTATTGAGAGATTTGTCGCGAATATATAAAGGAGAAAGATAAGTGAGTTTTGCGGTAGCGTGATTTGAAAAACTCGTCGAACGGAAATGAAAACAACTTTATTCTTTAGTATGTCCTTTAGTGTAGTCCTTTAATTTCAATTCATGTTGCCCTGCGACTTTCCGACTCATTTATCCCATCTTTAAAGTGATTTTTCGGAAGATCTTCAAAATACTCGTTTTGAGTTTTGGGAACAGATGGAAGGGAGCCAAATCTGCAAGCGCCTTTGTGAGTCGTTCTTGATGAAAGATGATATTTTTATGTTTTAAACCGGGTGTTGTCTCACGAATTTTTTCATCCAGTTCAACCAAAAGGTTTCAATAATACTCTCTGGTTATTGAAAGTAACAAATTAACAAAAATCCTTTTATTATAACTATGTATTCGCTTTATTAAAGGACCTAATTTTGTATAATTGTTTTAAAACAAGTAAAATGCTTAGTAAAGCTCAAAAGTTACCAAATAATTTTTGAAAGACAATCCAAATTTGTGTGAGCTGAAGCTGATAAAGGAAACAGGGCCATAGTAATCGACATAACAGACTACCCCCAAAAAATGAAAATTTAATTAACTAGCAGAGAACTCTATTTTTAAAAATTAACAATCTAGTGTCACCGAAGATATTTGGTTTGCCCAAAATTCATAAATTAAACATTCCATTAAGGCCAATAGTTACGACCATAAATTCTCCGGTTTACAATTTATCAAAATTTTGTTGTAATATTTCGAAATCTTCAACCGAATTTAATATTAAAAATTCCTGTGCTGTTAAAGATCAAATTAAAATTGTTGAAATTGCCGATAGTGATATTTTAGCGTCTTCGGATGTAATATCATTGTGTACGAATGTATGTTTGGATACGATAAAGTTGGCAATATCTGAAAGATGGGGATGGGAAATTGAAACTAATTGTAAACTAACAAAAGATTAATTTTTAAATATTTTAGATGTATGCGTTAGGTAATAATTATTTTAAAAACCGAGATATTTTCTATAAACAAAAATTCATTCCTTGACAAACTAAAATTTACAGTTGAAAAAGAGGACAGTATAACTTACTGGCATTTCTAGACTTGTCTGTGTAATGACGAAACAAAATTATAGAAGCCGAATGGTATAAAAAAGAAATTTCTTGCAATATTTTACTAAATTTTATTTTCGATAAGAAGGGTGATTTACCTTCAATCAAATAAATTTAGACAAAACTAAAAACATTAGTTAGCAATAATTATCCATTGAAATTAGTAAACAAATTGATTACCAAAACGTTATACACGTTCCAATGAAAAAAATTTGTAAATTGTGAAATAAATTTTGTTTCCATAACATAAGTACCAAACTTAACGGAGAAACTTGACACAACACTTAAAAATAATTGTGAAAAACTAATATTAGCTAATAAAATTAGGAATATAGCATGTGATGGGCACATAAAATTAAAGACAAAATACAGCAACAACAAGACGGACTGAATTATAAAATTGCTTGTAAAAATTATGATTCTTGCTTGGGACGTGGACAGGACAATACTAAGTTAGATAAACAGAACTTTGCAAATAAACATGATTCATGCACATGATAATGCGGCCACTTTAGAGTATTGATTGATTGATATTGTACGAGCCTAAGGCAAGCATCCAGGAATTCGCCACCGTACGCCCTTTTACATAAAACAAAACCGAAGGAAATGAAAGGTAAGTTTGTAACAAAGAATTGACCCGGTTCGAGACACCTAAGTGGTTAATTGTTAGTATGTTTTTGTTAGTATCATGTTTAGTAAAATAGTTAGCACAAGACAAACAAATTCTACCTACCAGTTAATTTTCTGCTTAAGTTCCTGGGAAGTTGATTCAGATCCTTTAAATATTTCCTGAAATTCAAATCTTCATTCTTTTTTAATAAATAATCATACTTTAAAATTAATTAAGTTTATATTTAATTCTCTGAAACAAATTATGAATTAATCTTTAAGCACTACATATAAATTTAATGTTAATAATCTGTCTTCTTGTCAGTAGTGCGACTTACCAGCAAAACATAACTCCCAATGCCTTCAAACCTTGGCATTCATTGATTGAAATAAAATTAAATTAAACAAGCTTTCGGTCCTATAGTCAACCTGAAAATAACGTAAAAAGCTAGTTAAAAATGATTTCCAGTGCACTAACAGCGACCCTCTCTTGCAATTGGGAATTGATCCAATATGATTTCCTAGTGTACCCCGGCATTACCCATTCCAAATGACACTGTGATGATTAGTATTCTATTCATACTATGGGAAAAACTATTTCCCATCCAAATTTTTAGGGAAAAGCAAACAACAAAATGCTATGAAATCAAATTATTATTTCCCAAAATTTGAACCACTCACAAAACCCACAGCATGTTTTTGAAAGAAAAAAAAAAATACCAAAATACCCTGGGAAAACCAGAACACTGCCAAAGGAGGCATCTCCAAAAACCAAAACCAAAACAATTCATTAATCGTTCATACTGTCTAACAAAATCACTGCCAACCTAGACTCGATAGCAGCAAAATCAGGTTCCAAGAGAACCTCCCCCAACCACAACCAGTCATTAAACGCCCAATTACACACCATCCAACAAGCAACCTCCAAAAATACGTAGTGCATGGATTATAAATTTTATATCAATTCTCAAACTAATAATTTAAATCAAAAATTATATCAACGATAAACCCCCAGAAAACAAGAAGGTATGTATATTAAATCTGAAAACTAACGAACAATTACACCGTACCCCATTCCTTTTAAAAAAATAACGAGTAAGTTAACGCTCAACTCGCAAAAGATTTATGTGAAAACATTTATGTATACGACATTTCGGTGAGACTGAGAAACTCCTGCAGAAAGACGGCTGTTGCTCACTATTTAAATTATGTTACATTTTTGATTCAAAAAGTCAATTAGTTATTACATATTACTATTTTGGGTTGGGAGGACGAACCTTACTGACATTATTTGAGCATGAGTGAATATGAATGTTTTTTAGACAAATTATTTTGTATTTCTTGGAATTATCTCTCAAAATTAATTTTCGAATTTTGATTTCATGTCAAAATTTATTCTAAACTTTTTCTATGTGATAGATAACTTGGACAATATTTTACCAACATAACAAAAATTAAAAGTTACCCTGAAGTTATTCAGGATCTATTTCCGAAAACGACTAGTACCATTTTCACAGCTCGCTATGATTTTAATATTTAATATTTAAATTATGCGTGTCCTTTCCTTTGTTTCTCTTTGTCCGAGTCACTTACACTTACACTACACATGTATAATTTGCGTTCCGTTTGCTCGTATGTGATTTTCGTTTTCAAAAATATTAAAATACTTGCTGCTGCGGCCAATATACATATAGTAAATATTTTCACAACAAAATAAAATAAAGTAGGCGATTTTTTTAATTTTTTTCGTATTCGGCTCACGATGAAGTTGAAATGCCGGCTGAAGTTGTATTTGTATGCGTAGATTTTGTGTTGAATTAAGGTATTATTAATTTTTTTTCTGGTTGATTGTTCGGCACAGATGTTTCCGTAACATAATTTTTATACAATTTTTTACTTCATCCTGTCGCTAAAGATATTTTCACATCAAAAAAAGGAACAATGCCTTTCGAACATCAAACAACAACAGTGTGATAACTGAGTGCGAGTTTACGACCATTTTCTGAAGAAAAATTTTCAGCAGATTCAATATATTTTAAATGGAAAACAAAAGAATTATGTTCGGAAGGGGAAATTTGTTTACAAAATAGACTACGTCGATTGGTTGCCTGTTGAAAATTTTTCTTCAGAAAATGGTCGTAAACTCGGCATGAACACGTCACCTCAGAGTTTGATACAAAAGCCACATAACGCTACAAATTCTACAATTTTAATTGATTGAATTGATTGATTAAGATCTACGACCAAGCCTAAGAAGCAAGATTCACGGAATACGTCGGGTTCAACGTACACTCTTTTACATACAACAATGAAGGATATGTAAGCTTGTTTTTTTCCCGAATTTTGTGAATTTTAAAAAATATAATAAAAATAAAATATTAAGAGAAAATTTGTAATTATTCAAAATACAATTACATAATAATATGTGTATAATGATAAGTGTTTGTAAATATTATTTGTAAGTAGAATACATTTGTATATTGAATTGTAATTATAATCGTTTATGCCTTTAAGTTCTCCTTTTCTGACGTGATGACTTCTTCCTTAACGAGTTCTAGTGTTGTCGTGCCTGCAGTTGGGAATAAGCATCTTCAAAATCTGAGCACAAAAACTATTTGTGGTACCAGATAATTTTTGAAAAATTTTGGGGTAAATGTCATTATTGTTTCGACGGCATGGCTACACGTCTCAAAGTTTGATCCAGATACTTCTGAAAATGAAATTGTGTCCATGGCTAAAACTTATTTGGTGATTGAAGACTGTAAAGCATTTAAACTAGTACCTAAACAACGAAGTATCGAATCTATGGAGTTTGTTTGTTCAAATAAACATCTATTGAAGCTATTCCACCACGTAAATGGTTTTTAGTGTCGAGACTTAAACCTACCATTACTGACAGTGAATTTACTGAGTTTGTGAAAAATAATCTTCAAATTTCGGATGCTACTTATGTACGGATCAATAAAGATTCGCAGAATGGAGTAGGAGCGCCGTATATTTCGTATAAAATAAGTGTGCCACTTGAATCCTTTGAGATTATTATGAATGCTGATTTATGGCCGGAATATGTACTTATCAAGGAATTCAATTTCAATCAAAATAGAAGAAATTTTCGGGGAGGTCGGCGGCTCCCTCAACGAGTGCCTTAAGCACAAACTTATCAACACCTAATAGTATTGATTTAAGAAACAATTTTATATATTTTCAAAATGTTCGCGGTATTGCCTCTAAATCCGCTGAGTTTTATCGCTTTGTCGTCGTTTCTATGTATCCCGTTTACGTGATTGTAGAGGCCAATTTAAATCCGAATATATATAGCTCTTAGTATTTTCCGACAGACTATATTGTATATAGGTGTGACCGCTCGGCACTATCTAGTGATGTTTCTAACTACAGGGGTATTTCGTTATTGTCAGCCATTCCTAAATTATTTGAGCACAATTGACTTGTGATTATATGTTTTTTGGACTAAAGTCGTTTATTGTAGATGAGCAACATGGTTTTTTCCGTGGGCGTTCTACTGTGTCAAATTTAGTGGAGTTTACGAAACATGCCACGGAGGTGATTGAGAGTAATGCTCAACTGGATGTCATTTACACCGACTTCAGTAAGGCGTTTGACTCAATCAATCACTTTATTGTTTTGCAAAAATTAAAATCCTTCGGAATTAATGATAATTAATTCAAATGGCTTGAGTCGTACCTCACTGGGCGGGTACAGTCTGTAGCAATTAACAACAGTTTTTCTAAAACAATTTATGTTTATTCTGGATTACCTCAGGGCTCACATCTTGGTCCACTTATTTTCATATTATTTGTAAATGATATCACAAAAAGCATAAAATTTTCCCGATTTCTAATATATGCTGATGACCTAAAATTTTTTTCTCCTATTCGAAGTCTATCTGATGCAGTTAAATTATAAATGGATATAGACGGGGTAAGCTCTTGGTGTAAGAATAATTTATTACATTTGAATGTATCTAAGTGCAAAATGGTGACGTTTACACGTTCATCTTCGCATCTTATTTATAATTACAACATTGCAAACAACACTTTGAATCGTGTTAACGAAATAAGGGATCATGGAATTATATTCACTTCTACATTATCATTTAATCATCATTTTGACATGATGTGTGCCAAAGCCAATTCTATGTTGGGATTTTTAAAACAAAGTATGAAAGAGTTTAATAATCCTAGAGTTTTTGTTTGCATGTATCAATCTCTTGTATGCTCACAGCTCGAATATGCATCATGCGTATGGTCTCCACGTTATAATGATCACATAAGCGGAATTGAATCAATACAAAAATGTTTTCTCAGTTTTTATGCATATAAAACTGGGGAGTTTGACCGTCGATTACCTTGGTGGGAAAATGTTAGGAATCTACCTTCATATGTAGATAGATGAAAATCTTTGAAAATTGAGCCACTTGAAATTCGTCGTAGCATGCTGGAGCTATTTTTATTTCCGATTTACTTAACGGTAATATTTTGAGTGCGTACTTGTTAATGAACCTAAAATTGTATGCTCCTATTAAAAACCTACGTATTCGCACACTCTTGAAAATGGATTTTCACCGAACGAATTATGGAAGCGACGAGCTTTTGAATTCTATGTCAAAACTTTGTAACGAACTTTGCATATTTTGCGACTTTAACATGACGAAAGTGGAAATCAGACAATCATTGAAAAAAAAATATTTCAGTTGAATAATTTATTTGTGCTTTCAATAATTTCATTTTTTGAGAAAATTGTATTTTTTGTTATTATTAGTCAAAATTGTACTGGCGCCTATGGTTCCGAATAAATTTTTCTTTTTTAAAATAAATAAAATAAATTAAAATTGGGCGTAAAAGCAGATTTACGTATTAAGGCCCTAGACCCTAATACTTGGCCAAGCGGTGTAGACATTCGGGAGTTTTACGATAAAAATGTTCGAACAACATAGCCTTCACTGGTGAAGTTTCGAACAACTGCTGCTCGCCAGCAGAATAAATTATAAGAGCTTACTAATTAGTAAATTTGCCCAAATAATTATCTGCAGTGTGAAATTTCGGGTACCAGCTGTACCACTCAACTACCCCCCAATTTAAGTGATGTAGCTTCAAGCAGGATGATTCCGCCTATAAGTTCCGAACAAACCCTTTTACCTCGATGTACTACTAAATTATTCTTGCTTGGCGTGCTTGACAACGAGGGAGGTGTGTTGATCGCTGTGAAATGTTTCATTTCGAACGAGCTCATTGCATGCCATCCAACTTATGATGTTATTGCTGTACATATTAATGTAGCCAGTGTCTCCATTCTCGTGGTTGCTGCAAATGTTCCCTGCGGATCTACTCGGAATTATTAATTTCATCGATTCTGCTGTTGCGCCATTGGGTCGTGTTGATGAACAACTAATTGTTACTGGTGACTTCAATCTTCCACATATTACTTGGATTGATATTGATGGAGTTTTCACGGCCAGGAATAGCAGTCAATGATTATTTTGCTAGTACAGCATTGATGCAGGTAAACCGAATAAGCAATAGTCGAGGGAAATTCCTCGATTTGGTCTTTTTAACTGACCTTATGTATTTGGAGCTCCCGCCGTATGAGGACTTCACTGGATGTTCGGCCATATATTGCATACTCCAATTATGATATATATTTTTCAAGAGAATTGTAATACTTATGTGTACTTCTAGTAATTCTTTTCATTTCGATTATACGCATGCTGACTAGGTTTCTTTAAACAAATTTCTAGTCGAAGACTGGGTATTTCTAGAACGAGGGGGAAACTTGAACGATAGTGTTTTTTTATTCAACGAGCTTCTCAAGTCTGGTATTGTAAGATATGTTCCATCAATGAGAAACGAACCTCGGTATCGGGGCCTTGTTATAATAAACAGCTAATTCGTATTGAAAAACGCCGTAATAAGTTACATACTTTATATAAGTTACACGGTGTTAAGTTTTATCCTAGCTTCAACATTACTGTAGTTTTTTTTTGTGTTGTTGCGTTTTTGTGTTTTTTTGTGGACATTTATATAGTAGACTAGAACATAGGCAACAAGTAGATGTAGTGTACACCGATTTTTCTAAGGCTTTCGATGAAATTAACCATTCGCTTCTTATCGAAAAGCTGGATAGACTAAATTGTCAGTTCCTCCTTATTAGGTGGTTGCATTCATACCTTTCTGATCGTTAACAATTTGTTAAGATTAACGATTTTAGCCCTCGTTCATTTCGTGTTACCTTAGGAGTTCCTCAAGGAAGTCACATTGGTCCGCTTTTATTTTCATTATTTGTAAATGATGTTGTTGAGTGTTTTGAATTTGCACATTGTCTGCTTTACGCGGATAATATGAAAATATTTGCTCCAATTAATGAGGTTGCTGATTGTGTGAAATTGCAGGGAGACTTGAATAAATTTTGCAGTTGGTCCTGTAATAACAAATTGTTGCTGAATGTGGTTAAATGCAGGATTTTGTCATTCTCTCGGATGCAGGATTTTGTCATTCTCTCGGATTGTAGCAATATTTTTTATATAACACTGCTGTTGATAGAGTTGAGTTCATGTCCGTCTTAAGCATAACCGTTTCTTGTGATCTATTAAACACATTGATTGTATCATTTCAAAAGCTTTCATTATGCTAGGTTTCATTAAGCGCATTTGTATATATTTTTTGTTCGTTCAGTTCTAGAATACGCTTCCCAGATCTGCTCCCATTTTCTAAGTGCCATTCAGATAGGATTGAGAGTGTTCAGAAGCAATTTGTATTGCACGCCGTTTGTGGATTAAAGGGACATGAAACATAGACACTTTGAGGAAGAGCAACTTTATAAAAATGTAATCTATGCATTCAAACACCATTAACTAATAATGCGGCCACTTTAGAGTAGGAACTAAAAAAAAACGGTTATCTATAGAAGCCTGTCATATTTGGGCTTCCAAAAATCCGGTAAATTATAAGTATATTTTCCATATTCCAAAACTTTTTACAATCAAGCTGTTTATAGAATAAATAATAAATTAAATAGCCATGGTCAAGGATACTTAAAATAAATTGTTTTTCTTTGGCTAGACATTACATAATTGTAAACAAACTTGTCTATGACGAAAAACTAGTTGTATACATTACACGTATAAATTATATAAAAAAAATTTAAATACATTTTATTTTTATTTTTTATGTATTCAAATATTTTTACATTTTGTTAGCGTTGTGGGTGTATAATTTATATAAATAATTGTTTAGTTATTTGATTATGTTAGCCGGGAAGATGGTGAAAAGCACCGAAATATTGCTAACAGAATATACAAAATTGTACAAAATTAGGTCTATAATTTTTTTTTTTTTATTTAAAATTTTAATAAATTTTATTTATTTATAGGTCTATAATAAAGCGAAAAATTGTAATATAACAATGGAGGCTTATTTCATTCAATTTAAAAAATTGATGCTACCTTTGTTACTGATTACCACTTTGGCAGATAGTTACAAATCGTCGCTTGAAATCAGTTTTATCCTTTCGAAAATAATGCAAATATTGTTGAGAGAGTCGGGCTCGAAGCCCTTTTTGATCCGAATTTAGTGAATGCGACACCCATCTTGCCAACAGCTTTCTCATACGTAATTCATTCGTTAAAATATGAAACACCCATTTCGTCGCTAGTAACAGTTTTAAACGTACAGAACGAGGACCATCTTGACCACGTTGAAATTCGTAAGCCCATTGATTAATTATTAACAGCATCAGCTAACATTTACCATTTCATTATAAATTTCCATGTGATATTCCCGTTCTAACGTGGCCAACTCGCAACCCGCACCTTAACCCTATCGGGCACTTGTGGGACATACTTCAAATGCAATTCAATCCCACCAATCACCCTCCACGAGATCAGTCAACATCTCGTGCAAATTTGGAACCAAATTGTTCAAGAGAGTCCCAATTAGACGGTTCGTTTGACTATCGATAATCAAACAAATTTTTACTGTTATTATGTATTCCAAAATTTTTTGATTTTCCTAACTGTGACTGCTGCTTTTCTTTAAAATGGGCCATAACAATTTCTTTTCCGTATTTTAACATATTTAGGTGTTGTGTTATAATTTTTTTATATATTTGTGTTGTGTTGTGTTATAATTTTTTTATATATTTGTGTTAGACCAATGCCGATTCATAGAGTCAAGAAATTATTTATGGAGAATCGGCACTGGTCTAACAAACACCTAAATATGTAATTTGAATTGAATTGTTCATTTTATTTTAAAAGTTAGAGCCGGTACAACTTTGGTGCGTTAATTTTGCGGACCAGTGTATTTGAAACCAAGCTCATAAAAGCTTTAAAAATAAACGTAAAAAAACCGATGCTGTATCTAATTACAGTAAGGGTTTACAAATATTTCTAAATAATATATTTATATAGATTAAAAATATTTTTCTTTTTAAAAGATGACAGTCAACAATATGGAATAACCAGTGCTTTATAGTAGTATTGACTCACTATTGACCGACATGGAAATTTGACCACAAATTGATTTTTTTACAAGAAACTTGCATTGCTATGCTATCGATTAATATAATTATAATAAGCGCTCTTTAAAGGGATATAGATATTTTTTAAAGATTATATTAAAAATTTGCTTTTATTTTTAATGGATGGAGTTCATCGGAAAGGCAAATGGAAAACTACTGCGAAGAGATCAAAGATTTAAAACAGGTTTTTTCACAGCATGTTGCGATACTCTGTATATCAGTGTGTTGATCAATTTCTTGGATTCGGTTATCATTTTGTTCGCTAAGTACCACCACTTCCAATATTTTATTGAAGATAAGATATCACAGATCATTGTTCAACTATACGAGTATTTGAAACTTTGCTACCGATACTCAAAATTTCATATACCGACATTTTCTTCGACAATTGAATAGTAAAACACTTTTTCGTTTCATTTTCATTATCATCAGTAGTTCACTAAGTAGACGACATCCGCGATGGTTACCCAAAGTACTATATAAAGTGCAAATTCGCCTTAGTGCAAAGGTCCTTTGTCATGCCAAATAACAGCCAGGTTTCAATATTCCAACTAGACAATAGTTCATTGCTTTGCCAACCATCGTTTTGTGTTATACTACGAGTTATTTATTACGAAATTTTTGTTTTACTAGCATAGCTACTAATCACTTGAAAGTACATCTTGACAAGAAAATTCTTTTGTCTATGTCTTCAGTCGTAGAACGTATTTGTAAAACGTTGATTGTTATATCAACTGATTAGTCGGCTATATAAATAACAAGCAATTTTTGTAAGAAATATTGTACTAAGTTTCCCTCGTGAATTTTGTTCAATAAAAATTAAAAGTACAAAAGTCAAATGATTTTTGTCGAATCTCCATGACGCTGAAATTAATGGCCTGGGGTCCGCCTTTTCAATAGAAAAAAATTTTACGATTTCGTGCTTAAAGCATTTTGATTTCAACAAATATCAAAAATTCATAAAATAATAATCGGTATTGGGCCAGTTTTTCTTCTTGCCTTTATAGAATATTAAGCGCCGAAGGTTACCGTCACCTAAAAATAAATATGTGCATAACAAAATCTCTCCCAGTACAACGATGTCACTATTCATTCCAGGTTAGCATGCGTAGCATGAGCGATCCCGTACTAATCCATCACCGTATGACTCTTACAAACTTACGAGACGACGAGCCTAACTATAGCACCCAGTACAACTTCAGGTTGCTGTATTTGCAAAAGATTTAAACTTTAGTCGTGCCCGAAGTGGCCGCAGAACGCTCGTTGTTAGCCTGTTATGACTCCCTCAATTGTATAGATATATAACTAAAATATATTCCATCATGGTCTCTTCAACCATGAAATCAGATATTTTATTTTGAATTCATTGTTGCAGTGGATCAACTAATTTTTCCACTATGTTATGATTCGGCCCAGTCACACATATCTCTTTACGAAAGATATTTGAGCTTAAATGGATCGGCGATGGAGTATCTTTTTGTCCAACTCAAGAAAAATTTTTAAAATTCCCGATAGGCCGTTCTCAACCATATTACAAAAATGTATAGTGTAAAATTCGTCAGCAAAGCATAGAATAACGTTTGATGCGAAAATTGCTTGTTATTTATATGAGCAACCAAGGTACCGGTATTTTTATAATTTCAGCGTCAGGTATACTGTACACCACCCGAAGAACATTATTATACTTTGTAACTTTTGATTTTTGTAGAGCAAAATTAGCATTAGTATCTGCATTTTCTTCATTGGCGTATAGAAAATGTGGTAAGGAGATAGGTTAAACTTAGCTAAAGGCTTTTTGGCATTTAAATAAATAATTATGTTTAACCGGTCTTTACACGATATGATTGATCGTATTACAAGTTGTAAAGATAATTGTACATATAAATCGTAGGCAATTTTACCCACAGACGAGTACGGTTTGTTTCAAAACTTGAAGTATGTGTGGCTTTGATAAAAGGTTACACTTCCCAAATCGTATGAACAAGTTCATGGATAAACGCAGTCGATCAAGCGGTCTGGTGTACGGCAAGTTGATAATAGATTTTTAGCATGCCAAACTACCGAAAGATATGACCGCGTCATCCTGCAGGTTGTACTACAGTCCCACATATGATACAAGTTTCCTGTATTTGGTCGAATCAACTGAAGTCATACGACTCGTTGTATGATTAAGCGTATTGTGTATGGACCATTTTAAACTTTGACACTGTTAAATGGATATATGTAGTTCCGGAAATTCAACAGATGGTACAATACAACTCCGAAATGTTTATTGCCAATATATGTTATGGACGAATAAAAATTAAATGTTTCATAAAAAACTCACAATCTTGCACATGTTCAAATGCAATGTATTCGTAGTCGATCATTCTATAAGTAAATCAAATTAAGCTAACTCTGCATTTCAGAAGACTATTGTGATTGTCCGGTATCAGGAGTTTTTTGATATTTTCAAATGATCCGCATATACATAAGTCACATTCACGGAACTAGAAGAAAGAAGCAGTTTAATGAATGTATTAAAAGCCAAAAATCACATTTTCACTTGAAAATGCAAACGAAATCCAACAAATATTTTGAAAGGGCACTTTAATAACGTGGTCATTTCCTATTGTTAAATATTTTCATGTGACTAGTACGGTAAGGGCTCAGGTTCCAAATTAGAGCAGCGGATACTTCCAAAATGAACTACAATCATCTTAGATGCTATACCGTTAATTTGAACTCTTGCTTACGATAATACTGATATGAAATACAGAGTCAAAACTGCTGTTAAACAACATCAAACTAACTTCTGGAATCAAAAGCGTTGAATACTTTAGGTGATAAACTTAAGAGATCTTTAGTGCTACAACGTAAATTCATGTTATTTAAACGCTAATGAAAATTTGATGTTAAAACTAAAATAATTAGATATAATGAAGTCAAATAATTTTGGAATAGGAAATATGTATTTATCGGTACATTATCGGATGGAAAAACAAAAGAAATATTCTCGTCATCAGGGCACATGAGAGCTAAGTGATGGAGCATATGCCAAAAATAAATGGAACGATTTTACAGCAACATATTATTTAATGTTATTATTCCGATAGATCACTTCACAGCTTATAATTGAGTTACGCAAGGCTACAAAACTCCTAGCACTATGAAATATAGCACTTGTTAGGCTGAATACCTGAAAGGATACCTGAAGAGCTTGAAATACCTGAGAAAAAAAAATCACGAAAAAAGTATTTTCAAGAAAATGATTTGTGTCTTCACTAAATTTATCAATAAAAGGTCCGACAGCTCGAAAAATATTGCATATACGTACAAAGTAAATAACTTCATCCCAATTTACAGGAAAGACACCGTTGCGAATCGAGTAAGGAAATAAGACCACAAACGATAACGAGTGCTCTAATCATACGAGTTTTGTATTGAATTCTTACTCAAGTGTTTTTCATGTTATTTTTATTCATAATTAAATAAAATTCTTTGTGAATTTGTGTTTAGTAATAGAATATAAAAAAATCATTCAGTTCAAAAATCTAACGAAAATCTACATCAAAAACAATTGTTTACATAAGAATGAATAAATTTTTTTTTTGAATTATCGAGGAAGAATTTTTTCTGCTTGCGAATTCAAAGTCTTGCCTCGTTCAATCGTGTTGCAATAATATTGCAACACGATTTCTAAATTGCACTACGATTTATAAAATTATCTTTCAACACAAACAAAACAATAGATGAACGATTTGAAGACTCAGAGTAATTGAGTATTTTTCATAAAGAACTTCATGCACGTATCTAGAATGTTATGGAAAGAAAATTATTTGGCAATAATGTGTTTTATTTATAAAGTGTATCTCCGTCCAAACCCTAAGGTCCTTACAATTGAAACCTAGAAGAACGTACCTTTTCGAATTGTCATAGCGTTAACCCCATCGCCATCATATTTGATTGACTAGGAAATTCGGAAATACTAACAATTTTGTTTAAGTTATCCAAGCAGAAATTGTCACATAGATTCTTATCTCAATCAAGGCTTGTTTCAATAAATGCACAAGTAAATACTAGGGATTTTGAATTATCTTATTATTTTTATTTTAACCATAAATTGTTCATCCATAAAAGATCTTGTTAGATAAGAGTGAGTCTACTATTACTATTAACTTTACTTTTCTAGTTTAATATGTGAAAGCAATTTTTATTATCGTTCATATGTAGTCCCATAGAGGCTAATCACGAAAATGTCGGATATGATTTTTTTGCTTTCTGGATAAGGTATAGGCAGTGCTTTTGTTTGCTGAGCCTGAACATTCTTTAGATTCTTCTGGTGCATCTTCACAATAGCCTCGGGGCAATTTAATGCATGTATCATTCATCTCGTTTCGATATTTTTCATTTCATTTGCATTTTCATCAAACATTTCCGTAAACAATCAAAAAATTGGTACGATTCAATTAAAATGAATCAATTTGTCAATGTGCCATATATAATTTGAGCTCAAAGCCATTGCCGCATCTCGCTTACTGCCGAATAATCAGATTTGCTGGTGAAGAAATGTCTCAAGTGTGCGTGACCATGCTTTCTGTACATCATTGGCGGAGACAAATAGACGGCAACGTTGATACCTTATCATATCCATGCTATAATTTAAAATCGTTTGGTGCTTTAGTGGAGTATAGAGCACAACTAAACTTCCGACTCGACTCAGGGCTACATACCATAATTCCTGTCATAACGGAGTCGATATATTTACTTAAACGATAAACTCGGTGACACTAGTTGCGCACTGCTAAAATACTATTTAGAAATTTACCAAACATAAAAATTTGAAAAACAGCTGAAAACAAAGATAAGCTAAAAACTAAATATTATAGTTTCGTTCAAATGAGAGTGTCTTAGATGTGCTCGTGTTAATTATGATAATAATATCTAAAACGTGATTTTTAACGTGACTTTTCTTTACAATAAAATAATCACAAAATAATTGAGCATCGAAAAACTTTCAATTTATTTCTTTAGACATTTTATGTGTACAATATAAAACAGACAACGAAAAAAGAAAGGTATAGATCTATTTTATTTATATGTAAAAATGAGACAGCCATATTCAAAAATTTGTTTTTTTACAAAATGCTACTACGTTTTTATAAATTTGTAAGATGTGCAACTTTTACGAAAAATGTGAACTAGTTCATCTTTTCCAGTTTTTCGTTCTCACACCTTTTTGCTAACAAAAAGATGTTCAAACTCATTTCGTCATCTCAGTATTTAAGTTATACAAACGCATTTTTGTAATTTTGGAGTTAGAACTGCTATTTTACGTAAAAATAAAGACTGGATCGTCACATCAGTTTCCAACGTAGTTATTATACCACTTTGTTAGTCCAGTATTTAAGTAACATTAATGAATTTTAGTCAATTTGCAGTTAGAACCGTCACATTACATAATGGCAGACCTAACTTCAAAATGATCAGAATGCGTTTGTAACACTTAAATACTGAGGTGACGATTTCCTTCTTACTTGACCTCGTTAATTATTACGTCAAATCTGACCGAACAGCCAAAAGTGGAAAATTAGTTCTAGACGTGAAACTCTAGTTGACAGCATTTGCAAACAATACTTGACACCATCATTTTTATGTCAAAGATGTTTTATCAAATTGTCAATCATAAATAATAGGGTCAGTTGAATCTTTTTTAATTGAATCCTTTTAAAAAATATATTTTATCAAAGTTGGCTTCGTAAAGCTAAATATGATAGATTATTTGATAAAATATCTTTAACATAGAAAAATGATAGTGTTATTCCAGCCTTAAGGCTTTGCCACAGCTATTTTCGTGCGATGCGATTCGCGTCAAATTTAGCACTGGATGCCACACTTAACAGCGACGCGATTTTTTTCGTAACAACTGTCATAGTCATTGGTTGAAATTATTTTGTAGTTTTTTCCCGAAATTTTAATTATTTTTATTTATTTTATTTATTTAATAATTGTGTATTGCACACATACATCAAAATATTGCGAATTTTTCGATCATTTTCTATTGTACAGTTCCATCATTCCATGTCTTCTCAAAAATGTGTGGTTAAAACATGCGATAAAAAAATTCGTATGTATGTGGAAATTCTCCAAACGCGAAAAAAGTTTTTTCTCCAATTGCGAAATTTCAAACTTCGCACGATAAAATATAAAATGAATTATTATGAATAAAAATTATTATATTTCAAAAGACAAATCTATAGGATTTAAAGATTATAATGATATTTGATAGTTTTTTCATATATTTAGTATCAAATCTATTCTAATTGCAGTAGGTAGAATTTGAAAAGAATAAACAAATCGCATCGCACGAAAAATAGCTGTGGCAAAGCCTTTAGGCAAGGAATAGACTTGACAACTAAATCCCAAAAATAATTGGCATCTAAAACAAACAAAAAAAAAACTTGAATTTTTCTGTGAGAAATGTCCGACCGAACACTAGGATTGAATAAGACATTTTAGTAGATGTATTAAAAATGCACATAAAAACTATATCGCATGTAGTTTTTTAAATGTGTCTTCGGTAAATGGATATTTTCTATTTCAGACACACCCAAAGGCAAAAGTAATTTATAAAACTTGTAGTTTTTGAGCAGTTAAAGAATTGACAAGCGATGAACATTTGAAATAGGTATTCTAATAAATAGAATCAATAACAATATATTTAGAAAAAATGTGATAGTTTATACTTTTGCACTACGATAACGCTTCTTTATAAACTATATTTATTGTACGTCCACTTTGTGACAGGACACATAAATGCAGAGACGCTTCGTTGGTACTGCGGAACCTATTAATACCATTAAAGCTGCGGTCGTATAGAATGAAAAACATCTACCACTTAGTTTTCCACATTATCTATTGATAATAAAAACTCTAGAAGAAAATATTCACATCTTATAATTTCAGGTGCTTAACGAAGCGTTACCAGATACCCTATTTTGGTAAAGAACGCTCTTAAGGTTAGTAGAATTGGCCTTTCTGTTTTACCAGAATCGGTTGTAAATTATGTGTGATACTTACTTTAATAAATTAAATAGTTCTGATGTTTTATCTACGAGTGGCATAGAATTGACTGTGCATGTAAATCAATCTCAGTCAACCACCGCCAGCCTCAACCAATTTTAAATATTTATTATCACAACTGCAGCGGAATTCGATCTATACGAGTATCAAAGAACTTGTATTTATCTCTACTAGAGGAGAATTGTGACATAATCTGTCTAGTTGAGGCATTGTTAATAACCATGGTTATTAACTAATTCAATGATCTTGTATTTACATAATGAGGCAAAACTAAACTAACGTAGTAATCTTGACGTCTGTCATCCGCATGACGTATTCGTTTTATTATTTTTTTTTTTTATTCGTTGCCGACCACTGTAATAAGTAGACGTGTGTTATTTATATAGAACAAATAAAATCATTCCTAAATATCTTGAATCATCGGGCTTATTATTTGCATTTCTTAAATCATCTACTGCTATTTTAACAGGCTATGGGCTGGTAAATCGCTAGATACTAATATTTTTGGAAATTGGTCAAAATAGAATATTTTAGAGTTCGAAAATAAAATTTGTTCGAAAATATACACGAGGAAATGACGACTGATTTCAAGAACACGATTACCAAGTTGAATTCTGAGAATTATTTCAACTGGCAATACAAAATGGAAATGTTGTTAAGGGACAAAGGTGCGTGGAGTGCTATAAAAGATACAGTGCTAAGTCCAGTTACTGCAGATTGAATTACAAAAGAAGAAAAGGCACATAGTTTCATTACCCTCTCGGTAGAAGACAGTCAAATGCAACATAATCGAAATTGCAAATCAGCGAAAGGTACATGGGACGCGCTCAAAGGATTCTACGAAGAGATATTCCTGGTAATCGTGTGTTTATTTTGCGAACAATTATGAGACAGCGATTAGAAGAAGAAGGTGATGTGGAGGAGCAGGAGGAAACCAGAGACTGAATGTTACTTTTGCAAAGATAAAGGACATGTACGTAAATACTGCAGTAAGTTTCGCGCTTCCAGATGCAATGAGTCAAAGGGATATAAAAGTCAGAAAGCGAACATGATGAATGAAGAATCGGATGACGAATTTCTGTTTGCAACAGGAAAATGCGATGGTTGGATACTGGATTCCGGAGCAACATGCCATATCGTTGCCAAGAAGGAATTATTCATCGAATTGGATTTATCACATATTGAAAAGGTTCTGTTCGAGTAGGTTTTCTGAATGCAGCTGGTACAAAAACATCTGTGAGGTTGGACAATGTCCTGTTTATGCCTGGAACAATGGAAATTTAATTTCAATGAAGCAGTTAACAGAAAAAGGACACAAAGCCAGCTTCGATGGTGAAAATTGCGAGATTCGTACTGGAAATAACAAGGCAGAATGTCGTTGGAGACATTTGTGGTAAATTGTATAAGTTGAGACAACCACGTGTAAGTATGTGTGCGTACCAATGGCATAATATTCGTGGACATCGAGATATCGATATAGTCAAAACTCTCTCATCAAAAGGTCTACTCGACGGCATCGCGATCGCAGATTGCAAAGATGCTTGTACAAGAAAATGAACTGCGAAATATGCTAAAGGGAAAGATGACCAGAATAAAATTCCCTAAAGAATCGGAAAATCGATCGATAGCTGTTCTCGATTTAGTCCATTCTGAAGTTTGCAAGCCTATGCAAACGCAAACACAGGAATACATCGTAATATTCATTGATGATTTTTCGAGATTCACAATAATCTACTTGTTGCGGCATAAATCTGAAGTATTTGGAAAATTCATAGAATTGATCGAGATGACCAAAACAATGAATGAAAAGAAAATAAAGTTTTTGCGGTAAGATCGAAGAGGAGAATATTTAGGTAAGAAATTTGGAGAATAGCACGAGAAGGCATTCAGTCCCAGAGAACCGCTTCATTCCACCACCACCGCCCCCGCCCACCAAAATGGTATCGCAGAGCGCCAGAATCGTACGCTTGTTGAAATGACAAGATGCGTGCTATTAGATGCTGGCCTGGGGAGAAGCCGTCACCATGGCAAATTTCATACAAAACCGATTGCCGACAAAAGGTGTAGACAAGACGATATTTGAACATTGGTTTGGTAAGCGATCAAATGTTAAACATTTTCATAAATTCGGATCGAAATGTTTTGCACACGTACCAGACGAAAAGCGGCGTAAATTGGACTCGAAAGCAATGCAAGCTGTTCTGGTTGGATATGATGGTGCAACGAAAGCGTACAGTTGCAACAAGAAAGGTGGTAATCAGCCGAGATGACAACAAGAAAGTTGGTAATCAGCCGAGATATGAAGTTTGCCTTTAAAGAGACGATAACAAAAGGGATTAAAAAGAAGCGGGCAGTGACGAAAAGTGAAAATTCGGTACGAGAAACATCTGCAACATCAGTTTGGTATAACGTCGATGATGAAAGCGTTCCGGATAAATCAACCGTTTCAAATGTGGCTACTGTGCCAATTGTTCCAGACAATCCAGTTGAACCAGCAGATGCGTCATCTTCTGAAAATGACAGCGACGTTTATTTTAGTGACGTGGATTTACATTCTGAATCGGAAAACGGTGATGTTACATTAATTGACAACAACGATGCTGGTGAGCTACGGCGTTCGATACGAATAAACAAGAGAGTTCACCCAAAACGACTAATAAACTAAATGAATGTTGTTTATCCTACCAAGGTACACAAAGACGAATCGAAGGGTGCCATGCAGAAGAAGATCGACTCGCTGAACGAAACCAAACTTGGGTTTTGACTGAAATACCTAAATGACGAAAACCTATTGGATGTAAATGGATATTTAAAGTGAAGTATGTCTGTTTGTCGATTCAAAGCTATTCTAGTGGCGCCTGTGGTAAAGCAAACAACATTTCGAATTCTTCTATCGATTACAGCGAAGGAAAAATGGCTGTATTCCATTTCGATGCAAAGGCGGCATTTTTGAACAGAATAGTTGAAGAAACTTTATTTATGAAGCAACCACACGGTTTTGTTAAAGAAAACGAAGAAAATCTTGTGTGCCGATTGTAGAAAAGCTTATATGGATTAAAGCAATCGTCTAGGTGCTGGAACCAAGCTTTGCATTAGGCCTTATAATATTTGGATTTATTCAAACTAAGTCCGATTCATATTTTTACATAAAAAGAGACGAGAATGGAGTTTCTTACATACTGGGCTATGTTGATGATCTTGTGGTCGCCAGCAACAATACTTCAATGATTGAGCAAGCAGAAAATTCAATCAAAACAAAGTTAAACATTCAGAACTTGGGACCAATTAAAAATTACCCTGGTCTGGAAATAAATAAGTCAGCAGCTGGTAATTATTTTCTTAGTCAAGCTGCCTATATCAAAAAAGTGGTTGCCGAATTTGGCATGGCAAATGCCAAGATCTCAAATATTCCACTTGGAGTGTGAAAATTTATAGTGCAGTTCTTTTAAATTGGTTTAATATTCATATAAAATGTTCCGTTACATGAGTTTGCGATAAATGTTTTCAGCTTAAGTTGCCGTTTCGTAATTCAAATTATGGTAAGAGTGACTTCATTAAAACATTGTTGTTAGATGCTCTGAATAATTTTAGTAAAAGAGTTTTAATATAATTTTAAAACATTAATGTACTTATCTTACAAAGCCTAAACCTTTAAATTTCTTCACTCCTGGGGCATTCGACAATGTCGCTTGCTTTCTTCCGTGAAATGCAATTTTACTCCATGAACAGTATGTTGGAACCTCATTGCGAGGTTGATATTTTAGCTCTGGATATAACTATAGTTTTGGAAATATTTGGGAACAAGTTTCTACGATGTTGGCAAATTGATCTCCAAAACGAAAAAAATCAGGATCTGGTACTTTTGTTTTAAGTAGGGGATAAACGAAGATCTTAAGGGCAAAGTTTTAAGTTCGGAAACCTGGCCAACTGGCTTTTAAGAATTCAACCATTTAAGAATTCGGAACGCAGTTACCTCAAACGTAAAATTTCGGAAACCAACTGTAGACATCAAGACTCCCGCGGTTTAACTGATGTTGTTTTAGATAAGAGAATGATCCGGCCCATATGCTCAAGATAAACTAAAAAATTCCTCTATTTTCTGCCGTAATGCATCCAGTATTCGAGGAAAATCTAAATTGTTTCTATTAAGCGTATGACTTCAACAACTCATGATCATTGGTGATTTCAATCTTCCAGGCATTGTTTGGTTTGACGATGATGGTGTTCTCACGCCTTCTTCTAACAATCAAAAAGCATTGGCCGTCACCGATTACTTTGTAGTATAGCAACCAAGCAATTGAACCAGGTAAGCAACATTCGAGGAAACTATTGGATTGGTATTTTCATCTGATGCCATGTATTCGGATGTTTCTTCATTTGATGATTTTACTGGATGTGAGAACGTCTACCGAACTCCCATAATGATAAACATTATTCATGAAAAATGCAATACTAATTTTTCCCTTGATAATTCTTTTCATTTTTCAACTCTGATTGAGGGTTTCTTAGGGGTGGAAAAAATTTGAACGAAGCCGTTTCGTTGTTCAACGAACAACCTCGGTTTCGTGAATCTTGTTACACTTACAATACGAAACTGTTGCACCTGGAGAAACGGCGTAACAAATTTCATTCTTACATAGACTACATGGCGCTGAGTTTTACTCTAGATTTGATGCAGCTCGAAAGGAATTTAAAATTTTAAATTTGTTATAATAACTGCATTTTGCAGATTGAAGTTGATTTGATGTTTAATCCAAGAAAATTCCGGAATTCCTAAATGGTAAAAGGAATGCAGTTACGTTTCCTTCACCGATGATTTACAAGAATTCATTGGCCAGTCCGTGTATGAATCAACCGCGACGTCATTTCCATCACATAACATGTCTCCACTTGCTTGTAATCATACTGATTATAATTTATAAAAATTCACTGAATCGGAGGTTTATGACTGCCTGCCTCTTTTTGATGTAAATAAGGGGGCCGGTCATGATGGCATTCCACCCACCCTCATTAAAACTTGTGCAGAAAGTTTAGCTCTTCCACTGATTCACATCTTTAATGAAAGCATTCGTACTGGGATTGTTCCTGATCCCTGGAAAATATCCTTCATTCGTCCGACTTTTAATCGGGCAAAAATGTGAAATTAGCAATCATATATCCAAAGTTTTCGATCACAGATTTTATTTAATTTTTTTTGTGAATGCTTTCTTATTTGCCTGCACTGCTTGGCTTTTATCCGAGAAGACTTAAAATTACCAATCTGGTGTCGTTCTCTGGACATTTATACAGCAGGATCCAGGGCCGGCAACATGTGGATGTAGTTTAGACTGATTTTTCAAAAGCTTTTAATAAAATTGATCATTCGATTCTTATCAGTAAGCTAGAGAATTTCTGGCTGGTCATAATACGTTAAGATTAATTATTCTGCGTCTCATTTAATTCGTATAACTTCTGGAGTATCGCACGGTAGCCGCAATGGTCCACTTCTCCAATTTACACCTTCTTTACGCAGATGTTATGAAAATATTCGCTCCGATTTCTACAACTTCTGATTTTATGAAGATATAAAATAATTTGACTACATTTTGCAGTTGGCCATTTCAACAACAAATTGTTGTTGAATGTAACCAAATGTAAGGTTATCCTTTTTTTAGAACGCAATCACATATTCTTCAGCAGTATTTTCTATATCATATGGCGGTTGACAGAGTTGAATTCATGTCTGGCTTGGGTATAATCTTCTATTCTGATCTTTCCTTTACAAAACATATGAACAATACACTTAGACTAAACACCACCATTAAACGTTTATCATAAAATTTAAATAAAATAAAATTTATCAAAATTTTTACAAAACTTCACATTTTATTATCTTAATTGTGCAGCATGCATTTCGATGTAATCGTACATCATCATCAGCTGCATTTTTGTGTAAATATTATAACATATTGATTTTATTATTGCTAAGGCTTACAGAAGTTAGGTTATTAGGCTTCATTAAGCGCAATTGTAAAGTCTTTATGACTCGCTTACACTAAAATCTTCATATATTCTGTCAAAATATTTATTATTCATTCAAATTTATTGTATCGCTTTTAAAGTAGGCCCTTTCCGAAATACAACACTTATGCCAACGTATAATCCAATCATCAAAACTTCGATTTCAGTTCTCATCGCGTCTCTTTTATGTCTTCTATCGACTGAAAACGCATGCCTCGAAGTGGTAATTTTAGTTTTGGAAAGAGAAAAAAATCAGTCGGAGCGATATCAGGTGAGTACGGTGGTTATTCAATCATATTTGTTGAGTTTTTGACCAAAAATTCGTCCACAATGATAGCCTTGTGAGATGGTGCGTTGCCATGGTGGAAAATTCATAAGTTTTCCTTCCACAAACCTGACCTTTTTAACGCCCAGATAATATTCTTTATTTACCATCTGACCTTCTGCCAAAAAATCCGATTACACAACACGACGTTGATGGCCGACAGAGCGAGGCAAATCTTCCACCGCATCTCAACCGCTTTTGAATGCACTGTACCACTCATATGCATGTGTTTTTGATAAAGTCGATTCACTATAAGCCTTCTGTAACATTTTCTGCGAATCGGCACACGAAATTCCATTTGCAATACAAAAATTTTAGACAAATTCTTTGACAAAAATTTTCGGAAAAAACATTCCTATACGTAATTTGCACTATTGATATTCAGGAAGATGTATTATGGAGAAATCGCCCTGCTTGGTGCGAGATATTATTGTAGTTGGGTATTAAAATTATTAAACAATGGCGATGACCTCGTTTTCCAGAAAGAAAAAATGTGAATTGGATAAAATGTCGAAAAACTCGAAAGACGGAATCGTTAATGTACGGTTTTAATAAAGTCATATTCTATAAAACGGAGCAAGAAAGATGTTAGGGCAGTGACTGCTAAAAATTCTTGTTTCTTTGAAAAAATAAAATCACTTTTACATGATTTAAAAATAAAACGATTCTAAAATAGTTTATACATACATATGAAGAAGTTTTTTTTTAAAAATGTAATGTTACTCTTCCAGTTGCTTTTATGTCATTTGAAGGGAAAAAGCTATTAGCACTACTTCCACATAGGCAACAAATCCCTAGAGCCACAAAGATAAATGCAACTTGCGTTAAGCTGCTTTGCAACCGCTCCTTTAATTTTAATTAAAGTTACTTCTGTAAAATGTTTTCTAATTTCTTAACACGGCCACGACTTTCGCCACTTCGTTCCTACTTCAATCTTAGGCTTCTTTCTGCCAAGACGGATATAAGGTGAATTTATTGAAGTATCGGTTTGAACAAACTTAATCCAAAATTTTTGTATTTAAGATTGTTTGAGCTATCGAGATATTTGTTTCGAGATTTTATTTTTCGAGATTTTGTCGCATCGAGAACTTTTTTTTCAGTATTTTATTTTCGAGAAAGTTGTTTTCCAAATTTTGTTTTTCTGTATGGTATATCGTGGGAAACCTTTCACGAGATGTGAATTTTCTTTAATTTATGAACATTACGTATTAGATCTCTTTTCAACGTCAATAGTACTGCAATACAAGTATTAATATGTGTGTTTTGTGACTGGGAACGAAACTTTTCTTTATGCTCAATATGTATATAAACATTTAATACATTTAATATGTATAAAAAAGTAAATAGAAAATATTGCAGGCTGTGTCTTGTTCAAGGCGTGACGACGTCTTCATCCACTTTGATCAAAGAGAACACGAGATTAAAATTACAACTTTATTCATCTAATTCATTTAGGTTTACACATAGAACCATCCTGTGGTTCTTAGCCTGCCATTCATGAACCGAAACGGGTGATGTGCAAACCATACAACGTGCTCCAACCTATGAGGCTGCCGCACAGAGTATTTGTAAACAATTTTTTGAAGGTTTCTTTATGAGAATTGTGATTGGCTGGCGAAGTGCAATCAAAGGAACCCAAGCTAAAGAAAGTTCATGCGGTTTGCTGAGATCGTAAGTGTGACACTCATTTATTTTTCCGCATACAATTTTCTAATTTCATTGCACCTTTGCCTTTAGCAGATCGTCGGATTTTGGAAATTCTTTCAACATCGTCTTCGTCTCGGCATGCTCTCTTCAAGACTGTAATATAAACGGTGATTATTAAACAATTAAACAATTTTCAAATTTGATCTTCCCGCGTTCACAAAATAAGACTACATTTACTTCAATCAAGTCTGTCAGTAGATCAACACAAGAAATACTGAAATTGATAGACGTGAAGGGTTGCTAGAACACATGAAAAGAACTGTTAAGGACGAAGTTTTGCCGCTTTTAAGGTTCCGTAACCGCACGATATTAAGTGTCGTAGCATTTAGCCGAGAGTGGTAGTTATCGATTGTTATAGTTATCTCGTTATTGGCTGTGATAATTTGCGAGCGGTAAGCTTAAATAGTTGTGTATGTTTTCGTAACGCTCCTTGAACCGCCTTAGAGTGAGACGTTTGTCTGAAACTAAGCAACCGATTTAAAAAAAAAAAAATCTTAAAGCCATCAGGGAAAATATTCCGTAGAATTATGAAAATTTTAACAAAACCAGAGATTATTCTTTTTTTCGAATAGTCATATTGCTAGAAGGACTAATAGCTGTCTTTGAAATTCTAAATTTACGAACATTTCGAGATTATTCGAGGTTTTCGAATATTTTTTCTGTTTATTCTTTGAGTTCACCCAGAATTTTAATGGTTTGTGTAGTTTTTATAATTTCGAGAACCCTCAGTATATTTATGATTTAATATGCCTTCAGTTATGATTTAATTAGTGTTGAAACCAAAATAATAGAGGCCAAACTAGAAAAACAGGTGTTTGATATGGCTAAGGACAAGGGACCTTTGAGGAGTACGTCCATATTCAACCATTTTGCTTTATGAGGTTGATGGTTACTTTTTCAATTTCAATTTATACTTAATTATATTTAAAGATTTCATATTGACGGATAAAAAGCAATTCGGATGTATTTTGTCATTTTCGAAAGAAAATAATTCGACTAATCTTTTCTCTATCCGTCACCATAAATGTTTTAATCCTGTTACACTCTATTACTGTAATCTGCTAAACGGTAAATAAAACTTCCTGCTTATAAATGAGAAAAAAAACGCCAAATGTCAAATAATGTTATTTTGTGTTATGTTAAATTTAACAAGATGAAGTGAATATAAATTGATTTTCCGTCGTGTTTCTTATTATATCGAGGGGGAGTTTCCGCCGCACAAAAGAGGGTGAAAACGTTTTCTCATAGAGAAGATTATAAAGATTAGAAAATGGTTTGGTACCCTATAATTTTCCGATCAAAAACAAATTAAACCATTTTCACTACATGTATGCGGTTAATTTATTTTTTATAACAAAAAATGTTGCGTTTTTCTTTTAGCGGAATTAGCATTTTTTTTTTTGTAGTTAAAGAAGCCGTTGACTTCTTATGTAACCGAATACAATTTTACAATACTCTTCAAATTATATGTTATAAATGTATTTATGTCATTGTTTATTTTTGTAATTAAACAAATTTTTTATTTGTTTTTTTGTTAGAGTAAACAACATATTTTTAATGAAATATGTTACCTACATATATGTACGTACACACATAAGTGTACATATATAGGCACTACGAATACATCGTAATGAATTATCAATATTAATATTGCTATGGGCAAGTTTTTTTTGTTTGATGTTGATGTAATAAATCTGAAATTAGGTATTTTATGTAGTTTAGGTCAAGTATTACAATATGTAACCCTTTTAAATGGATATCTTAACTATGTGAATTTTTACTAAACAAAGTCATCAATAATCAGCCATGTATGTCGATCAACCAACTAAACGATATAATTATGTAGCAATTTATGATTGGGTGTGATACACTGTCGAACCAAAATATTATTAGCGTTGACACGTGTCGGCCAAATAAGGGGTTTGACGCACTCCTAAACTAATTAATATTGTTTTTTTATTACCAACCATAGAATAAATGCGATAGGAATTATTTAGTAAATATGAATCTTTTTGCAATTTTGCGAGACTTACTTATTTTATCAATATTGTTGATCATTACACGATAAGCTTAACTTTTGCTTATTTACTGTTTAAGTAATAACAAAATAAAAAATGTTACAAAATAATATTTGCACAAAATTATGGATATGTATATAAAAGATACACAGCGCAATCAGTATCTGGTACAAAAGCAGACGAGTTTCGGAAAAGGATATGGAAGAAGAGCTGGAAAATTATATAAAAATAAATAAAATAAAAATAATTTAAATATTTTGTAAATATTTACTTGAGATAATTGATCTCATCCTACTTGTTCCCTTTTTTATGGATGTATGTGTGTCTGTACATTTATTTTTGTTGTTGTATTTCGATGTGTAAACTGCGTATTAATGTATATTTTATTTATATATATTATACATACATTTTTTTGTATTCCTAAATGTAAATAAATAAAATAAACGCTTTTTCCTGCTTATAGATTTTCTCCCAGTTTTATGTTTTGTTATGGCTCTATTCCGTATTCTCCGATTGGCATTTTATGTTTAGGGAAAATTAAGAAAATGGAAATAAAATTTATTATAAGGATTTTTTTTTGTATACTATATGTGGGTTTGTAAGTATTAGCTACACAGCAGTACATTCTAATGTATAATTTCTATATCAATTTGGTAAATAATCGTTTAATTTAAAATTTATTTGGGTGGTGTATTCAGAGAGGCATGAGCTAGCTGAGGCTAAATTTCAGTTAGTAATTCAGCAGCTCAAATAATTTCATTCAGACTAGTCGGATTGTTTCAATTGGAACGGCATATTTTTGTGTGTTTTCTTTGTGTGTCTACCCGTTTTCGTCTATAAAGAGTTTACGCAGCGGGACAGTAAAAAATCTAGTAAATAAAATTAACCTATAATTACAAGTCTAATGCTGTGTGCTTCTGGTCGATTTTTCCTTAAAAGCCTTATCATTTATCTAAATTGCAACTTTTCGGATGTCAATCGAATGTCACCGAATGTTACTTTATCGAATGCACTACAAGAAATATCGCTTATGTATTTTTTTTTGTATGCGACCATAGTGAAAAAATTATAGAAGGGTTTTTTTCCATTAAATTATTTTAAAGTACATGTCTAACATTCAGGAATCATTCATAGAAGATTAGATTTCATTATTTCTGCTTTAGAATATTAGTCACAATGCTACCTTTTTTTCGAATAGTATATAGTATCAACATTGTTACGGAATTGGTAAACAATGCGTTTGTTAAAAGTAATACAGAAAATCGAAAGCACCACCAATTCTTGTCGGACAAAACGGAATCAACTTCTGAAAGTAAGTAAAACATGAAAATAAATTCTAATGTACTAGTTTTGAAAGTATCAAATACCAAAAAAGCAGTAATTGTCGTCGATTTTTATCAATGTCAATCTTTAAAATACGATATATTAATATCCAGTTGTGTTGTTCTGTCGTTTTCGATTGTAAAACTTATCAGAGGTTGTAGGTGAAAGTATTATGTTCCAAACAATTGATTTTATTGAAATTTTTGTAAATTAAGTAGTGGAAAAAGTATTGAGAGATTTTTTGTCATTTTTTGATTCAATTTTTCTCTTATTCAAAATGAGTTTTATTTAAGAACATATTGGCCATTATTATCTATGACCTTTTGCCATTTTTCGGGAAGTTTCATATTTCCATCGGTGTAGAACTTTGTGGTTTATTGGCGAAAAACTTGGCCAATTGATTTTCATAGTCCTTTTCGAACCAACTTTAGACCGTGAAGGGGACTCAGTGTCAATCTAAATAAAACTGTCATTGTTCCTTTTACGAGGTGGAAAAAGCTCGCGCTTACAGCTTCCTCGGTAAACGGTACCACTGTTCCTTTCTTCAAAGAGGTTAAATATGTAGGGGTTATCCTAGATCCAAAACTGAACTGGAAGCAACATTTATTGAAAGTTCAATATAGAGCCACCAAGGCTTTCTGGGTCTGTCAGAAACTCTAAGGACGTACTCGTACTACAACCAAAAATGATCTTCTGGTGATTACTTATAATCATTAGGCCTATAGTCACCTACGCATCGGTTATATGGTGGCCTAAAACTGGGCAGAAGGCAATGCAAAGTTTACTGAATAAGGTTCAGCGTATAGCCTGTATCGGATTTACGGGCTCAATGAAAACATGTCCAACCGCTGCGATGGATTCATTTCTAGGACTAACTCTGACTGGACATGTAGTTAAAAAAGATGCTGCAATTATGGCCCTGAAAATGCAGGCAGAAGGAAATATCAAACCAGGCAAAATGGTGGGTCATCTGGAAATCCTTAAGGAATTTCAGACCGATTCTACCATAGGAATGCCTTATGCCAGCTAAACTGGACTTCCACAAACCATTTTGTGTTAGGTTACCCGATCGTGGTATGTGGGTCATCCTTTGAGCGAGGGTCTATGCCTATGGCATAGTTTACAGATGGATCAAAAACGGAAGATGGGGCGGGGGTAGGAATACGCGGGAGTGACAGTGCCCTCTCAAAGTCCTCGGGTACCAATGCTACAGTTTTTCAAGCATAAGTACATGCCATGGCACTTTGCGCTAGGATAGGCATAGCAAAAGGCCGTAACGATGCAAAGCTCTCGTACCGTTGAGTCAAGGCTAGTATGGGATTGTCTAAAGGTTATCAAACATCTGGCAGGCTCAAATAAGGTAACTCTTATGTGGGTGCCAGGTCATACTGAAATCAAAGAAAATGAGGCAGCTAATGGTCTCGCCCGCGAGAGTTCTGCTTCTCCATTTATTGGGTCAGATCCCTTCTGCGGCGTTACTAAGGACATCTTAGAGCTGCGGTAAAACACTGGGAGGATGTTCAAAAGTCCTCCTACTAGCACAGAATTCCAGGTTTGCGACAGGCGAAGAAATTTATGTATATCACGTTCGTCAGTCAGGGTTAAAAGTCTCTTGAACTTAGGAAACCTGAGTTGAGGCTGCTTACTGGCTTCCTCACAGGTCAGGCCCCTTAAGATATCACCTAAAGAAGATGGGCCTAATTACGACAGACGGATGCCGCTTTTGCGATCTGGAAGTGGAATCAGCGGAACATGATCTGTGCCAATGTCCAGCCATTTTACACCAAAGATTGCAACATCTAGGAGGGAGAACAATGAGCCCAGATAGTTTGTATCTTATACCGGCCAGTAGTATTATCAGGTTCATTAGGAGTCTGAATATTGACTGGACGGATAATTGAGCAGGGTCCAAGCACAAATGATCTTTTCTTTTCTTTTACAAGGCCTTTCAATAATAATAATAATAATAGATCGTCAAGGGAGTTTTGCAGAGATCGAAGGACTGTATCATAACTGTAAATAATGCATCATAACTTCCTAGCCAAACTCTCTCAATTTTTACCGGGTCATCAAAGATGTGAGTGGTCTGGCGTTGTCATGATTTTTTTGAATTGCTTGCGGCAATCTGGTTAACTGCTGACAGCAGAGATTAGAATCAATCGTTTGACCAGGTTCGGGAATCTCATAATGTACGATTTCCTTCTAACTTTGATGTCGTTTGTGGCGGTTCATCTTTCTTTGACTATTGATTTTTTCGAACGACATTCTCATACTTTACCCACTTTTTATCGCCAGTCGATTTCGTTGCGTTTCAGTACCGATTCACTGATGGAAATGCGGGCAATCAAATTTTTCATCGACAATTCCTGCGGCAACCAAACATCGCGCTGCTTTGTGTATCCAGCCTTAAGCAAATAGTTTAAAACTGTTTTGTGATCGATATATAATTCCTTAGCAATGTTATGGCTGCTTATGTATCGGTCTTCTTCGATTTTTTGTAATATTTCATCGACTTTTTCAGTGACTGGTCGACCAGAGCGAGGTGCATCTTTGACATCCAAATTTCCAGCATTTTCCCAATTTCAAAAACGCGTCACCTTTCATAAGCTTTATTTTGTTGAGAAAAATTAAAATAAATTTAGCTTTGATTTGTTTGTATAATTGTTGTTGTAACTTTGTCCATGAAATAAGGTTATTGTTGCGCTTTACACATAATTCGTTTTTATTATTTAATTTTGCAACTCTGACTTCAGATTCGTAATCAACGACCTAAACAACCATGAAAATGGTATGCATCTTTATTGTAATATGATATATACAGCCTGTTCAATGAATAGGGTTTGTTAACATTATTTATTTTATTTCTAATTTTAAAATTGCAACAAAAGGAAAATGTCTTAACTAAAAGAGTCACAATCATATGCACGATAATAATAAAAACATTTTCATTCATTAGGCTAGCCTCAGAAATGCGCGAAACCAACATCCAGACGATCCGATATATTTATTACAAATTGCGTTCACAGGCCCGTTTAAACGTATTTCACCGATTTACTTTTTTTAATATCAGGATTTAATGAGTTCTAAAGCTTAATTGCATGAACAAAGAAGCACGTTCCATAAGAGTTGTAGAAGAATTTTGGCAAAATTAGGTTAATTGTTCTTGTTAATCTTGCAAATACAATCTTTGAGTAATGATATTTTGGCCATTTTGTGTTTATAATTTTGTTTAAAAATATTAAAACGTATATTTCTACATATATATTTATTTATCAAGCGTATACCCTAAGGTTCTATTTCTATATGGTGACAAACGATCAAATTTTCTAAGTCCAAAAACAAATCTGATGCAGGAATTAAAAATTATTTCCATTTTATGTCCATTATAAGTTAGCAACTTCGACCTAACAGCACAACCATAGGTGAGATGAAGCAAAATAAGAGATACAACTAGCTCCCTTCGTATATTTTGAGGCAGGAAATTTGAAAATTTCCACAGAGGACTAAAAGTAGCATATGATTTTGAATCTATTCGATTAACACCACTATCCCAGGAGAGGTCTTTATCAAATATAAGCCAAAGATTCTTTATTTTATTAAGATAAGAAATTATAGTATCATTCAGTTGCACATAGGGCTTGCAAAACCGGGTTTACTGAAACCGGGTTTTCGGTAAAACCGGCCAAAATTGAAAACCGAAAAAACCGGTTTCATTTAATTTAACAACCGGTTTTTAAAAACGAAGTAGGTATACAAAATTGTAGGTAAGCGTAAGTTTATAATATCTAGATATATTAAATAAAATAAATAAATAAGAGTAATAATAATAATAATAATAAATTTTTTAACCTTTTATGTATATACATATATACCATATACCATATATACCATATATATATATATATATATATATATATATCGCACTATACGTGCAAGAAAACGATAAGTCAAAAACGTTGATTTTGAGGAGAACGCTTTTTAGGTTTTTCAACCAGAACTTTTTGATCACATGTTTAACCAAGAATATTCTTTAATGCAAATAGTTCATTTCTTTTGACAATTTCGGAAATCATTTCAAAAATCTAAAAAAATTAGTTTAAACAGGTGAACGCGTTAGTCGTCGTGTACAATTTTATTAAAACAGTATTGTAAGTACTAGTTATAGTTTTTTTGATTGGAAACATTTTAAATTCTTAAATTGTATGTGGAGTTGTAGTTTTTTATCAAAATTTTTTAACTATTTTGATATCGTAATTCAACTTATCGTTCTATTGCAATTCAGAACTGAATAATATTTTGTATGAAAATAAAACAATATTTTAGTTATATTTAACATGCATGATTATATTTTAAAAACATTTAGTGAAATGAGGTAGGTATTTGAATCAACTCAATTATCATTATCTCAATTTATATTACAATGAGGCAAACTTTCAAAAAATTGTTTGTACACTCCAGGTATAAAGTTGTGATCGCATAAATACATTAAGTTTGTATATTTAGCATCTGAGATGGGTTCTCTTTCATTGTATAAGTTAGGAACAGTGTCACGGCAAATTTGTTTTCTTTTCCTTCCTCGACGTTTTAAAGCTGGCGTTCCATCACAATATAAAATTATTTGTTGAAAATCTTCGTCAAACTCGTACTTATAATATAATTTGTTGGGCTCGTCTTTTGAAATTAATATTTCCCGAATTTTACTAATGACAAATGGTTGAAGTTCTGTATTTTTTGTAAAATAATTTGATTCCGATAATTTTTTGAAGTCAAAAATATCCTTTTGCTCCACTTCATGTACACTGTACGACGTACCACGAACTTTAGCATCTGATGAGGCTGTAGTATTGAGCAGGAATGTACACTGTTTTGTTCTTGCGGCTTTTTTCAATGGTTGAATGCATCGAATCTCCCTCATTTTGGGTATGGCCCTTCTCCAGGAATTTGTGACATATATCAACTTTAAGTTGTCTGGATGCCCAAGAATAAAATGTAAATAATATTTTGTTTTTATTTTGTCCAGGGCAGTTGTCGGTCCAAAAGATAAATTTGTTTGCGTTGCTTTTTGATTTTTCTTCTAACATGAATTTATACAAACAACTGGATACCTCTGATGCACCTTGCCTAGCAGTAGTTTCATCCCATAAGTAACAGTGTCCTTGATGATTAGCCAAATTATAGACAGTAAAATTGTGCAAATTTAGTTTTCTTTTGTAGAAGAATATGCTAGTATTTCCGAAAGGGCACTGTAAAATCTTTTGAAAATCGAAACAACAAGATATAATATTTTTATTTACTATACCCGAAGCTTTATCAATATTTTTTAATCTTCTTGCTTCGTTTTTCATTTCTTCATGCTTTTCAATAATGACTTTAGATTTATTTTTATCTGAAGGATCCATATTGTGGTACCTTGTACAATCATTACACTGGTCTTTTTTGGGTACGAAAAACCCTAAATTAAAATTATAATTAAAAATATCCCTGTACTGCTGTTCAGTAACATTCTGGATATTAATATTATTATTTTCTTGAATCGATGCCAGATACAAGCGATACATTTTCGATACTGAAAGGTCACTGTCAAGGTACTGTCTTGTAGTTTGGGATCGTAAATAGTGGGATTCAACTACAGGGAAAGAAGCGACATGCTGCATAACATGGCTTGTCGTTGCTGATTTTACTTCATTTACCGGGCGAACGTACCTACCTAATAATGAATTCAGCTCAATTAGTTCTGATTCTAATTATTATACGAAGTGATATACATTAAATAAACTCTTACCACGATTGTCGGTTCCGCCATCTACTATTTTCGCAAGAGCAGTATCCACAACTTGGTTGGATATTGCTAGAGTATCTAAAAACATTTTAAGGCATACTCTTGTTAATATACCTTTTTATCGGGATCATTCAAGTGGTATAACCGTGACGATTTTCTTCGGCTCTCTCCAACAGAAATTTTTGTAATTTTTTTATCAATTACTTTAACAGCATTGGCAATAAAATCCCACTGGCGTTCTTTATTTCCGAGCTTATAATAGTAATTGAATACCTTAACTCTGATATGATGTGGTACTCTATCATGACACTTTAATTTACATTTAGTTGAGCATCCACTTTTCATAAGTTTTGGTGGAATGATTCGTCCTGCTGAATCTTTATATGGCTCACCAAAGTTTTTGTGTCGCTTAGATTGCACCCTTTGCCAGTTTTTGTAATTTCTTTTTCGTTTCCGAGTTTTAACAATATTTTGTTTCGACGAACTCGATGTATCGACAACCGAATCCGAAGTAGATAACGACTCTGGATGATAATCAGAATCGGTGCCACAACATACAAATGGGTCTGGCATTGAAATAATAATTTGGTTATTTTTTATTCACCGGTACTCTAATTAAGTGAAATTGTGCTTACCTGAATCATTTTCTGTCAGAAGTAATTCCAAATCACTTAAAGACATGGCCATTTGGATATATTATGTATTTTTAAATAAGTATGTTTTAAATAATTATTTGGTATTTTCAAGATTTTTAAATCTAAAGTTTCTTGTGAAAAAAATAAAACATAAGTTTTATCCAAGCAAGAAAATGTTAACTAGATTTACGATGCCTACTTCAAAATATTTTCCGGTTGAAATATACCGTAAGTAGTACTTAGAGTACATAAAACATAAACTTATTTCTCACATAAACAGCGATAACTTATACTTACAGTTGCACTAACAAAAATATTTCCCGCCTATTAAAACTATAAGTGTAAATACGATATTGAAAATATAATTTGTTACAACCAAGAAAACTATAAGTCAAGTTATCATATTTATAACGTGAACAAAAAATACAAAATGACTTATCGTATTATTTGAAAGTGATACAGCATCCGCAGGAGGACCCATTTAAAAAAATGAGTTAAACTGGGATGTACTACTTTCTCTGAACTATATGAAAATGCAATCATGCAATAACACGATAAGTAGTACTTATCGTTATCTTGCACGCATAGTGCGATATATATATATATATATATATATATTATATATATATATATATATATATATATATATATATATATATATATATATATATATATATATATATATATATATATATATATATATATGTATATATCGCTCATTGCGTGCAAGATAACGATAATTACTACTTATCGCGTTATTGCATGATTGCATTTTCATATAGTTCAGAGAAAGTAGTACATCCCAGTTAAACTCATTTTTTAAAATGGGTCCTCCCGAGGGGTGCTGTATAACTTTCCAATAATACGATAAGTCCTTTTTGATTTTTTGTTCCAGTTATAAATACTATAACTTGACTTATAGTTTTCTTGATTGTAACAAATTGAATTCTCAATATCGTATTTTCACTTATAGTTTTAATAGGCGGAAAATATTTTTGTTAGTGCAACTGTAAGTATAAGTTATCGCTGTTTATGTGAAAAATAACTTAGGTTTTGATAACTATAAGTACTACATACGAGTACAACCCTTTTTTATTGAAAAATATTTCCAAGTAGGCATCGCAAGTGGTGTTATTGTTTTCTTGCTTGTTTTGAATGACAACTATTGTTTTTTCACAAACAATTTTAAATTTGATAAATCTGGAAAAGTTGTTTCTCAACCAAAATTAAAACATTGTTAAAAAATATTAAATTAAGGTTTATATAAAACTAACATGTCGGTCGATATTGCCGAATTTGATTTGGAGGCCAATGATTCAGGTAAGTAATCTTAAATTTATTAGGGCCATGCAATGTGATACAAAGTAACTTTTATTTACTGATCGAGTCAAACCCAATCACAATTATTTAGTTCCTAATACAGCACAACAATGAAATAAGGCGGAATTTTTTTTTTTATTGTTTTACTATTTTTACCACCGTCCTAGTCCTGTCTGCTAAAGTGCTCTAGAATGTGCCGTATAAAAAAGTCAACGGAAATAAAGTCAATTGGCTTTATTTCCTTTTGAAAAAGAAATAAAGTCAATTGAGTTTATTTCTATGCACCGCTCCATAATCTTAGCTTTACACTAATATTTGGCAGAATTTCTATGAGTATTTGGGTGGTATGTTCAATGCTCTACGTGGTGACGCCAACGTGATATCAAGACACATCTATTCACATTAAGCCAAGTTTTAATTGAAAATTACGATAAAAGCTAATCAAATTTATTTTGCACTCCCAGATCCATTTGACTGCAATGGCCCTGATTCTGATTACGAGCTATTAGAGTCAAACCCATCTAGTAACTCTCAACCTGCATCTTTGTCCGAAAACACCGTTAGAACCAGAAAACGCAAAAAAATGTAAATGGCTGGCAAAGAGTAGAATCGAAGCGCCAAAAGAATATGGGAAACCAATACAAAATCCGGACATATAATTCCTGCAAAAGCAATGAAAAATGGTTGTTCACCAAAATGCCGCCTAAATTGCCATGAACGGGCACCTCACCAAATTAGGCTGGACGTTTGCACCCATTACTATAAATTATCTAATAAAGAACGTCAATGGGATTTTGTAGCTCGAGGAGTTAATGTAGTGGATAAAAAAATCACCAAAATTTCTTCAGGCGATAGCCGAAAAAAATCATCTCGCCTATATTATCATAATTATCGTCTGAACGGTAAAGATGAAACTACAAGGGTATGCCTAAAAATGTTTCTGGATCAATTTCGGTTTCAAACCAGTTAGTTGATACCGCACTTGCAAAATCTACAGTTGGTGGATTTGATCAACGGGGTAAGTTGTTATTACTTGTAATGAAACTGGTCTAAATTTATTCAATTTTAATTTTCTAATAGGTAAATATGTTCGTCCAGTGAATGAAGTTAAACTTGCTTCCAAACAACATGTTTTAGAGCATATATCTGCTTTTCCCGTCGTAGAGTCGCATTATACACGCGCGCATACTGCGAAACGTTTTTTAGACAGCGACCTTTCCGTATCTAAAATGTTTCGTCTGTATGTAAAATGGATTGAAGAGAAGCAAATTAGGTCCCAGCTTGTTACCGAACGACAGTATCGGGACATCTTCAATTATAATTTTAATCTAAGTTTTATAAGCCAAAAAAAGATCAGTGCAACGACTGCACAAGTTACACCAACATGTCCTCTTCAGAGAAAGAAAAATCTTAATTTAATTTCGAAAAACACTTACAAATGAAGAATGAAGCTCGACCGATCAAAAATATCGATAAAGCAGCAGCTACTATACACAAAAATATAGTATCTGTCTGTTTTGACTTTCAAAAAATTGTACAGTGCCCTTTTGGTGAAAGTAACATTTTCTATTACAAAAGAAAACTAAACTTGCATAATTTCACCATATACGATTTGGCAAACCGCCAGGGATATTGTTACTTATGGGATGAAACCGTTGCTGGACAAGGTTCGTCTGAAGTGTCCAGTTGCTTATACAAATTCATTTTGGAAGAAAAAAACCAAAATAATGTGAATAAATTTTTATTTTGGTCAGATAATTGTCCCGGACAAAATAAAAATAAGATACTATATTCTTTTTACGCTTGGGTATCCAGGAAATTAAATATCGATATATAGTACATCACAAATATCTAGAAAAAGGGCACACCCAAAATGAAGGAGATTGTATGCATTCAGTGATAGAGAAGTGCCGAAAAAATAAAACTATTTACATTCCAGCCCAGTATTACAGCCTTATACGAAATGCAAAAGTTAGTGGATCATCCTTTGCTGTCCATGAAGTAGTACAGACAGATATTTTAGATTTTAAAAAACCAGATTTCAGATTCCAACTTTTTTGCTAAAAATACATAAAATGAAGCATTTTTGACAAGTAAAGTTAGAGAAGTATATGTGTCTAAATATGAACCAAATAAATTATATGAATTTGATGAGAAGTTTCAAGAAGTTATTTTATATTATGAAGAATCGTCGACAACAAAACGCAGAGAAAGAAAACGAAAAACGATTGACCGTGACAATGTTGATCCGTTATACAATCAAAGTGAACCAATCTCTGAACTAAAATATCAAGACTTAATGTTTTTGTGCAAAAATAAATACATCCCCGGATTTTACCACCAATTTTTTGAAACTTTACCCCATTCATTGTAATAATATAACTTTATCATTTTTTTCTTTTATTAATAAATTTGTAATGAAAACAACAAGAAATTTGAAAATATGAATTATAATAACTAATTTTAAAAAAAATAAAAGTTTGTTTCAATTTCGTTTCTGTGATAAGAAATCAACGAAGTAACTTTTAAATCAAGATGAAAATCTGCTGGCCCCATTTGTATCCCAAACCATTATAATCATTCTATTTTTGATTAAAATTTGATTACAATAATAAATTATTGTGCACTTTTTATACTATCTGCCGTGGGCACACATAATACACACATTTTTTAAATAAAAAAAAATTTTAATTTAAAAATTAAAAAATGTGTATAAATTATTGGGTTTAAATTTTTGTAGTACATATTAAAAATTCAAGTGCAATACTGCGATATGTAGAGTTACAATGGTAAAAAAAAAATAATTTTCCTTATAAAAACTATTAGTCTACTTACAATATCAAAAACTAAAAATTTCCCAATCAAGAAAACTAAACGGTGAAAAAACGGTCAGTAACGAGTTTAACTGTTTAAACTAATTTTTTTAGATTTTTTAAATAATATCCCAAATTGTCAGGAGAAATGAATCATTTGCAGTAAAAAATATGTTTAATTAAACATGTGTCCATAAAGTTCTAGTTAAAAAACCTAAAAAGCATCCTCCTGAAAATAGACGATTTTGACTTATCGTTTTCTTGCACGCAATGAGCGATATATATATATATATATATATATATATATATATATATATATATATATATATATATATATATATATATATATATATACGAGTATATATCGCTCACTTCGTGCAAGATAACGATAAGTACTACTTATCGTGTTATTGCATGATTGCATTTTCATATAGTTCAGAGGGAGCATTATATTCTAGCTTTAATAATTTTTTAAAACGGGTCCTCCCGAGGGATGCTGTATAACTTTACAATAATGCGATAAGTCATTTTTGTTTTTTTGTTCCAGTTATAAATACTATAACTAGACTTATAGTTTTCTTGATTGAAACAAATTGTATTCTCAATATCGTATTTCCAGTTATCGTTTTCTTAGGAAGCAAATAATTTTTAAATGCTACTATAAGTATAAGTTATCGCTGTTGCTGTGACAAATAATTTTACGTTTCGATAACTATAAGTACTACTTACAATACTGTTTAATTGGAAAATATTTGCAAGCAGGCATCGTAAGTTAGGTTATAGTTTTCTTGTTTGTTTTGAAAGATGACTATTGTTTTTTCACAAAAAACTTTAAATTGAAATTTCTTAAAAAATACAATTAAATCTATATTAAAAAAATTATAATTACATAAACTAAACTTTTATATTAAAAATAACATGTTCACCGACATTGAATTGATTTAGAAGCAAATGACTCAGGTAAGTGCTTTTAAATTAGTTATATGATAAAAACGCAAGGAAAATAAAATTTATTTATATTGACAAACCCAATTACTTGAACTTATAATATGACAAAAGCTAATAAAATTTATTTTTCACTCCCAGCTCCATTTGCGTGCTACGGCAGGGATTCTGAGTACGAACCATCAGATTTAAGCTCTTCTGGTTCTTTTAAACCGGCATCTTCGCTACAAAATAAAATGAAAACCAGAAAAAGGAAAAGAAACACTAATAACTGGCAAAGAGTGGAGTCGAAACGCGAAAAAAATACCCGGAAACAATATAAAAACTCAGCCGGTCAGTTAATTCCTCCAAAAGAAATGAAAACTGGTTGTTCATCAAAATGCCGCCTAAAATGTAACGATCGATTGCCTCATGATATCGGGCTTACGATTTTCAGCTTTTATTACAAACTTGCTGTTAAAAGAACGACAGTGGGATTTTATAGCCCAAGTAGTTAAGGTGGTTGATAAAAAAAGTCACGAAAATTGGTTCAGGAGATAGCCGAAGAAAATCGTCTAGGATATATCACCTGAACTATCGTTTAAACGGTAAAGATGAAACGACACAAGTATGTCCAAAAAATGTTCCTCGACACCCTTTCAATATCTAATCAGGTGGTAGATACTGCACTTTCAAAATCTGCTAGTGGTGGAATTGATAGACGCGGTAAGATATTATTAATTGTAATGGAACCGATCGAATATTAAATTTCAATATTTTAATAGGTAAATACGTGCGGCCGGTGAATGAAGTAAAGCAAACTTCAAAAAATTTTGTGTTAGAGCATATAACTGCTTTTTCCGTAGTCGAGTCACACTACTCACGAGCTCATACAGAGAAACGTTTCCTAGACAGTGATCTTTCGTTATCCAAAATGTATCGTTTGTATGTGAAATGGTTAGAAGAGAAACAGATCAAGTTTCGCATTGCTACAGAACGACAGTACAGGGATATCTTTAAATATAATTTTAATTTAGGTTTCTTTAAACCCAAAAAAGATAAATGCAACGATTGCACAAGTTACTCCAATCAATCACCTTCAGATAAAGAAAAAAATAAACTAAACTTTGAAAAACATAAAGAAATGAAAAACGAAGCTCAACGAATTAAAGATATTGACAAAGCTGCAGCTACTGTAAATGAACATATAGTAACTGCATGTTTCGACTTTCAAAAAACTTTACAGTGCCCTTTCGGTGAGATGAGTATTTTCTTCTATAAAAGAAAATTAAACCTTCATAATTTTACCATATACAATTTGGGTAATCGTGAGGGTTTTTGTTATTTATGGGATGAAACCATTGGCGGACAAGGCACGTCTGAGGTGGCCAGTTGCCTATACCAATTCATTTTATAGGAAAGTAGCAAAAATAATGCAAACAAATTTATATTTTGGTCGGATAACTGTACCGGGCAAAATAAAAAGTTAAATACTTTATTCGTTTTACTCTTGGGTATGAAGAAAACTAAATGTCGACATTCATCATAAATATCTGGAAAAGGGTCAAAATGAAGGAGATTCGATGCATTCAAGAATAGAGAAGTGTCGCAAACACAAAACAATTTTTACTCCAGGGCAATATTATAGCCTCATACGAAACGCAAAAGTTAGTGGATCATCATACATTGTTCATGAAGTAGAGCGTTGCAGATTCTTTTTTTTTTTGCTAAAAACACAAAAAATGAACCAGTATGGACAAGCAAACTAAGGGAAGTGTACATATTAAAAGATGAGCCCAATAAATTAAAATATAAATACGAATTTGGTGACAACTTTCAAGAAGTTATATTATATTTTGATAAAGCGTCAGCAATAAAACGACAAGGAAGGAAAAGAAACGTGATTGGTCGTGACAATGTTGACCAGTTACATGATGGTAGCAAAGCGATTTCTGATCTAAAGTATCAGGATTTAATGTTCTTATGTAAAAATAATTACATTCCAGGATTGTACCATCAATTTTTTGAAAACTTGTCTCATAATAACATATCTTAAAACTTATACTAACCTCTTTTATCTTTAATGAATGGATGATTTTAATAATAATTTTGAAAATACAAATAAAAATCTATAAAAATTACAAGTTTGTTTGTATTTCATTAAAGTTTAAAGTACTAATTCAGTATGTACATAGCAGTTTTTATCATTATCTGAATTGTATTCATGTTGAAAATAGTAATGCAATACTGCGATATGTAGAGTTATAACAGTAAAAAAAAAAAAAATTTTTTTTTTATATAAACTATAACTCGACTTACAATTTGAGAATTTAAAATTTTCCCAATCAAAAAAACTATAACTAGTACTTACAATACTGTTCTAATAAAATTGTACACGAATAGTAAGGCGTTTACCTGTTTAAACTAATTTTTTTAGATTTTTTAAATGGTTTACCAAATTGTCAGGAGAAATGAACCACTTGCAGTACAGAATATTTTTAATTAAACATGTGTCCAAAAAGTTCTAGTTGAAAAACATAAAAAGCGTTCTCCTGAAAATTGACGATTTTGACTTATCGTTTTATTGCACGAAGTGAGCGATGTATATATATACAGATATTAACTGTTATTTATTTAAATTATTAACTGTTAATTAATCGATCAATTATATTTTGCTATTTGTGCCAATATCA